>JARQOC010000003.1:719062790-719645290 GCA_033576535.1 Allobates femoralis | reverse complement strand
AGCCCGCCCCGGCTCCGGACATCACTGCACAGCTGCACTCAGCCTCCCCAGCACTAAAGAACCGTATATTCCCATTATAAGACGCACCCCCCACTTTACCCCAAACGTTGGGGGAACAAAAGTGCGTCTTATAATGCGAAAAATACGGTATATATATATATATATTTATATTAATATATTATGCACATGTAAATTGTCACTTCAGTGAGGAAGTGAACGAACTCTAGCGCTACCCTTTGGTAGCGGTCACAATCGACTCTTTAACAAGCCTTTTTAATATAACCAAGGATTTGTGCCAGATCAGAACCCCAAACTGCAGTCGCTGCGCTTCGGGGTAACTGCCCCTCTTAACAAGGATCTTTAACGTGACTTTGAAGACAGCTGTCAATAGGTGGCGCTAGAGTTTGTTCACTTCCTCACTGAAGTGACAATTTGCATATTTCCCAGAGGAGCATTGCAGCTCTAAGCTTCTTTATCAGCTTATCTGCCTTTTTAAAGCTGGCAGACAAATTCCTCTCCATGAGGTAAAAAGCTAGTTCTTCAGATATATACAGTATATCTAATATACTACATTTTTTTTTTTGTATAAAAATGGATTTTTGCTGATAGGTTCTCTTTTAGCAATTTATGCTTCATTACTTTAACGAGGGTGAGAAATGCATTGTGGACCAGGACCTTTAAAGCGTTTTAGGATTTCCTTGGAAGGAGAGTTTTTCTTTATAATAAATGATATATCCCATAAATGTCTGGGGTTTCTAGTTATGTTTTGCACAATTGTTTACAGTCACTGTTTTTCATATTAATTTCTGAGTTTAAATTGCTTTTCCTTAATCTTGCAATCTAGGTCCAAACATTCAAGCACATTCCCAGTAAAGAGACTTTGGCAATATCTAGTAAAACAGGAGGGAATCCAAGAAACGTTTATCAGAAACATTTTCATTAAGAAAAGATCTCTCAATGAGGTATGAAGTCTTTTTAGAATAAAATGTATGTGTATGTATACCTCCTTATTATAACTGTGCAGTCTGTATTTGGCCTAGAGGCAATGATGAAACTTTCCAGTGTCCCAAAAAATGTGAACGTCTGTGCAAGAAACAGTAAGAGTATGTACACACACACACATCAAGTATTTGGTGCAGAAATTTCAGCACCATTTCTGAATTTCTTGCCAGGAAAAATGCAGTGTAAACACATATTGTTGCCATGTTTTTTACATGTGTTTTTGATGCTGATTTTTCCCCACTTATTAGTATGGGTAAAATCTGCACTAAAAACGCTGTAAGATTGACATGCTGTAGATTTATATCTGCACCAAAAGTGCAAGCTAAAAATAAGCAAAGTGTGCATGAGGCTTCAGAATTCTCATTCACTTTTCTGGCATCAGGAAACCTTTAAGGTTTTGTGACTAAATTGCCCAGAAAAACTGCAACATGTGCACAGGTCTCAACACTATTAATGGAAATTCTCCTCTTTTCCTCTAAGGGCCGCTTCACACTGTGGCATGATCCGGTCCAGTTCTGACCGGGAGGTCCCAGACAGCCGCGGACCGGATCAGCACACTGGACTGGGGGGCTATTATGCCCTCCAGTCCTGTGTGCAGTGCGCAACTGCAGCCGCTGACAGGTCAGGACCGCGGCGCCCGCGGTCCTGAGTTATCAGCAGCGGGAACTGTGTGCGCTGCACACAGGACTGGAGGGCATAATAGCCCCCCAGTCCTGTGTGCTGTTCCAGTCCGCGGCTGTCTAGGTCCTCCCGGACAGCATCGGACCGTATCATGCCGCAGTGTGAAGCAACCCTAAGGCTGGTTTCACACTGCAGTTCTTTCCCTAATCAGGTTCGATCTTTCAATTATAGTTTTTTTTTTGCAAGTTCCTCTTCTGGTTCCTCTCCTGGTTTTTGCACACAAACGTAATCAGGGAAAAAAGAGTGTGAAACCAGCCTTGGGCTGCGTTCACACATTGCGTATTTTTGCGCGCTTTTTTTTTTCAAAATACGCAATGTGCCTTTTGTCTGCTGGCAAAGTGAATGGGAAATTCACTTTGCAGTGCAGACAGTGCGTAAAAATACGCTGCGCTTTTATGGGAGAAAACGCAGCTGCGTAAAGAATTGACATGTCAATTCTTTACACAACAGCGTCTGTGTTTTCTCCCATAGGGGCGGTGCTGCTGCATCTGATGTCACAGAGAGGGAGGAAGAATCCTGGTTCCTCCTCACCTGTGTGACACCTGTGACCGCCCATTTGATTTCTAAGTTAAATAAAGACAAATGCATTGAAAATAATAAAGAATTAAATACTTGCACTCCGACGGGTGTTCCGGTGTCCGGAAGCCAGGAGCCGCCACTGGAATTGCCCTGCTAGGACCTGTGGTGATGTCAGAGGATGTTCCAGTCATGTGATATGTATCACATGATCGTGAGCGGCCAATCAGCGCCTGTGACGTCACTCTGACATAACGGCAGGTCCTGGCAAGACGATACATCGCCTGCCTCTGCACCAGAGACCAGAGAAAAGGTGTCGGATGGTAAGTATTTGATTCTTTATTATTTTTCATACATTTGACTTTACTTAATTTAGATTTTGCAGTGTATATTAATACTTCAAAATCTAATGGGGCAGTCACACATGTCACGCAGGTGAGGAGGAAGCAGGATTCTTTCTCCCCTCTGTGACATCACCTGCGCTTTGTGGGGTGAAGAAAGCGCAGTGTGTGAAAGCCTGCATTATTGCGAGCAGATGATGACTATGTGAGGCCAGGTTCAGACAAGTGTATTTTACAGTCTGTATTTGGACTGCATTGCATTATCTACATCTCTCTTGACATGATTTTTTGTTTTTAGACTATGTTTACACTGTGCATTTTTGATCTGGGTTTTTTTTTTTTTATCCGTTTTTGCAGTGAACGCATCACTTAAATGTAATCCCAGCAAAGTTAATGGCTTTTCAAGTTTTGATGTTCAATCTGTGCTTTCAAGACCTGGTGCGTTTTTTCCCTTGAAAAGTGATCCATGAAAACAATGACTATGTCAATTATGGGTGCGCTTTTCTGATCCGCTTTTCCTATTGAAACAATTGTCTGGGCTAAAAAAAAACGCCTCAGAAAAAACAGAGCCAAAATGGATCAAAACAGATCATACGTTTCTGATGCTTTTTTATAAAAAAAAAAACTGATCTAGATTTTCAGCTGAAAAAAAAAGAAAAATGCACCAGAAAAAAAGATCAAAAACACAGTGTAAACATAGCCTGGCAATGCATACCTAATCTTTTATTGATAACCCCTTTATTCTTTCTACTACCGTGTTTCCCCGAAAGTAAGACAGTGTCTTATGGTACCTTTACACGCCGCCACAACAGGATGGATACCAACGGCTACTTCACGTGCACGAGCATGCCCGAACGGTTACCAACGGGAAACGCACCCTCTTTACACGCCGCCACAAGGTGTGCTACGCTACGCTACATCTACAGCTAGCTACATCGCCGGGTGTCGCAAGTAGCCATCTGTAGCCCATCGTACGTCATTTACACACCGCTACAACCAGCTACTATGGGCGTACCTGTTGCAGCAGGGACAGCACATAGGCGTGCCATAATTGTGGTTTACGAGAAGTCCGTACGCTGATAGGACAAAGCAATAATACCATGATTGGGCAGCCAGCGCAGGAGGCTGATTAATACATGACGCTCGAGCAATTGTGTAGTGTGACTGGTCAGCTCCTTAAATATGCCGCCCTGTGCAGCGACTACCAATCGCAACGCAGGAGCTTCCTCCAATGATCGCAGATGGGGCGCGGTAACACGGAGCCTGGGTCACGCCTTAGCTACATTGCAGGTCTGGAGAAAGACTTGCAGCACTCCAAGTTCTCAGTGTGAAAAGAACTTTCTTTATTAGGACAGGCACAAAACATGCAACGTTTCAAGTCACAAAGACTTTTCCTCAGGCACAAGTGTCTCAACAGGAAATGCAGTTTATATATACAAACATTAGCATATTAAATTGACAACTGATTAGAGTCATTAGAAAGCAGAGAAACATCAATATTATATTAGTGGTTGTGCATAAATAAGTGACAACAATTAAAAAAATACAAAAAGATACAAAAAGACATTAGCAAATCAATCAGGTATATATGGACTGCATACAGTGTGAAAAACCTAATTTGAAAGGGCCATGCATAAGTGTACCATATTGCCATCATTATAGAGGTTTCATATGAGTTTCTCTATGAAATGGGGCCAGTGGTGCTGGAATTAAAAGAAAATGGTGCATCTCAAAAAATATTAATAAGTGTTATGGCTCAAAGGGCCATCAATCATTTAGATTTGAATATTGTGCAAAATTGTGCAAAATGCAATATTAAGTTAAATAGACTTTATAAGTGTAAAAAGCTTTTAGCGCCATCTAGTGGCTGTGCTATATCATGTGCCATAAAATGAGACCATTCAGATGTATGGAATAGATCAAGTAAATACATCAGTTCAGTGGTGTGTGGTTCTTTGGCTGAAACTAGAGGGATTTATATAAATCCTCAATACAAAACAGGGGTTAAAATTGAACCAGTTTACCACTAAGATAAATAATATGGTCATAAAAACTAAAAATGTGTATATATCATAATCGACAATACAGGTTACAGTGAAAATTAGTTCACACCGGTGCAAAAAAAACATGTTATTATTAAACAAAAAAATGGCGACCTATAAAACCGCAGGAGTGCAACCACAAGGTATATTATAAACCAACATCTTTATACGTGCACCACCAGAAAATTATCATTGATGAAGAAAAAAAATTTAGATAAAAACAATATGGTATCACGCATGGTACTTTCAATTTCAGGGTGAGTCATAATAGGGTAGGTTTTTCGTCCATATGAAGTAGCCTGGTAAAAAACAAAGATCTGTTTCAGTACTCAAATGTATTCAATTTTAAAAAAGCATAATTGCTTATACAGTAATATGATAAAAAACAGTGCAAGATAAAATATCATAAAAACAAAAAATGGAGAAAAAGGTTTAACATCATGGTACAAGGATCTCGAATCTTTCTTCGGCCAGTTTTACTCATGGGGTCTTCCTGAAATTGATGAATTTAAAAAACCCCCAATTCTGGCTTACAGAAAAGGGCGTAGTTTGAGAGACACCTTAATACAGGCTGATATTGGCAGCTTCAAAAAAGATTTACAATCTACAATTACAGGCCAACGGAGAACAGGTAGTTTCCCATGCTATGGCTGCGTAAACTGCCCCTATATGCGCAAGGGTAATACTTTTGAACAAAGAGGGAATACCTACAAAATAAACGGATTCCATACATGTTCCTCTGACCATGTGGTCTACCTTCTGGATTGCCCCTGTGGGTTATATTACGTGGGTGAGACGACGTTAGAGTTTAAAGTGAGGATGGGTCAACACAGATATAGTATAAGAAAACAAATCCCTAATCTCCCCGTTTCCAAGCACTTTACTGAAGCCGACCATCAGGAGAGTGAATTGAAATGTAGAATCATAGACAGTGTCCCCCCTTTGAGAAGAAATGGCAACCGCAACAAACTGCTGATGGAGAAGGAGTTACGTTGGATACACCGGTTAGGTACTTTAAAACCAGGGGGTCTTAATGTAGATTATAAATTAAACACAATCATAAATTAACCCCATGAGTAAAACTGGCCGAAGAAAGATTCGAGATCCTTGTACCATGATGTTAAACCTTTTTCTCCATTTTTTGTTTTTATGATATTTTATCTTGCACTGTTTTTTATCATATTACTGTATAAGCAATTATGCTTTTTTAAAATTGAATACACTTGAGTACTGAAACAGATCTTTGTTTTTTTCCAGGCTACTTCATATGGACGAAAAACCTACCCTATTATGACTCACCCTGAAATTGAAAGTACCATGCGTGATACCATATTGTTTTTATCTAAATTTTTTTTCTTCATCAATGATAATTTTCTGGTGGTGCACGTATAAAGATGTTGGTTTATAATATACCTTGTGGTTGCACTCCTGCGGTTTTATAGGTCGCCATTTTTTTGTTTAATAATAACATGTTTTTTTTGCACCGGTGTGAACTAATTTTCACTGTAACCTGTATTGTCGATTATGATATATACACATTTTTAGTTTTTATGACCATATTATTTATCTTAGTGGTAAACTGGTTCAATTTTAACCCCTGTTTTGTATTGAGGATTTATATAAATCCCTCTAGTTTCAGCCAAAGAACCACACACCACTGAACTGATGTATTTACTTGATCTATTCCATACATCTGAATGGTCTCATTTTATGGCACATGATATAGCACAGCCACTAGATGGCGCTAAAAGCTTTTTACACTTATAAAGTCTATTTAACTTAATATTGCATTTTGCACAATTTTGCACAATATTCAAATCTAAATGATTGATGGCCCTTTGAGCCATAACACTTATTAATATTTTTTGAGATGCACCATTTTCTTTTAATTCCAGCACCACTGGCCCCATTTCATAGAGAAACTCATATGAAACCTCTATAATGATGGCAATATGGTACACTTATGCATGGCCCTTTCAAATTAGGTTTTTCACACTGTATGCAGTCCATATACACCTGATTGATTTGCTAATGTCTTTTTGTATCTTTTTGTATTGTTTTAATTGTTGTCACTTATTTATGCACAACCACTAATATAATATTGATGTTTCTCTGCTTTCTAATGACTCTAATCAGTTGTCAATTTAATATGCTAATGTTTGCATATATAAACTGCATTTCCTGTTGAGACACTTGTGCCTGAGGAAAAGTCTTTGTGACTTGAAACGTTGCATGTTTTGTGCCTGTCCTAATAAAGAAAGTTCTTTTCACACTGAGAACTTGGAGTGCTGCAAGTCTTTCTCCAGACCTGGATTTGTCTACAACCTTTAAAGATAAGGTTTGATTTGCCTGCACCTGCTTTTCAGCTGTTTATTCTGCTCCCTGACCCACTTTTTTTTAGCTACATTGCAGCTACATCGCCGGGTGTCCACAGTTCCCTTCTGTAGCTTCTTTACACGCCGATACAGCTCGCTACAATCGGCGATGTAGCCATCTGTTTATGGGCAGTGCACGGATACAGAGGTATCTGTAGCCGGCTGTGTCGTCCCGTCTTCACACGCCGCTACTACGGGCGATATTGGCGCGACAAGCTACATTTGTAGCCTGTAGCGGGTTGTATGCATCCTGTTGTGGCGGCGTGTAAAGGTACCATTACATTCTTTTTACCTCCAAAAGTCCCACTATGTCTTACTTTCGGGGTATGCCTTATATTGGAAAAAAAATGTCGATTTTATCCCACACAGCCTCCCATAGGGTTGCAGCCCCATACAGTATCCCACACAGCCTCCCATAGGGTAACAGCCCCATACAGTATCCCACAGCAATCGCAGCAAGTCCCCATGCAATGTACCGTATGGGGACTTGCCGCGATTGCGCCGCAAGTGT
Organism: Allobates femoralis; assembly: GCA_033576535.1. Classification (NCBI taxonomy): domain Eukaryota; kingdom Metazoa; phylum Chordata; class Amphibia; order Anura; family Aromobatidae; genus Allobates; species Allobates femoralis. Next base: position 719,637,822 of record JARQOC010000003.1, on the reverse strand, counting down.
TCCGCAAGTTAAGGAAACTTTACATTGTGCATTTTGTGAATTGCTTACTTGGTACCGTAGTGGCGATCGGATCGATTCCTCTGCAGTGCTGGGTAGAGGTGTGGCTTCTTCTTCCTCATGCAGGAGCCGCTGGGCCGATCAGAGGGGCCGCAGAGACTTCAGGCCGGCCAGGGGACACAGAGGAGGCACTGGGCCAATCAGCGGGCCAGCGGTGACATCAGGCCGGGCACACACAGTTAACCCCATACCACCAGCGGCTGCACATGAGGGCACTGAGGCTGCGTGTTTTTGTATGTTGTCCATGGTCCTGATGGACCACGGACAACATTACCGCTGCTCCCGCGGCCTCCACATCCCTCCACTCGTTACCCTCCAGATCCGTCCGCATCACAGCTCTAACCGGCCGCATCCAGCTCTAACCGGCCGCATCCAGCTCTAACCGGCCGCATCCAGCTCTAACCGGCCGCATCCAGCTCTGACCGGCCGCATCCAGCTCTGACCGGCCGCATCCAGCTCTGACCGGCCGCATCCAGCTCTGACCAGCCGAATCCAGCTCTGACCAGCCGAATCCAGCTCTAACCAGCCGAATCCAGCTCTAACCAGCCGAATCCAGCTCTAACCGGCCGCATCCCGCTGTTAATGAAGCAAAAGGTACCGGTACTATGGCTTATATTTGCGCAACGTACAGTTTACTACGTCTTACTTTCGGGGTACGTCTTACATTAGCCGACACCCCTAAAATCCCCACTACGTCTTACTATCGGGGTGTCTTACTATCGGGGAAACACTGAGGCTGCGTGTTTTTGTATGTTGCCCATGGTCCTGATGGACCACGGACAACATTACCGCTGCTCCCGCGGCCTCCACATCCCTCCACTCGTTAACCCTCCAGATCCGTCCGCATCCCAGCTCTAACCGTCTGCATCCCGCTCTAACCAGCCGAATCCAGCTCTAACCGGCTGCATCCAGCTCTAACCGGCCGCATCCAGCTCTAACCGGCCGCATCCAGCTCTAACCGGCCGCATCCAGCTCTAACCGGCCGCATCCAGCTCTAACCGGCCGCATCCAGCTCTAACCGGCCGCATCCAGCTCTAACCGGCCGAATCCAGCTCTAACCAGCCGAATCCAGCTCTAACCAGCCGAATCCAGCTCTAACCAGCCGAATCCAGCTCTAACCAGCCGATTTCAGCTCTAACCCGCCGCATCCCGCTGTTAATGAAGCAAAAGGTACCGGTACTATGGCTTATATTTGCGCAACGTACAGTTTACTACGTCTTCCTTTCGGGGTACGTCTTACATTAGCCGACACCCCTAAAATCCCCACTACGTCTTACTATCGGGGGTGTCTTACTATCGGGGAAACACGGTAGGACTAATTTTTACTTCAGAGGTATTTTTTCTTATCATTCACCCACCAACACATGTCTGACCACTTAGTGTAAATTCACCTGTCTCACATCGGTCCATGTTGTGGATGTTACCACAGATTTTGCCCATTTTAGCATTTTCAAACTGATATCTGCAGCAATGGCCTCCAGGAGTGGAAATGTCTCATGGGACATAAACCAGAAGAGCATTTCCAGGAAATCTAAGCCCATCATTTCCAGTGTGTTGTCCTGTATCATTTACTTTCCTACCTATAACTAGTGTCCTATATTCCACAGCTGCTTCTTGTTCTCCTCCATTTGCACTGACCAGTTATCCTTAAACCTCAGTTTAGAGGTGCAGTATAACCTTTGAAGGGCTGTAAAAGCGCTTGATATAAAGAATAGGCCCAATTTTCATGCCTTTCCGGTGGTAATGCACACACACATAAACAAAATGGTTTCCTCCATTTTCAAAATAGTTTTTAGGAGTTTGTAAAGCAAAGTCTGACAAGATCAGTGTCTTTTATCAAATAATAATTTTAGATGTTAGAAATGATGAGATGTACGACGAATGTGCGAATGCAAAAGGATATAGTGCTAGATTGAGTGTGTGTCAAGGGGATCGAATGAGGTTATCTCGGGCATATATCATGACCTGTTGCATACTTGAGAGGTTTCCCGGTTAAGGCGCATGGGAAAATGACGTGGGTGTAATTACAGATGATCAATGGGACACCATTCTGGAATACATTCCCAAGCTCTTTTTGAGTAAATCGGGTAGACTACCTCAATTGTATGTTATTCACAGGACATGTAAAACACCAGATTTTATGTTTAAAGCAGGCTTGAGAGACCACTCAAGTTGTCCTAGATGCCAGGCAGATAATACAGACATGATTCATATGCTGTGGTCCTGTCCTAGGCTTTCAGTGTATTGGATTACGGTGCTCAAAAAAATTGAAGGGGTGTATGGATGTGTGATGGAGATGAATCTGATGATTTGTGTGCTTGGATATGAAGAAGAAATTAACACTACTAGTGCATATGAAATAGCAATCGCTAGGACATTGTATGTGGCGCGTCAGCTGATTGCGCAGATGTGGATTGATGCAGAACCTCCGTCCAGAGGGGAGTTTATTAAAAGGGTACAGACTGTTTTACGTTTAGAGGAGAGGATATATAAGAAAAGACACAGAGAAAAGTATTTTGATAATATTTGGTCTCCTTGGTTGGCTATGGGTTAAATTGCATTGTATAATGTGAAGATGGACAGATACAGAGGGAGGGGAGGGTGGTAGCGTTGGATGGGTTGGGTAGGGGTTTTCTTTTGTTATAAAATTAAAAATGTCTAAAATGTACTTTATACTGTGAATTTGTAATCCAATTTCCTTTTATAAGAAATATCTGGTTTAAAAAAAAAAGAAATGATGAGATGTATAATGTAGAAACATTTTTACAATTTCACCCTAAATTAATTGATTTTCCTTGTTCCAGACTGAAGCTGATTTGGTGTCCTCAGGAGGAAGAGCGCGCATAATCCATAAAGAGTCCGATATCATCACTGCTTTTGCAGTAAATAAAGTAAGTGGTTTTTCTACATTCTCAAATTGTCTATCCTCACCTTTAGTATCGGATGAATGCATCTGAAAGACAGCGGTGCAAAAATAGGGTCTTACCTGGGTATAAATCGGGTGAAATAGTAAAGAATAATTGTGCTAACCTAGAATAGATTTGTTGAGCCACAACTACTGTAAAAGCATGTATACATCCTTGTCTGCAGAAGTCCCCATGTGCAGCTTCAAACAGGAGTGGTGAGAAGGAAAGGGCGCTGCCAGGATCCAACAACATATGACCAGGAGCTTTAATCAGGATCATTAATAGTGATTTTATTGTAATTCGTTTTGGAGTTGAACGCTCCTTCCGACAAATCACAGATGTAAGGCACAGTCAAAAGTGTCCATATGAATCCCTGAGAAAACATACTTGCCGGGCTGTATTATGGTGGTGCTTTACATACTCTATATTTCACCATGGCTAATATGTGTCTGATCCTTTGTTTCATGGAACAACAGGCTGAGGGGTCCAGCAGCAGCTTCTTCTCACCCTGTTGAAATATTTGTATTTGGCCACCAGCCTAAATCCAATATTATTTACTATAGTGCCATTAATTCAGTGGTGCTTTACATGTAAAAAAGGTATACATAGTACAATATTCATGGACAATACAAGACACAGACAGGTACGGGAGGAGAGAGGACCCTGCCCATGAAGGCTCTGCTGACTCTTTATTGACACTTCTCTATGTAAAAGTTAAAATGCAGCAAGTGGTGTCTATCACGCTTGATTTCATCCGTAGACAATATCTCCCATATGTCCTTTATACACTTGAAGTATTTTTGTTATTGCAGACTGTTGTCTGTATTTGTATTTTTTAGGCCAACCGAAATTGTGTTGCAATTGCTTCAAGTCATGACATCCAGGAGCTTGATGTGTCTGCGATCTTGGCCACCCAGATTTTTTCATGGATTGATGACGACTTTGAAATGGAAAATAAAGGGTATATATTTGTATTGATGATTCTTTGTTTTGAGGTCCTCAATAATTATCTCTAATTAACTCTCTATACATATAAATATGTGGTGGTGGTTTTCTGTTGTACTGATTCTTTATTGATTACTTTAATTATATGGCTGTATCCCATGATTGGTTTTATAGATCTGATGACTTTCTAGTTGTACATACCCGGGATGATCTTTCATCAGTTCAAGGGTCAACTCCTTACACCCACAGTAATCCTGGAACACCTATAAATATGCCCTGGCTGGGAGGAATTCAGACCGAAGAGGCGCGTCTGTGGTGCGTAGTATCTGCAGTTGATTTATAGCTCTGTTTTGTAGTGATATCTATGAGGGTACCCAGTGTTTCTTATATTAAATGTCTGAAATACTGTAGGTTCATAAATGCATTAATACCTTTAATTAGCATTAATTGTTATTAAAAAAAATATGTATGTAGGTGCTTTTCAGAGTAAAGGGGTTGTCCGTTTGAAAAGAAAAGTTGCCAGGCCCTTGGAGCAAGGAAAAAGAAAGAACCAAGTAGATTGTGTTCACCTACTGAGACTCCAGTTCAAGCCGCCCCATGGTCTTGGCTAATGATGGAAGAGGAGACGTGTCTGTTCCAATAGGATCACTGCAGCCTGTGAATGCCCACAGTGTTCAGTGACTTTTAACACTAGCTCCTCATCAGAAAAGCATGTGGTGACCTGTGGCTCAACTCACCGAACAGCTGCAGCCATTCACATCCCACCATGGTCCTTCTACTGGTGCAACCGACACGTGTTCTCTCCCTGTGTTAGCATAGACCGTGGAGCTGCCCATGCTGGATCCAAGTACCGGAAAGTGAGTAACACTTTTTTTTTTTTTTTTAATGACTGCTCCACTTTTTTTAAGGAATTTTTATTTGTCCCATGCAGCGCTTTTAGTGTTCTCGGGGCACAAATGCCAAATGTGTCCATTAATCGTGATGAGCGAATAGTTCGGTATTCGGGTTCGGATAAGTGTAACCAAATAGTTATTACTATTTAAGTATTTGGATATTTGTCCCAAATAGTGAACATAATGCAAGTCAATGGGGAACTCGGATGTTTGTGTGGGGAATCTTTCGGAGACACAGTAAAATACACTGGGTGGTATACTATATATATAATATATATATATCCAGTACAGACCAAGAGTTTGGACACACCTTCTCATTCAAAGAGTTTTCTGTATTTTCATGACTATGAAAATTGTAGATTCACACTGAAGTCATCAAAGCTATGAATTAACACATGTGGCATTATATACGAAACAACAGAAAATACGTCTTATATTCTAGGTTTCTTCAAAGTAGCCACCTTTTGCTTTGATTATTGCTTTGCACACTCTTGGCATTCTCTTAATGAGCTTCAAGAGGTAGTCGCCGGAAATTGTTTTCACTTCACAGGTGTGCCCTGTCAGGTTTAATAAGTGGGATTTCTTGCCTTATAAATGGGGTTGGGACCATCAGTTGTGTTGTGCAGAAGTCTGGTGTTTACACAGCTGATAGTCGTACTGAATAGACTGTTAAAATTTGTATTATGGCAAGAAAAAAGCAGCGAAGTAAAGAAAAATGAGTGACCATCATTACTTTAAGAAATGAAGGTCAGTCGGAAAAATTGGGAAAACTTTGAAAGTGTCCCCAAGTGCAGTAGCAAAAACCATCAAGCACTACAAAGAAACTGGCTCACATGAGGACCGCCCCAGGAAAGGAAGACCAAGAGTCACCTCTGCTGCGGAGGATAAGTTCATCCGAGTCACCTGCCTCAGAAATCGCAGGTTAACAGCAGCTCAGATTAGAGACCAGGTCAATGCCACACAGAGTTCTAGCAGCAGACACATCTCTACAACAACTATTAAGAGGAGACTTTGTGCAGCAGGACTTCATGGTAAAATAGCTGCTAGGAAACCACCGCTAAGGACAGGCAACAAGCTGAAGAGACTTGTTTGGGCTAAAGAACACAAGGAATGGACATTAGACCAGTGGAAATCTGTGCTTTGGTCTGATGAGTCCTAATTTGAGATCTTTGGTTCCAACCACCGTGTCTTTGTGTGACGCAGAAAAGATGAACGGATGGACTCTACATGCCTGGTTCCCACTGTGAAGCATGGAAGAGGAGGTGTGATGGTGTGGTGGTGCTTTGCTGGTGACACTGTTAGGGATTTTTTCAAAATTGAAGGCATACTGAACCAGCATGGCTTCCACAGCATCTTGTAGCGGCATGCTATTCCATCCGGATTGCGTTTAGTTGGACCATCATCAATTTTTTAACAGGACAATGACCCCAAACACACCTCCAGGCTGTGTAAGGGCTATTTGACCAAGAAGGAGAGTGATAGGGTGCTACGCCAGATGACCTGGCCTCCACAGTCACCAGACCTGAACCCAGTCGAGATGGTTTGGGGTGAGCTGGACCGCAGAGTGAAGGCAAAAGGTCCAACAAGTGATAAGCATCTCTGGGAACTCCTTCAAGACTGTTGGAAGACCATTTCCGGTGACTACCTCTTGAAACTCATCAAGAGAATGCCAAGAGTGTGCAAAGCAATAATCAAGAATCAAATAAGGAATAAAACTGTATATAATGCAATAAATCTAAATCTTTATTGAAAAATATATAAAAACAATTAATGTAATTTTTTTTAAAATTCATCTAAAACAATGGGTAACCAAGATTTTATTTATATATAAGGTGGTCCGCATGTACCTCATATTACATCTATAGAAATAATTTCAAGGAAAAAATACAATGTAAACTGCTGTGATACTATACCAAGTGAAAGAAATGCTACAAGCGTAAAAAATGTAAACCACTGTAAAAAGTGCTAAGTGCAATATATCAAAAATACATACAAAGTAAAAAATGAAAATCAAATACCAACCAAGGAGAAAAAATTCCCCTGTTATCTAACCATTATGTGTATCAATACTGCTCAAATGAGTAAAAATAGTGCAAAAAAATCACAGCCAGTCTATCTGCCCAATTAATTCAAGATGTTGACACTGTCATATATTACCTGGTCCTTGCAGACCACCTAGGACCCCTACGTGCGCGTTTCGGCTGCTGCCTTCTTCTGGGAGCACTGTTTTTACTCATTTGAGCAGTATTGATACACATAATGGTTAGATAACAGGGGAATTTTTTCTCCTTGGTTGGTATTTGATTTTCATTTTTTACTTTGTATGTATTTTTGATATATTGCACTTAGCACTTTTTACAGTGGTTTACATTTTTTACATTTCTTTCACTTGGTATAGTATCACAGCAGTTTACACTGTTTATTTTTTCCTTGAATTGTATTTCCATAGATGTAATATGAGGTACATGCGGACCACATTATATATATAAAATCTTGGTTACCCATTGTTTTATATGAATTTTAAAAAAAATTACATTATTGAAAAATATATAAAAACAATTAAAGATTTAGATTTATTGCATTATGTACAGTTTTATTCCTTATTTGATTTTTCAATTTCTTTTGCTGTATGCAATTATGTATTTCCATGATTTTTAGGATACAATTTGGTTTTATATCTATTTTTAGTATCCTTCTGCAGGTTTAAATTTTGAAAGCAATAATCAAAGCAAAAGGTGGCTACTTTGAAGAACTTAGAATATAAGACATATTTTCTTGTCGTCCAAATCTGGGAGACCCTGACAGTGGGTGTTATATGCTGCCCCCTGGAGGTCACACCAAATATAGAAGAGATTTACTCCTCCTTCTCCCCTGCAGCATATACGCCCTCTACAGGAATACTGTCAGTTTGTTATTTGGTGTCGTTGGAGGCACATCTCCACACTGAAGCTCCTGCTACAGATGAAGCTTAGGGGACCATCGGGGTCCCCCGGCATGGGCCTTCGGCCCCATATGCCGTGCTCCCTCACCATACTCTTTCAAAGAGCCTCTGGTGAGGTGGAAGCCGACTGAGGGGTTCACAGTTCTCTGTGCCCCTGGCCTATACACAGTCACTGTGTGGCCCCTGTGATGGAGTTCAACTCCCGGTAGTCACAGGTGACGGATGCAGGCTCCACCACAAGGTACCGAGCTGGCCCCCTATCTTCTCCCCCTATGGGGATCCAGGTATGTGCTGCGCACATTGGGCCCCCGCATCCACAGCAGGATCCAGGACAGGACCTGCTATAGTGTCCCTGCAATGGCCCCTAGCCTGGCTAGCAGCCCAGCAGCGATCCCCTCCCTGCCTGTCTTAGCACAGCAGGGGGATGGGGCATTGGATTAGGAGCATGGGGCTCCCAGCAGCGATCCCCTCCCTGCCTGTCTTAGCACAGCAGGGGGATGGGGCATTGGATTAGGAGCATGGGACTCCTAGCAGCGATCCCCACCCTGCCGTCTTAGTACAGCAGGGGACGGGCATTGGATTAGGAGCATGGACTCCTAGCAGCGATCCCTCCCTGCCTGTCTTAGTACAGCAGGGGATGGGGCATTGGATTAGGAGCATGGGACTCCTAGCAGCGATCCCCACCCTGCCGTCTTAGTACAGCAGGGGACGGGGCATTGATTAGGAGCATGGACTCCTAGCAGCGATCCCCTCCCTGCCTGTCTTAGTACAGCAGGGGGATGGGGCATTGGATTAGGAGCATGGGACTCCTAGCAGCGATCCCCTCCCTGCCTGTCTTAGTACAGCAGGGGGACGGGGCATTGGATTAGGAGCATGGGGCTCCGTTTTCCCGCATCCGCGGGCGTTTTGCGGGACTTCCGCGCCGGACCCCTCATGCAGGCCGGCCGCGGCCTCAAATTTAGTCCCCGGCTTCGCCGGAGGCCTAGGCCGCGATTCCGCCCCCTACTTGTCTATCAGCAGTGGGGGGCGGGGATTTGCTCAGAATAGCCCTGGGAGCTCAGGGCTTGGTCTCTGGCCTCTCCCACTCACAGGGCTCGGCCTTCCCCTCCTGTGTACACAATGGGGCCACAGAGCCCGCGTTTTTACAGGCCCTTCCCTCTCTGACTCCCCCCTCTCCCTCTGTGGGGGCCATCTTGGCCTCATTTTCTGCAGATTCTCTCATCTGCTGCTGGGAGTCTCAGACTGGGGATCAGGGCTTTGGCAGTGAGGTAATCCACACCATTGGTGTGGATTCCCCTCTGTGGCATTCCCCTTCTGTTAGTCTGACCCAATCCTGTGTACAAACTATGTCTTCTTCAAGGAGCACATAAGGCTGCTATATTGTACGCAACTGGTACAGTGTACACAATCACATTGCCTGTGCAGAGTGTCATTCCCTCTGCACGACCGGTGAGCAGACTGGGGCTCCGGATATCCTCGGAACCCGGCCCCAGGTGGATGCCCCTGCCCCCTCTGGGGATCAGGCGTCCGTTCCCCCGGTTTTTTAACACGGCCCCTCAATGCACTGACGTTATATCTCAGTCATTGTCTGTTTCAGTGGCCAGGGCAGTGTCACGAGCTATGTCACAATCCGTAGCCTCTATGACTAAGCCATCATTCAGGCCATCACCCTGAACCCGGACCAGAAACTAGGGAATCGATGTGGAGGGTTCTCATCGGTCCCGGGTCCGTCTCTTCCTCCTGGCCTTACCAGGCCCTCTCTGCCTCTTGGTGAGCCCTGCTCCAAAAGGCAGAGACCCTTCCCCCTCCTCGCCCAGATCTCACTCTAGGGCTCCTCTGGAGGGTGAGGAACAGGATCCTTCGTCCTCTGGCTCGGAGGCGGCCTCGGACTCGGTCCCGGAAGGGGACGCTTTGGCTGACAATAATGCCATTCTTCGTCTTCTGCTCCCGACACTCTGTGCAGCGAGCCAAGGTCTCACTCAGGGATCCGAAAAGACCTGCCAACGTCTTCTCCGATCACCCTGACCTTTCAGACTCGGTGCAAAAGCCTAGGGCTTTTCCGGCCAACATACGGATCCCAAGTATCCGTTTACCGGCAATACTATCGGTTGGTCTCAACCTCCTTAGGTGGACCCGGCGGTAGCCAGATTGGCAACTAGTACCACAACTTCCATTGCCGACAGCTCGTCTTTAAAAGACTCGGCAGACCGTCAGGTTGAACTGTTGACCAAGTCCTTCTATGACGCGGTCGGGGCTGCGTTTCCTCCCGCTTTTGCAGCGGCCTGGTCTCTTAAAGACGCAGTTTACGCCAAGACACGCCACACGGTACCTGAGGTGCCTCTTCTCCTAGACCAAATGGCTATGGTCTCGAACTAGGCTCTTAACGCCGTGCTTAACTCAGCCGGTCGTTCCGCAGTGGCAGCCGCCGATGCCCTTGCCATTCAAAGAATTCTCTGGCTTCAGGATTGGAAGGGGGTTGCTTCTTCCAAGAAGCATCCTACAGGGATTCCCTGTACACGGGATCGTCTTTTAAGGGAACGTCTGGACGTACTTATTAAAGACTCAAATGGAGGCAAAAGTACTCTTCTGCACCAACAGAAAGGTGGAACACCGGCGCAGCAAAAGCTGCCAGGTTCCGTTCCTTTTCGTTCCTTTCATTTCCCTGGCTGATCCTCCAGACAGAACGTTTCATTCCGACACGGCCCAGTCCTCCCGAGGCCAGGGTTCTTCCTGGCGCTTCGCCCGCAGTCAGCTTCTGCATGACTCGCATGGCTCCAGCTCCGCACACAGTCCCTCTTTCGGGACGTTTGGCTTTCCAACATCCTAGACCAATGGGTGCGAGATATTATCTCTCACGGCTTCTTCATAGAACTGTACTCAGTTCCCCCAAGCCGATTCTTCATGACGTCTCCCCCTCCCGCCAAGATCCGCGCTTTTCTCCGAGCGTTGGAAGCTCTGAAGCGGGAGGGAGTCATTGTCCAGGTTCCGTCTAGAACCGGTTTCAGGGATTTTATTCAAATCTCTTTATTGTACCCATGAAGGACGGGTCCGTCCACCCTGTGCTGGACCTAAAGCTCCTCAACAAGCACGTCAAAGTGAGGCGTTTTCGCATGGAATCGCTTCGTTCTGTGATAGCCTCAATGTCTCCAGGGGAATTCTTGGCTTTCATAGCCATAAAGGATGCATGTCTACACATCCCATTTGCCCCAGCTCACCAACGGTTCCTGCGCTTTGCGATTGGAGACGACCATTTCCAGTTCATGGTTCTCCCCTTCGGCTTGGCCACCTCTCCACGAGCACTCACCAAGGTGATGGCCTCCGTAGTCGCCTTGCGGCACTCACAAGGTCTGTTGGTCCTCCCTACTTGGACGACCTCCGGGTCAAGGCTCCTTCACATCAGGAATGCCAGCAAGCAGTGTCCGCGACGCTGTCGATGCTCCGCAGGTTCGGCTGGATAGTCAACCTCCGAAGTCGGTCCTCGTGCCCACCCAGAGTCTGGGTATCTAGGCATGCTGTTCGACACTCGTGCGGCACTGGTACTTCTGCCTCACGAGAAAGTCGTCTCTCTCCAAGCAGGTGTTCGCTCCTTCCTCCTGCCTCACTTGTACTCCATCAGGCATCTGATACAGATCCTGGGAAAGATGGTAGCTTCAATCGAAGCAGTCCCATTTGCACAACTCCATCTGCGTCCCCTTCAGCTGGAGATTCTCCGTGTCTGGGACAAGAATCCGAGGACCCTGGATCACAAGATTTCCCTGTCCCTCGAACCTAGGGGATCTCTATAGGGGATCGCTCCATTGGTGGCTGACAGATCAGTCCCTGTCTCAGGGTCGCTCCCTCCTCCCGCCATCTTGGTCGGTGGTCACTACGGACGCCAGTCTCTCTGGCAGGGGAGCGGTGTTTCTTCACCACAGGGCCCAGGGTACTTGGTCTCCACGGGAGTCCTCCCTTCCCTCAGACAATGCGACGGCCATCGCTTGTATAGATCATCAAGGAGGCTCTCACAGCACCCTAGCGCTGCTGGAGGTTCAAAAAATCCTGTGCTGGGCGGAGACCACAGGCTCCGCCGTCCCTGCGGTCCACATCCCGGAGGGTGGACAATTGGGAAGCAGACTATCTTAGCCGTCAGGGTATGGACCCGGGCGAATGGTCTCTCAACCCAAAAGTATTCCAAGCCATTTGCAGGCGGTGGGGAACTCCGGATGTTGACTTGAGGTCATCTTTCCTCAACAACAGAGTTCTGGTGTTCATAGCCAGGGCTCACGACCACAGGGCATTGGCGGCGGACACTCTGGTCCAGGATTGGTCTCAGTTTCGTCTGCCATACGTGTTCCCAACTTTGGCTCTGTTGCCTCGAGTGCTCCGCAAGATTCGGGCGGAATGTCACCGTGTGATTCTATTCGCACCCACTTGGCCCGGGAGAGCCTGGTTTCCGTAACTGCTCCGCCTCGCCGACGGCGACCCGTGGGGCCTGCGAGATCGTCCAGATTTTCTCTCTCCGGGTCCGTTCTTCCGCCACAATTCTGCGGTGCTCAGGTTGTCTGCTTGGCCCTTGAATCCTGGGTCCCAACACAATCGGGTCTTCCCCGGGAGGTTCAGGACGCCATTACGCAAGCTCGTAAGCCTGCCTCGCAACAGATTCCTCACCGGACGTGGAGAATTTTTCTCTCCTGGTGTTTTACTACAGGACAATCTCCGTGGTTTTTCTCCTTGCCGACATTACGTTTGTTTCTCCAGTCGGGGCTGGACTCTGGTCTTGCCTCGAGTTCTCTGAAAGGACAGGTGTCAGCTCTCTCCGTCCTTTATTCCAAACGGCTGGCGAGGCTCCCGCAGGTTCGCACATTTATGCAAGGGGTGGCCCACATTGTCCCTCCTTACAAGCGTCCGCTAGATCCTTGGGATCTTAATTTGGTGCTCTCGGCCCTTCAGAGACCTCCGTTTGAACCTATCTCAGGTATCCCTTTGTCCACCTTGTCACACAAGGTGGCATTTTTGGTGGCTATCACCTCGCTTCGGCGGGTGTCTAATTTGGAGGCATTGTCATTCAAGCCCCCATTCTTGGTGGGGCATCAGGACAGGGTGGTCCTGCACCCCGTTCCCTCTTTTCTACCGAGGGTGGTCTCTCCTTTCCACCTCACTCAGGATATCTCTCTTCCGTCCTTTTGCCCAAACCCAGTTCTCAAGGTTGAGAAGGCTCTCCACACTCTGGATTTGGTTAGGGCTCTGAGGGTGTACTTGTCTCGCACAGCTCCTCTCCGTCGGACGGACTCCCTTTTCATTCTCACGGCCGGACGCGGCAAGGGCTCTTCCGCTTCCAAGGCCACAATTGCCCGTTGGATCAGGTCGGCTATCTTGGAGGCCTATTCGGCCTCACACACGTCGCCCCCAGCGGGTCTCAAGGCGCATTCCACCAGGGCTGTGGGCGCCTCCTGGGCTTTGCGGCTCCAGCCTCGGCCCAACAGGTGTGTCAGGCTGCCACTTGGTCAAGCCGCCACACGTTCTCAAAGCATTACCAGGTACATGTTCATGCCTCAGCGGATGCAGGTCTGGGCAGACGCCTTCTCCAGGCGGCTGTTGCCCACCTGTAAAGGTCTGAGTTGCCTTTCAGGGTGCAGTGGTTTTTTCCCACCCAGGGACTGCTTTTGGACGTCCCACTGTCAGGGTCTCCCAGATTTGGACGACAAGAAAAAAGAGAATTTTGTTTACTTACCGTAAATTCTTTTTTCTTTAGTCCTTAAATCTGGGAGACCCAGCACCCTCCCCTTTATTTTTGCCCTTTGGGCGTACCTGTGGCTCTTTTAAGCACATAATCTCTGTTGGCCATGGGTCTGGCCTTATACTCTTCCTGTTCGGCCCGTTGGCCGGAAATTTGGTTTACAGTGCAATGTTTTCCTCCTACTGCTCATATACCAAACTGACAGTATTCCTGTAGAGGGCGTATATGCTGCAGAGGAGAAGGAGGAGTAAATCTCTTCTATATTTGGTGTGACCTCCAGGGGGCAGCATATAACACCCACTGTCAGGGTCTCCCAGATTTAAGGACTAAAGAAAAAAGAATTTACGGTAAGTAAACAAAATTCTCTTTTTTCAGATCTTTCACACTTTTTTGTTAAGTATATAGTTCCACATGTGTTAATTCATAGTTTTGTATATTATATTGTGTGTGTGTGTGTGTATATATATATACACACATACTGTACATACAGTGCTGGCCTTGTCACTATTTGTTTTGTACAGTTGCCGTTGTGTTATCACTTGTGTTCTAACAATTCTGAATGTAAAAAAATATAGAACACCAATATAGCTAAGGAGATATATGAAATAATGAGATACTTAGCATATAAATATGGCTATATCCACAACGACCCAGTAACCACGTTGAGGTGTGTCTCTTTACTAGGAATGTACACTCAGTCACTGCCTCTCTCTGGATTTAAAAACCTCCATTTGAATGGACAAGTAGGAACCTGCTAACAGAGAACAACAGCACCTAATGCCAGTGGGAGAGGGGTGGACAGACAGAGGGCATAGCCCCATTAATAAATAGATCACTTGTGTTCTGATAGAAGCAAAAGACAAGATTTGATCAGACAAAACATAAGATATTGTAATGGATCAGTGAAGCACAATGTTTTTATGTGTGTGTGCCCAGATGATATACAAAATAGTCTGATAGCTTTTCTTTTCTACAGATGATAAAAAAGCCACTTAAAGATGTCCGAAGAATGGCATCACACCCAACCCTGCCTTACTGTGAGTAATTGTAAAATATCTGAGCAGACTGTCTTTTTATTTTAATATTTTTACTATTGTGGCTGGAGTGGAAACCTATTAGACAACAATAATCTATCATCATCTTGTACTCTTATCCTTTCTGGCTCACTGCTATACATGAGGCTCCCCCAGTTTTCTTGCTGGGTTTTTGTCCATTCTACAAGAGTCCATGACTTTAGCCATATTTCTCCTGAAATATTTTATGAGATAAAAGTCTTCTTTGTTAGATGTTTGGCGCAGAAAGAACTTATACTCCAACATAATGTTTTATTGTTTAATCTGACCTCAGCAGCTTTATTATCTTTTACAGCAAAAACAAAAATAAACGCCTCTATCGTCTGGCCAGTCACTAAACCTCCTTTGGGGTTTCGTCACATACAGTATGTTAGAAGATTGACACTCGGTTGCCCTGACTTTGCCAGAAAGTCCAAGTGACTTGTTACCTATCTGACCCTGTCAGCACAAAGTGCAGACTCCATGTAGTCCCAACAGTGAGCCCAGAAACTTCATATGGACTTAGAGAAATCACCCAAAAAAACTTACACTGTATGTAGAGATGGTGACCAATGCCCCTATCAACCTATCTGCCACAATATAAAAAAAATCTAGGCTACAAAATAAGAATCTACTGGAAACCCAGGTTTCATGGGTTCCAAGTGGGTTATGCAACCAATACCCATTGCTAACAACAGCGGTCAGAGCATTCTCCAAGTGTTGTTTAACTCCTTAAACGCCACTGTTAATCTTTGACATCAGTATTTATGTGATGACATCTGGGTGGTACACTGATGCCAAACTCCTCCCTCTGCATACGATGTGACTGTGCAGTGCTGTTATTTGCTGCCGGGGACCTGCTGAAGTGTCTGATTGCTGCCATTTTTGCGCTCCTATTCAACTCATCCTGGTGGGCTTTGCAAAGACATTTTCATTTTATCTGTATGCTGCAATTTTAAAGTATTACAATTTATGAAACAAACTATCACTGGTTTATGTCCCTTGGAGAAGATTTAAAAAATGTTTGTTTTTTTCACTATTGAAAAAGTTTTAATTATGCCATTTTTATCAATTCAATCTACCAAAATATACAATCAATTAATCTGTGTAGTAAACTTCATAAAAAATGTAGATGGCAATGCCAGAATTTATTTTGTTACTGCAACTTTTCCAAGAAATGCCATATAAAAATGGCAGCTCAGTGTACATAAAACAAGACTGTTTTCAACAATGGAGGAGTAAATATGTTACAAGTTTGATAAAATTATGATGCAAACAAATACATTTCATTTTAAATCTGGTGGTTGTTTTTTTAATCACTAATTTATATCTAAAAAAATATATACCGTATATACTCGTGCATAAGCCGAGTTTTTCAGCCCAAAATTTGGGCTGAAAAGTCTCCCCCTCGGCTTATACACGAGTCAATACGGGTGGGGGCTGTGTCCGGGGCTGTGGAAGCTTCAGGAGGCGGGGGGAGGCTGCTGTATGAGCGGCCCCGTCACGTGGGGCCGCTCATTAAATATGCACTGCTTCCCCCTGTCAATCAGCAGCAGGGGGAAGCAGTGCATATAGCCCCCAAATGCTGGCACTCGCCCCCCCTTGTAAGGGCCCCCCCCGATGGTTATATTACCATTCCGGACTTCTGATCCGCGCCGCTCCTCGGTGCTCCTCGCTGCTCCGTCCGTCTGCTACATCCGCGATCTCCGGCCGTCGCAGGCATGTGACGTCATCGCGCGACGGCCGGGGATCCTGGATGTAGCAGACGGACGGACGGAGCAGCGAGGAGCACCGAGGAGCGGCGCGGATCAGAAATCCGGAATGGTAAGAGAAGCGGGGGGGGCCCTTGCAAGGGGGGGTGAGTGCCAGCATTTGGGGGCTGCTGGGGACCCCCAGGGGGCTGCTGGGGACCCCCTGGGGGCCGCTGTGTACCCCCAGGGGGCTGCTGGGGACCCCCAGGGGCCTGCTGGGGACCCCCAGGGGGCTGCTGTGTACCCCCTGGGGGCTGCTGGTTACCCCCAGGGGGCTGCTGTGTACCCCCTGGGGGCTGCTGTGTACCCCCTGGGGGCTGCTGTGTACCCCCAGGGGGCTGCTGTGTACCCCCAGGGGGCTGCTGTGTACCCCCAGGGGGCTGCTGGGTACCCCCTGGGGGCTGCTGGGTACCTCCTGGGGGCTGCTATATGTACCCCTGGGGGCCTGCTGTATACCACTGGGGCTGCTGTATACTACCACTGGGGCTGCTGTATACTACCACTGGGGCTGCTGTATACTACCACTGGGGCTGCTGTATACTACCACTGGGGCTGCTGTATACTACCACTGGGGCTGCTGTATACTACCGCTGGGGCTGCTGTATACTACCGCTGGGGCTGCTGTATACTACCGCTGGGGCTGCTGTATACTACCGCTGGGGCTGCTGTATACTACCGCTGGGGCTGCTGTATACTACCGCTGGGGCTGCTGTATACTACCGCTGGGGCTGCTGTATACTACCGCTGGGGCTGCTGTATACTACCACTGGGGCTGCTGTATACTACCACTGGGGCTGCTGTATACTACCACTGGGGCTGCTGTATACTACCACTGGGGCTGCTGTATACTACCACTGGGGCTGCTGTATACTACCACTGGGGAGGCCTGTATACCACTGGGGGGCCTGTATACCACACTGCTGGGGGTTGTATACCTGTGCTGGGTCCACCCTCGGCTTATACACGAGTCAATAGGTTTTTCCAGATTTTTGGGGCAAAAGTAGGGGGTCGGCTTATACACGGGTCGGCTTATACACGAGTATATACGGTATATGCAAGTTTGCAATCACCGTCCAGTTATTTTTACCACCCTTTGATTTCCGTAAAAGTAAAACCAAGAAAAATTGCTTTTTTTCCTGACAATTCTTACCTATTTGTGTAGCAATTTCCCACAATTTGTATTTTGCTGCAGATCTCACTGGTGCTCAAGATGGCAGCGTTCGGATGTTTGAGTGGGGTCACGCTCAGCAGATCACTTGCTTCAGGACAGGAGGAAATTCCAGAATTACTAGGATAAAGTTCAACCATCAAGGAAACAAGGTAATACTTCTGTTAAACATAAAAATCTTGTTTTTATATATTGGGGTATAATCAACAATCCTTAAGTTATTGCTTAAAGAGTAACTGTCACTCACCATAAATATGTAATTTTTATTTATTTTCTTAATGGTAAATTTGCCACTTTTCACTAACCTTGTTTATTTTTTGTTCCTGTGCCTCTCAATCTTGAAATATTGCCCTCTCTTCCCTGTATGTAAATCTAGTTTTGTTAACCCAAGGCAGTGAGATATTGAAGAGGAAGCCCTTAAAAAGGAATTGAGAACCACACACTTAACTAAAAAGTCCAGATCTACATACAGAGAAGAGCGAGTTGATATCTGATGAACTGAGTGCCAGATTCAAGAAAACAGCAACATTCATATGAGGTTAAAAAAAATGCATATTTATAGCAAGTGACAGCTTTTATCCCATGCTGGTTCCACACTTTAGTTTAAAATATCAGTGCAGAGTAAGGCGCTTTCGGTTGATAATACTGTTTTGAAGACTGGGATCCAGTTGTCAGACTCTGACTCAACACAGGGAAGGCAGAGATAATTTACTAACATCTGTCTTTTTGTCCTATGCATAAACAAAACAGAACAAGTGCTGTGTATGTAGATAAGGAAACACTATGAGCACCTCCTCCCACAGACAAACCGATAATATATGATTTCTGGGTGTAGGGAGTGAGCAGGAGCTGCTAGGTCCAAAGAAACCCAGTCAGCTCTGCATTACAGCCAGAAAGCTGAATTTCCACTGTAAGGGCCCTTTCACATCAGCATTTTTTCAAATCGCGGCAGATGCGGTGAAAAAACCGCATCTGCCGCGGATACCGCATACCGGCTGCACTTGCGGCGCGGTTGCGGTAAACGCCATACAAGGTATAGGCGGACTTGCGGCATGCAGTGCGGTTTTGCACTTGCGGCAGGTGCGGCCGTGAAAAAAAAAACTTCGGCTGACCGCGTTTTTTTTCGCGGCCACACCTGCCGCAAGTGCCAAAACCACACTTGCCGCACCTGCCGCAAGTCCACCTATACCTTGTATGGCGTTTACCGCAACCGTGCAGCCAGTATGCGGTAATCGCGGCAGATGCGTTTTTTTCACCGCATCTGCCGCGATTTGAAAAAACGCTGATGTGAAAGGGCCCTAACTAAGGATAATATACTAACCCCAGTTACAGCAATAAATAGATTGTATTAATATGTTAAAATGCAAAATAAAAAAGGAAGCAAGGAGAAACACAGTAACTGGCAGTCCAAAAGGCTATCTGTATTCTTGTTCCTGTAGAGTATATGTCCAATGTGTGAAAATGATTTCTGCGGAAAGGGGAACACAATTTAAAATATTTTTTTTTTTCTCGCTTCCTTCATTGGGAGACACAGGAATCATATGTTAATATGCTGCCTGCCTCATTGAGGCTGACACTAAGAATGCATTTTGGGGGAAAAAAAGCTTGCTCCTCTCCAGTTGGCTACACATGAAAACTTAACTGTGTTATTTAATTCGAAGGCAAACATGTGTCTGAGTTGGAGACCGGCCTTGACCTTGACTATACTTTTTCAACCAGAAGGAAACCTTTGTGGTATATTAAACCATTAATCAGATGAGCTTGGATTGATATACCCTGAGCCATAGAGGCGGGTTACCCTGTATCTCATTAATAGTATGACTTTACCCATGAGCATCATTTTTTCAGATTCTTTGCCTTTTGTGGAGGCATTGTCCCTGAGTAGGATACCACTTTAGATGCATTGTGTGGCTACTGAAGCCTCCTTTTGAGGCGACAAGTTCAATACTTGGATTCTATTTTATCCTAGTGTTTTTTTGCCTTCATATCCTTGATGACGGGGTTAGAAAATACTAGTAGTGTTTCCATCTTTTCATCTCCTAGGGGAGCGCTGGTCAGATTAATGTTGTTCGAGCATTATGGCAAGTTGTTCAAATGGCGGCCGTCACACGTGTCGACATCGTGAGCGATATTGTAAGCGATCACGTGCACGCGCGATCGCTAACAATATCGTTCACACCACCAGTGATGTGGACCAGCGAGATCGCTGGTAACTATGGTACACATCGGGTTACTAGGCACCGCGCAGGCGCTTAGTAACCCGACGTTTACCATAGATACCATCTCCCAGCATAGGCTCTGCCGCTGGGAGATCGTTCATCGTGGTGTCACACACCACGATGAAGCAGATTGTTCAAGCGTTTATCGCTTGATATGAGCTCCGGCTCTCATATCTGCGATGTCACGATCAAGCGATTTTACATTGTAAAATCACTTGATTGCACGCAGCGATGTACAAACGATATCGCTTAAGCGATCAAAAAGCAGATCGCTTAAACGATATCGTTCAAGAAATTGAACCGTGTGACGGCCGCCAATGATCGACTTATGTTGCTTGGACCACAAGAGTGTTAGGAGATTTTAAGTCTCCCAACAAGCCTACATCCTCCACTATAGGTTCTCCTGGTAGGTTGACAGGTCAGGGCCGAGGTCTGGGTCTTCTACAATCCAGGGGAATCTAGAGTCTTATGGTGTAGAATTTTCCTTTCCCAGCTTGTTGCGAAGATTTTTAATTCCTGCTAAGCTCAGGATTCTTCAGATTTGAGTCCAGAACCTCCATTGTTTGTTGCAAGATGCTCCCAAGCACCACTCATAGGATTCAGATAGATCTTTAACAGTCTCCTCTTCTACCTAATTTCTTGGTCATGTAATTTAACAGCAGGACTGTATGGGCTGCAGTTTGGGCTTTTCGGATTAGCTTTGTCTTTCATCTAGGAACAAAAGCCTATTGTCAGTGTGGCACTCCTTTTTCTTTTTTTTTGAGCCAGGGATGGCTCCCAAGGGCTAGTAGGTTCCTGACCTGGCTCCACTGGTCCAGCAAAACATAATTTACAAGCTGTAAGTCAGCACTGGGACCTCGTTCTGGTTTTAGATACCCCTCAGTCTTCTTTTTTCATGTCCATCAAAGATATCTCTCCATTTCAGAGATATTTTTTTTTCCTCTGAATGGGTCTCCCATCGTGATGAGCAAGTAGTAAGGTATTTGGATAGCTCTAACCGAATACCATGACATGTTTAAGTATTTGGATCCGAGTGTGTTCCCTATTGACTTCATTGGACGAGTAACGAGTAATGAAGCATATTGATTAATTTTTTTGTTGTTGTGTGTTCAGTTTTTTTTAAGGGATTGCAACTGCATATGTTATAAAATGCTGTTCCTTGAGAAGCAGCAGCCATTCCTCTGTGAGAAAAATACAGTTAATATTAAGTAAGGAAGATAGGTAATAAAGATTTACAGTACACTTGAGATATAACTGTCTTACTATAAAGTGAGTATTAGGGCTAGAGCACACACAACCTTTTCTGTCTGCGGATAAACACTGCGGTTTTGGCAGATTTTTTCTACTGAGTTTTCACTATATCTGCATTAGTTTTTTTAATCCCTAGTGAAAACAATGGCAGATTTCTTTTTCATTTAAATAGTGATAAATGCTGCCGTTTATTGCAGCGATCAAAAAGTAGTGCAAGCAGTGATTTACTCACTCTGAGTGTTTCAAGAAACACTGCATGTGTTTAACCCATTATTTCTAGTTCGAGATATGATAAATAATGTAAAGCCATACCAAGCCAAAATGTGCTCTCTTTTAAAACTTTAAAAATCTGTAAAAAAAAAATTAACTGATGAAGAAAAAAATTCAAAATCTTTAATTTGTAATTAACTAAAGTTGTACTTCATATAGAAAAAAAATTAAAAAAATCTAAAGACGTCAGGTAAAAATAAGATTCATATTGAGATGACTTGATTTAGAATGACCCAATGACGTTATAATAGTTAAATATTTTTAAATATGATCCCATCGCGATCCCAACTTGAATTTTGGTACAGATGTGGCTAAGGGCATAGCACACACGTGCATTTTTGGGAATTTTTAAATTATTATTATAAGTTTTTTTCAGAAATGCGTTTTAAAATTTTGCATTTACATTCGCATGGGTAAAATATTAACAAAGATACTCTTGTGACATATCTGGTGAAAACCTGTACAGTTCTGATTAGAATGGTGTTTATTTTGTTTCTTATTATTTCTAGCCCAAGATATGATAGAAAATGTAAAGCCATACCAGGCCACAATTCACACTTTTTTAAAACTTAAAAAATCTGTAAAAATTTAACTGATTACAAGTAAAAAGTTTTTAATTTTTTTTCTTAATTAACTAAAGTTGTACTTCATATAGAAAAAAAATAAGAAAAAATCTAAAGACGTCACGTAAAAAAATATTCATATTTGGATCACTTCATATGAAATGAAATTCAGTTAGAGCTATCCGAATATTTCACTACTCGCTCATCACTAGTCTCTCACCATTCTCTCTCCTTCTCCAGGACAAAGTGGTTTAGTATTTGGCTCCCTCCTTTTGCCTTAGCATGAATTTCTGCTTTTCACCTTAATGAGGAGATTGCTCTCTTTCTCTTAGGTACTTCTCTCTCCTCTCCCAGATAGGTTCTTACACAACTTGACATGGTGCAGTTCTGCTCTCACAGCAGCGTTCAGACATTCCACTGCCTTTTGGGTCATTCTTATATACTCTGGCAGATTTCGGACCGCCTCTGGGGCTACAAATGTTCTCAAGTTTCGGTTTGCCACTGCAGAATGTTGGGCTAAGGTATGGCATTACCTGCGGGGTAGAAACCTCCTGGGTCTTACGCTTCCAGGTGGTGGTTCTTCTATTCTATAGGGCTGATAACTTGGTCTTCTGTCCACATTGGTGTGGTGCTCTTACCTTCTATCTAGGGAATCCGAATCTTTATTTAATAGTCCTTTGTTGTCATAAGAAAAATTTAAAAATAGCCTCATTTCCTATTTTTCTTTACATTTTTCTTTGATAACAGTAAAAAAAGGTGATACACAGATTAATTTTTGTCATTTTTGTATCTTGAAAAAATCAAGATGTAAATGTTATTTGAATATTCGGAAAGGAAAAAAATGATGAGCTGTTTAAGGCGCACATATGATAACACCCAAAAAATGTGCCTGGACAGGAACAGAGGAAAATGACTTGGTCCTGAACTGATTGAATAATGTCCTATATCCCAAAAAGCTAAGATCATGAGATAATGCTTAAAGGGGGACAGTGGATGATCCATAGTGGGAATCCACCAAGTTGCTGTGGGGGAGGAGAGACCATGGCAGTGCTGAATCGAACAATGCAGTGCTCTGCCTCTGCTCCTAGCCTGACAGAGACAGTACACGTTATGCATTATGTCAAAGTGTGTATTTATATCTGCTTGGTGACATGCCTGCTATTTGAAGCAAAAACAGCCTTGTTACATTACGTTGGATGGTATATCAGAGACAGGGTTGTTGTGGGATCATGGGGTTGGCGGCCACGCCCCCTCCCATATAGAAGTGTGAATCAGATTTTCCTGAACCCCTGAGGGAGGGGTGAGTGCTGAGAAGCAAATATCATTTTATTGATTTATAAGCCATCTATAGATCCTAGAACTGTAGTGCCCCAGCTCTGCTTCTTCATGTAGGAGGGTAGGGACAATACAAAAAAGTTTTCTCTCCCCAGATTTCCCTTTTTAAATCGGAAAATATGTTATGAAGTATAACTACAAAAGTATGCCCCACAATTCTTATTGATACATTCAAAGCCTGACATTGTCTTATACTGAACGCTCTTGTTTTTTCTTAGCACATCGACATGTAAGCATTTGGTAGAAATCATAGGCTTGTAACCCAGAACTAAACGTTATCCGCATTAACACCATGTACAAACAATGCAGTGCTGAAGAGTGATAGGACAAGTGTAGCTTTGCAGAATTTGTATTGGTCAATTTATATGTCAAACTGAATATTGAAAGATTCAAGCATAGAAATGAAAGCCGGGCACTGACCTCTTAACAACGTTACTTGTATTCTCCTGTAGCGGTGGTGTGCTGTGGAATATCCTGTTGCTCAGCCAGAGTTCAAGACATTAAATCCAAAAAGAAAGATGGCGGCACTGAGCATTCCAATTTTGCAGCTGTTTAATTTAAAGCAAAAATTACAGCAGCAGGTGCATGATACAGGGAGGGAGGTGCTAGGACCGACGGTGACCGCTTCGCGGGATGTCCCGCTTCTACGGGACCGGTGACAATATACTGAATATTGAAAGTATTTAAGGTATTTGTTAGGTCCCTTTCACATCAGCGTGTTTGTTTGTTTTTTTAAATGTGTCAATTTACTGCATCTGCCACCTAATGGTCGCGTTTGCTAGAAGCCCCACGCATTGTCTATGGGGCTTGTGGTCGGGTGCGGCAACTGCGGTTCTGCCGGATGCAAAAGATCCAGCCCTTGCGGTGGTGAAAAATAAAAACTGTGCTGACCGCGGCTTTTTCACAGCCACAACTGCCAAATTTGCCGCATCCGGTAGAACCGCACTTGCCACACCCAACCGCAAGCCCCATAGACAATGCATGGGGCTTGCCACAAGTGCGGCGGTTTTCAGCAAATGTGGTAAATGTGGTAAAAAAACACTGATGTGAAAGGGGCCTTAGGCATATATGTATGTATGTATAACATTATTAACATTTTTTTATTTTACAGTTTGGAATTGTTGACGCTGATGGATTTATCAGTCTGTATCAGACCAACTGGAAATATAGTTCAGCTAGTGGGAGTCCTGCCAAGCCTTACTTGGTAACTTGAATTATTTTTTTTCTTATTGCTCAGATAGTGTGCACATATAATGCAGTACTATATATATAGTATCATTCTTCAACAACCTGTATGTTTTAAGGGTTTAGGGCCCCCATATACAGATTCGGACTGGCCCACAGGAGTAGAGATGAATTCCCTTGTGGGCCCTTTGGCAGGCATACACCCCCTACCTTTCAATATGAGCAATAGTTGGCACAATACTTTTGACTTGCTGTGTACAGACCGAGTCAGCATCTTCTCATTCAATTACAAAACAACCCAGTTTATTATTAGGAAGCATAGGTAGCTGAACAGTTGCCCCCCTCTAGAATAAATGTTACTGGTGGGCTCTTGGCAGCCCATTCAAAAGCTGACCATACACATTAGATGGCTGTTAGCTGAACAATCACTTGGCAGACCTCTGCTTTCCCTAACTGGCCCATACACATACTCTCGACTCATTTAGCCTCTGTTAGGTTTTTGTCAGATTCCTCTATAGCCGTTTATTTTTCGGAGAACAAAATGATTAGCCTTGCTACAAATTAATGGAAATCCACCAGGCTAGGTCCTTCTCATCCTCGACAAAATCTGTCATTGAAGAGTCAGGAGGCCCCAACATTTGATAGACTACATGCTGATCCTGTCAATATTCGCAGGTCTGGCTGACTTTAGCCTGTGTAAAGGGACATTTAAAATGAAACTGAAGTGCCTGAAAAAAAAAAAAAAAAGCAGCTGTGAAATGTTTGTCCAACAGAGGCGAGACAGACATCTGTCTGGGATGATTTAGTGAATCGTGCTTTGAGCAGGGGGATGGACCAGATGACCCAGGAGGTCCGATCCAACTCCACCATTCAATGGATTCTATGAAATGGTTGTACAGACTCCCTGCTAGTACTTGAATGTGAAACAGTAACCAAAGCTTTTTTTTCTCTCTCATTGTATAGACATGGCAATGTCACAACAAAACCGCCAATGATTTTGTCTTCATAAGTTCATCTTCTCTGATAGCAACAGCTGGGCAGTCAAGTGATAACAGGTAATTAGAAAGCTATTTTGATATATATATGAATGCATATATGTGTGGACTGAAACGTTGCATCACACACTTACATACTTGTGGCCGAATAAAGGGGTCCACTTGGAAGAAGTACAGAGTGCTGCCTGTTTTTGATGATAGATATATCTATCTATCTATCTATATATACTATATATAATATATATATATATATATATATATATATATATTTTTTTTTTTTTTATTTTTTATTTTTTGTCTGGCTCTGCCTCTAGCTCCACCCCCTCCATAGAATGGTGTCTGGTTCTGCCTCTGGAGCCTCCCCTTCCACAGAATGTTGTTTTGTTCTGCCTCTAGCTCCTTCCCCTCCATAGAATGTTCTGGTTCTGCCTCTTGCTCCTCCCCCTCCATAGAATGTTGTCCGATTCTGCCTCTAGCTCCTCCCCTCTGTCTCTAGCTCCTCTGCCTCTGGCTCCTCCCCTCTGTCTCTAGCTCCTCTGCCTCTAGCTCCTCCCTCTCTATAGAATGTTGTCTGGTTCTGCCTCTAGCACCTCCCCCTCCATAGAATGTTGCCTGGTACTGCCTGTAGTTCCTCTCCCTCCATAGAATGTTGTCCGGTTCTATGAGGAGGTTGGCTGTAAAGTAGGCATGGCTATATGGCGTGGGCTTGACGCACACAATCGCACATACATACATAGAATGTTGCCTGGTTTTGCCTCTAGCTCCTCCCCTCCTATAGAATGTTGTCCGCTTCTGCCTCTAGCTCCTCCCCATCCATAGAATATTGTCCGATTCTGCCTCTAGCTTCTCCCCTTCTATAGAATGTTGTCTGGTTCTGCCTGTAGCTCCTTTCCCTCCATAGAATGTTGTCTGGTTCTATGAAGAGGTTGGCTATAAAGTGGGCATAGCTATGTGGAGTGGGAAGGGCTTGACACACACGCACATACATACATACAACATACATACATAGAATGTTGTCTGGTTCTGTGAGGAGGTTGGCTATGAAGTGGGCATGGCTTGATACACACACACACGCACATACATACATACATACACTTAACTTTATAATATATACATGTGTGTGTGTTTAGCATATTTGGAGCCACTACGAATTTATTTTTCAGGTGTCCTCTTTTCCCTTTAAGAATTGAGTGTCCGGTTTCTCTGTATCCACTAAGTCTTTCATTGAAATGAAGAATCCTTTGATGCAGAGTTTGTCCACTTTGTAGAAATGTGCTTGTTGCTTACCTCTTGTTTATCCTCATATAGGCACTGCAAGAAAAGTCTGCATTTACTGTTAAGAAGGTTGGGTGGTTATGACAGTTTTGTGTAGCATAGCTGTAGCCCTGATAATACTCGCTACTGTTTGCTGCCATAGGTAGAATTGCAGTTTGAGATTAGTTCTATGAAGATTACAGGACAGGAAGATTTTACTAATTAAACTTCATCCTCAAACGGAAGTCCTAATAACTTATTGAATTGATTTTTGTATTTTTATTCATTTACTTTTGTGTCACCACATTGTGTATACAAGGTGGGTTTGCATGTGAAAATCTGCATATTACATTTTCAGCATTTTAAATTAATTTTAAAAAAAATCATATTTACGTTCTGCAGAGAAAATCTGCGACATGGAGTTGTCATCTTAACTGTAGCTGTTGCCGTACATTTTACCTTATGCAATCAAAAGGACAATGCATGGGAAATAAGAATATTCTCTGCATCACAATTTCAGAACATTTTTCCTGCCATGTTTTTAAAGTGACACCCTGGGAAATACCTTTATGTAGTTGTGTCTGTGGTTGATATAACTTACTTTCTTGATGATTGTAGCCTTGATAAAGGGACTCTGGTTTGAACAGTTATTCTGTGCTGACAAATACAGGTGCTCAGTTCATCATGGCAGGGTCAAACAAGAACAAGCCAATTACTGTAAATATACCTTCCCACATGCTTGTTTTCCATCTACAATCACCCTTTTTGGCCAAAGCTGTCACTCAAACAAGAGGGAATAGTTGAGAAAAAGAGAAAACAAGCAAGTGGGAAAGGTGTATTTAATTGGCTACAACATCATGCATTGAGGGCTTGTTCTTTGTCTGCTCAGAGTGACTGTTCAAACTACGTGCCTTTAAAATCTCCTCTGAGGCCCCAGTGTTTTATTACATGATTGGTGGAAAGTCTTAACTCAAAAAGTCATATTTTTTATGGTCCAGTGATAATATGGGCTCAGGAGCTGAGCCTGTGTCATCAGCACCAAGTTTCAGCTGTAACATACAGTTCACACTCTTGCTAATAAAGGAAAACCCCTTTTGGGAGGTCAATCTGTTCTCCATCAAAGGAGCAGAGGAAAAAACTTAAATGGGTGATCCTGTTGTTTTCTTGATGTTCTGAAAATAGCAAGCTCTCCAATACTCCTCTACAGTAACCCCTGAGGATCCAGGCTGATCCATGAACTAGTCCAGCACCAGAAGTGTTGATGTCACTATTCACCTGTGATTGGCTGCAATGGTCAGATGACTTGAACAGTGCGACATTGAGGGGTTTTCTGATGACACGTTGTTCAGGTCTCTTGGCTGCTGCAGCCAATCGCAGTCCGCAGCATTTCGACAAACCTCTACAACTATAATAACTATTGTGATGTGCACATTTTTCTCTACTGCCTTTTTAATTATTCATTATGCTTGTTTTTTTGATACAACCCAACCAGAGTTTTAAGTGTATTTTCTGCTTCCAAAACTCAAACCATGGCTAGCATGGATTTTAGTTTACAGACTGAGTGAGGTGTGTGACATTTAAGGACTTCTTACTAATGTATATGGTCAGCTAGTGAGCGTAAGTGTACCGTCACACTTGGCGACGCACCAGCGTTCCCGACAACGATACGACCTGGTAGGGATCGCTGATGCGTCGCTATGTGGTCACTGGTGAGATGTCAAACAGTCAGATCTCACCAGCAATGCAGAAACGATCCGGAATGATACGGAGGTCGTTGGGACCATGTTTCTCAGACCTGTAGTATTGAGGTCGTTGGTCATTGTTCCTGTCAAACACACCAATGCATGCTGCCCAGCGGGACCCCAACGATCAAAAAATGGTCCAGGCGACTCTGACACGACCAGCGATCTCACAGCAGGGGCATGGTCACTGTTAAGTGTGAAACATAGCGAGATCGCTGGTGAGGTCGCTGTTGCGTTACCAAACTTGTGACTCAGCAGTGATCTCGCTAGCGATCTCGCTTAGTGTGACGGGGGCTTAAAGCAAGAGGACAAATGTCCTAATTGCATTAGTGCTTTTTCTATTATTGCCTTTATCTTTGCTATCTCCCTTTACCCTGGTTGTATGGCAGAAAAGAAGTCATGTCTATTGTTGTGTGGTTGCCACTCAATTCAATTTATTATATTACCCTCCTGTTATCTTCACCTCTGGGCAGCGTGTAACATAGAGAAAAGGAGACAGAAAACAAACTACTCTTCTGCATCTATATATATATTACTGTCAGAGTGAATGCGTACAAAGACAGGCTCAGTTATCGAAAATCTGCTGCATTGTCTAAAATTTTAGAAAGTGAAAATTAAGTTTCTCATTCTCCTCACTGGGGGACACAGGACCATGGGTGTTATGCTGCAGTCACTAGGAGGCTAACACTAAATGGAATCTGAAAAAACAGAGTAACTCCTCCCCAGCAGTATACACCCGCTGGCTGGCACAAGCCGCACCAGTTTCAACTTAGTGTTAGTAGGAGGCAAATGCGGTCTACTGACCCACATCTATTTTTATTAATTTTATTGCACTTGTTTACGTTTCCCTCTGGATGAAGATTAGACAAGTGACGGTGCCCTCGCGCATGGCTCTCCCGCAACCAGCAACAGACGTGAACGTGGCATGTCACCTCCACATACCCCCTTCTACTACGAGGGACAGTATTTTTATTTTTGACAACTGGCGACGGTTCCTTCACTTTCCGATCTCCACCATCCCTCTGAAGGGCACGCGGAGTATTACCTCACCGTATCCCCCTCCGCACCTCCATGCAAATTCCAGCTCTCCCCACCTTCCCACTCCATGGGAAATTAGATTAAGGTGTCCGGTGCCATTACAGAAACCCTATGGTCCTCTCCAGGTCCCACAGTTGGGAGACTGGGTTGCAGGTGCCTGGTGCCATGTCTGGGATCCCCGGCCCTCCCCATCTTCGTCCTCGGGGACCTTGGTTTGCAGGTGCCGCTGCCAATTAACTGACCCACCGCCCTCCCCATTCTCCCCTCACAGGGAATATGGGTTGCAGGAGCCAGCATCAGGTAATACTTCTAGGTTCTCCCCATCTTCCCTCCAGGGACCCTGATAGAGATGCCTGCAGAGCGGTCTGCAGAGACGCAGCCCGCAACTGGGAACCCCCTTCTGTATCAGAGGGGGTATAGTGCAGGCGGTGGGCTCCCCCCAATACAGCGATAATGACCTTTTCATGTGCCCTCCTTGCCGACGCTGCACCTTTTCCGGGCCCGTAATTAATTTAGTCCCCGGCTCCGGTCTGCTTTCCGTGAGGTCCCGTCCGCTCCAACCTTCTCCCTCCTCCGGGTGACGTCACTTGCGGCTGGAACACCCCCGGCCACTTCCCAGAAGGGGCAGTCCGGCTACTTTTGACGCTTTTTGCAAGACCTCACTGAGTGCCCTCTCTGCGGCCCTCCCACTTCCTCCTCACACGTGCAGCCAGCATTGACGTTGTCCCTGCGGTTACCGTGGCTAGGGCTTATTTCTGCGCAGGGAGACACTGAACCACTGAGCACAAGCTACACTGGAGACTGGACACTGGGGTAGGGAGCTCAGGAGATCCCACTCTGCTGCAGCTCATTCTCTTGCTCCCTCTTCCTCTCCCTGTCTCAGTATACTTCTGTGCCCCACAGTGTGACCCTATTTTGGCTTTACATACTCTGACACACAATCATGCAGAGCTTAAAGACCACAAAAAAGGCCCCCAAGAATCCAAGGATGCATGAATATGATATTCCCTGGCTATCGAGATCTGGGCCGCAAGGTCTGTCAACTCGGAGGAAAGGCTGCTATCTCATAGGGAGAAATGTAGTGCATCTGCCCAGGTCATGATTGCCTTTGCAACCCATACAGAAGCATCCCTCTCTCGTATACCTCTTGCATTACATGCCGGTCTCAGCTGCTTAGCGGACACGCTGCTCCGCACTGCCAGACTTGTGGCCCCAATACTGCCCAGGAGCCCTCCGCCGCACCTCCCTGCGCCCCTAACCCAACTGACTGGGCTCTGTTTCTTGTTCAAATATTTTTATTGAGTTCAGTATTAATAGCATCAAATTAACATTAACATTTTCAAATGCAAATTTTGTACGTTTCAATATCAGAGTTGATGAAAATTTGTCTAACAGTTATTAACTCTTATAAGCAAATACAATGAGAAAGTGAGAAAGAAGAAGGGGTAGGGGTGGGGGAGGTAAAAAAGATAAAAGGAGAGGGGGGGGGAAATAAATTCCCATTTCAAACGTTAGTTCTGTTCGTGTTCCACAACAAGATAGTTTTTATTTGTAGGAAAACAGTTGTTCCATTGTTTCCATTATTTTGTATATCTCTTCTGTAGGTTGTTTCTTGTGGCATGTGTCCATTCGTAGACGTTATGCGCCGCTATAGTGTTAATCAGAGAATTAAATGTAGGGCCATGTGAGGCCCCAGACCATGCTGTGTCTTTCAAGAGGGTAAAACGCCCACAAACATTTTTTGCAGATCATTTTGAGTTCCAGGATATTTTAAAGAAGCATAGGACCCGTCCAGATAAAACGTTTGGGAACCACAAGGCCATCGAAGCTCACTACCCTTTCTCCCCTGCCCTAGGCCAGGACTGAGCGGACTCCCCTTAAGTTGATCGCCCAGTTCCTGTTTAGCCGCAAAAACCTTACTTTCTCTGCCAGATGGATCCTCTATTAAAGATCCAACCGACAGACAAGTTGAACAACTGGCTCGCTCGGTTTTCGAGGTGACTGGTTCGTCCCTCTCACTCTTTTTTGCTTCTGTATGGGTTGCCAAGGCAATCATTACCTGGGCAGATACACTACATTCCTCCCTACGGGATAGCAGCCTTCCAAGTTGATGGTCCTTCTGGCCCAGATCTCGGTAGCCAGGGGATATGTTATTCATGCATCCTTAGATTCAGCTAATTGTGCAGCCGTTGCAACCTCGAATGCCATTACCATTCGCAGTGCGAATTCCGCTTAAAAAAGATCCCGACTAGTCTTCCTTATCTTAGCGGTGGCCTCTTTGGGGAGCAGCTAGATAAACTAATTTCAGATGCCACGGAGGAAAGAGTACCTCATATCACCAACATAAGCCGAGATGCCCTTTTGTTTGACGTCAGCAGACGCGTTTTTGCTCCTTTTGGAATTCGTTTGGCTGAGCGGCCTCCAGCCCGTTGCAAAATACAAACCACTCCCCACGCAGGGACAGGGGCTCCCAGTCCACACACAAATCGAACACGGCCTGGCAGTCCTGTTCAAAACAGTCCAGACCAAAGGGATCCAGATCCCATAGGTTTTCTTCGTCCTGACTCTCCCTCATCCACGGAAGACACCATCTTAGTAGGCGGGCGATGTGCTTCTTTTGTCGCGCCTGGCTCGCCATCACAGAAGATAGGTGGATCATTGAACTGGTGTCTTCCGGCTACAACATAGTTTGTTTCCCACCCACCAAATTGTTTTTTCCCCTCCACTCCCCCACGGTCTCAATCAAAGGCTTGTGCTTTTTTCAAGGCCGTCGTCTCCCTCTACAGGCGGGAGTCATCATACCTGTTCCGGAAGGTGAGTGTATTAATGAATTTTATTCAAACCTTTTCGTAGTTCCCAATAAGGACGGTTCCATCCATCCCATCTTGGATCTGAAGC
Source organism: Allobates femoralis (assembly GCA_033576535.1). NCBI lineage: Eukaryota > Metazoa > Chordata > Amphibia > Anura > Aromobatidae > Allobates > Allobates femoralis. The sequence continues at coordinate 719,605,643 of JARQOC010000003.1, read as the reverse complement.
ACTTGAACAAATTTGTTAGTCTTCGCCACTTCCGCATGGAGTCCCTTTGCTCCATCATTACATCAATGGAGGAGGGAGAATTCCTGGCCTTGATAGATATTCGAGATGCCTACCTTCACATCCTGATATCCCAGGCGCATCAACAATACCTGCGTTTTGCGATTTACTAGGACCATTTTCAATTTGTTGCACTGCCCTTCGGCCGCCCCACGGTCCCCAGGGTTTTCAGCAAGGTCATGGCTGCTGTCACACGATTCTTCATTCCCGGGTTGTAGTCATCCTACATTATCTGGACGACCTCCTGATCAAAGCCCCTTCCTTCGCGTACTCCGAAGAAAGTGTTCAAATTACCGTAGACACACTCTCTCATCTAGGATGGTTGGTCAATCTGTCCAAATCCTCTCCAGTTCCGAATCAGACGATCAACTTCCTTGGGAATGGTTTTTGATACCTCCCGCGGGTTGGTACATCTCCCTCAAGACAAGTCCCGTACTCTGCGTCAGGGTGTCTGAGTTCTTCTTCACCCTTCCTCCTACTCCATCTGCTTAGGGATGATAGTCCTAGGCAAAATGGTTGCAGCAATGGAGGCAGTTCCTTTTGTCCAGCTGCACCACAGGCCTCTGCAGATGGCTCTCTTAACAGCCTGGGACAGGAGCTCGTTCACCTTGGACCGCACCTTTTGGCTATCCTCCAGGGTCAAGCAGGCCCTTCGCTGGTGACTGCAACCAGCTTCCCTCTCACAAGGGAGGTCCTTTCTCCCTGCTCACTGGGCAGTGCTCACCACCGATGCCAATCTTATAGGCTGGGGGGAGCGGTCTACCGCCATCATATGGCGCAAGGTCAATGGTCTCCACGGGAATCCACTCTGCCCATCAACCTTCTGGAGATTTGGACCATATTTTTGGTTCTACAAACCTTTCATCATCATGTGGCAGGTCGCCACATTCATGTCCAGTCGGACAATGCCACAGCGGTGGCATATTTCAATCACCAGGGAGGAACCAACCGCCTGCAAGCGATGTGCAAGGTGGAACCCATTCTCTGCTGGGCCGAATCAACCCGGTCAGTGCTCTCAGCAGTGCACATTCTGGGCATCGACAGTTGGGCAGGGGATTTCCTCAGCCGTCAGGGCATTGCATCGAGGGATTGGGCCCTTTATCTGGAGGTTTTCCAGCAGATATGTCATCGCTGGTGGACTCTGGACGTGAATCTCATGGCTTCGCGACTGAACGCCAAGGTGTCCACATTCATGGCCTGGTCTCACAACACGCTGTCTGTAGGAGCGGATGCACGAGTCCAGCCTTGGACTCTGTTTTGTCTGCCTTACATCTTTCCCCCTCTGCCTCTATTTTTCTCACCAGTCTGAGTATTAAAGACAGAGGATGTCCCCTTCATTCTAGTAGCGCCAAATTGGACCAGGTGCTCCTGGTACGCTGACCTAGTGCGGCTCGTCGTCGACAAACCCTGGCGTCTTCCGGACCAGTTAATTCAGGGTCCAATATGCCACCAACACTTGACGGCGTGGCTGTTGAGACCTGGGTTTTAACCCAGGATGGTTTCTCCTCAGAAGTGATCAATATGATGATCAGAGCTAGGAAGCCTGCCTTGGCTCACATCTATTTTCGCACATGGCAAACTTTCTTCTCTTGGTGCAAGGCTCGGGACCACTCCTCCTCTTGTGTTTTCTTGCCCTGTAATTCTAGGCTTCCTTCAGTCCAGACTGGATGCCGGTCTTTTTCCCGGTTCTCTCAAAGGTCAAATTTCTGCACTTTCTGTGCTTTTATTCAGGGTGTCTCCCGTCTGGTTCCCCTTTACCGGAGACCGCTAGAGGCGCGGGACCTAAATCTGGTCTTAGATGTCCTTCAGAAACCCCCCTTTGAGCCTTTCAGGGAGGTCTCCCTTTGCTACCTGTCCTGGAAGGTTGCCTTTCTCCTGGCAATAACCTCTATACATCGTGTCTCTGAGCTGGCAGCGCTTTCTTGCAGAGCGCCTTTCCTGGTTTTCCATCTGGATAAGGTCGTGCTCCGGCCGGTGCAAAGGTGGTTTCTTCCCTCCACCTGAATGAGGAGATCTCTTTCCCCTCCTTTTGCCCGGCGCACCATGTTGAGAAGGCTCTGCACACACTGGATCTGGTTAGAGCTCTTAGGTACTTTGTATCTAGGACGGCACCCTTCTGTCAGTCTGATTCTCTATTCATTCTCCCGGAGGATCACAGGAAGGACATGGCGTCATCCAAGGCCACATTTGCCAGATGGATTAAGTCAAGTATTCAGGAAGCATATCGATTAAGAAACATACCCATTCCAGTTGGATTAAGGGCGCACTGGATACGTGCAGGGGGAGCATCCTGGGCCATTCAACACCAGGCATCTGCTGAGCAGGTGTGCAAAGCAGCCACCTGGTCCAGCCTGCACACGTTTGCAAAATACTAGAATGGACATACTCAGTCATTGGCAGATGCGAGTCTGGGTAGGCATATCTTGCAGGCGGCAGTAGCTCATCTCTAGAATGTATGTCTTGCAAAAGGATATTGATTTTTTTCTGTGTTTTTTCTTTCTACCCACCCAGGGACTTCTTTAGGATGTCCCATGGTCCTGTGTCCCTAAATGAGACGATTGAGAAAAGGGGATTTTTGTGTGTATTCAGCGTAAAATCCTTTAATTTGGGGGACACAGCACCCTCCCTGTTGCCTGTTCTGAACCGTTTTGTATTCTTTAGGGTACCTTTACACGCGGCTACATTTCTAGGGTGGCTACAGGTAACTTACTGGTTGCAGTGAAATCATGGAGACAAGGTTCTATCTTGTTGCTGTGTACAAATGGAATAATCTCTCCATGATTTCACTGCAACCAGTGAGTTACCTGTAGCCACCCTAGAAATGTAGCCGCGTGTAAAGGTACCCTTACAGTTCTTTGAGTTCTCCTATGGTTGCCTTCTTACAGGCCTATATTTTATCTCTCCTACTGCTTTGGTCACTGAACTGGTTCAGCTTGTACCAGCCAGGGGGTGTATACTGCAGAGGAGGAGTTACTCTGTTTTTTCAGATTCCACTTAATGTCAGCCACCTAGTGACTGCAGCATAACACCCATGGTCCTGTGTCCCCCAATTAGAGGCTGAGAGAAAAGTACACACAAAAATCCCCCTTATTTTTTTTGTTTTCTCCCCTCCTTTGCAATGTGTTGTCCTTGTGTTTTAGTGTAGAATTCTGTGCTAAAATATTAAATAATTTCCCATAAATGAACCCATCTCCTGATATCAACATGAAACTGCAAAGTGAAGGTGTTGCAGTATGTCTGTACATACCCTTCTCTTTTTGTCTCTTTCCAGAAATATCTGTTTGTGGGATACATTGGTTACACCGGCAAATAGTTTAGTTCATGGTAAGTAATAATCTTTCGCTATTAATATTTCATTTAATGGTTTACATTTGATGGCTACAATTCTTGTATTAAGTCAGCAAAAGCAGTCACAGAGATGATGATTTTCTATAGGAGATGTGTTCTCTGTGAAATCATTTTACATTATGATCTGTGTGCCCCAAAAATAAAAGCTTATGAATACTCACACTCACTAAATAAATAGTTGCCTAAAGCCGTAGTAATCTGTAGTAAACTCCACTGACTGTATCCTCTCCAATCAATTTTGACCAGGAAAAACTACATACTGTCAGGCATCTGGAGTGGCTGCTGCAGGAGAGTATAGTGTTACATGGAGGCTATGCAGGACTAGGAGAGCAAACAGGAGCTACTTTCATACAGTAGGAGACTGTGGACAGAAAAGCACAATAGGGTCTTACTCAATATAAATAGAGAGAGGTCAAAAGCCAGCCGCTCACCATATGAGGTTGTGACACATAATCGATATGAAAGCATAAAAGCAGCTGCTTCAGGATCCACAAGCACGATGGCAAGCCGAAAATGCAGGAGCCTGGAGAGAAACGTGGAATAAACCTGCGCTGCTGTTAAATGATGATGGTCCACAAGTAATGGTCATAAAAAATGGTGATTTATTTGAAGCGTGTCACCTCTTCTTCCTAAGCAAATTAATCGACTGCAAGACAGAAGCTATAATGTGGCTTAAATAGAACTTCAGATTTAAAAAATTGCACCAAGCAAAAATACACATGGCTGATGTCAGAGTCCAAAGAGCCACACTGGGTGCATAGCCAGAATTGGCAAAACTTAGTGATGCTTAAACATAAGACTTTTATTAATTAAAATGTACTTCACTTAAAGAAAAACATTTTTTTTTTTTTTTTTTTAATCTGAAAAGAAAAAAGATCAGGAAAGAACAAGGAGGCGATCGAACTAGCTCATTCAATGGCTATGTGAGTGATGAAACTGAAGCTGTAGTGTGTGCTATAGAGCAATGATGAATACAAGCAGATACTTAATAAAAAGAGCGAAAAAGACAATTTTGTCATTTATGGTGGGCACAGGGATAAATATGATAGGCATAAGTTAATCAAATGAAAGTGTGGAATAGAAAATTATTGTAAACAAGAGAGGATCACATTTAAATAAACCATTGTAAAAATACGAAAATAAGAAATGTTGGGAAAGAAATAGAAAGAATAGAACTCACTAACTCAATGGGAAAAAGTGTGATCAAGCAGCACTATATGTGCTATGAAAAAAACATGGTATACATGTACAAAAAGAAGAATGTATAACAAGAAAAAATGAGAAAAAATAAATAAAATGGGTGCATATTTATGTAAAATAATTGTATATTAATGTAAAAAAAAAATGAAAAAAGAGCAGATCTATGGGACTAACGCTGAAAAAGTACGGTATTATTGAGAGAGAATAAATATTCAAATGTTCGAATTGTTTAGAAGAATACATTTTAATTCATTTCAAGCATTTTTATTTGATTAGGGGACATATGTGAATTGAAATGTGTATATATAATAAAACATGGATAACGGACACTTTTTTTGGGAAACTCCATGTTTCTTTCCTGATTTCTGCATTTTCGACTCTCATAGCATAGAGGGGAACCCATGCAGGGTACCCCCTTAATGGCCCTCTTTCCTAATACATTTGGACATAGGTTGACCTAGTAGCTGATTGGCAGTGGTGTAACTTGAATCTCACAATGCACAAGCTCCAACAGGGCCCCCAATTATTGCCAATCTTTAACAGCATTAGTCTTTTTGTATAGGCCAAAGGGACTTTTGGGGCCACCTAGGCTCCAGGCCCCAATGCGATTGCAACCCCTGCACCTATTGTACTTATGCCCCTGCTTATTGGACCTTGCATTATTCTAGTAAAACCCTAACTCGGCCAAATATTTATTCAGTTAATAACCAGAATCAATAAATAGTTTTCATTTGTATTTCAGCTTTCTCCTGCCATGATAGTGGAGCAACTGTTATAGCTTATGCACCAAAAAATCAGCTTTTGATATCGGGAGGAAGAAAGGGTCTCATTGGTTTATATGACCTGCGTCAGAGACAGCAACGACATTCATTCCAGAGCCATGATTCTGCAGTCAAGGCCATCGCTATTGATGCAACAGAAGAATATTTCATCACTGGATCTGCCGAGGGTAACATTAAGGTATGGTGTTCCTATAGGAACAATTTTACACTCTACATTTTTTTATCAGAATGTTTACAGATTGATATCCTCTACATTTTATTTCTTTGATTACAGCCTTTATTATTGTCAGCTCTCATACACTGCTACATTTGGGATTCTGCAGGTTTCAGATTTAAAATCTCCCACTATTCCTTGCTGGCTCACACAACCTGGTGATCTACATTATAGTACAGTATAGGGCTGGGCGATTAATCGAATTAATTCGATTAATTCGCCCCCTGCTGTGGCCACGATTGGGATTTGACGAAAATCGTCAAATTCGATTTAAAATGGCGCCCCCCCTCATGGGTATACAGGGCCCCCTCACCTGTAAAGTAATAGAACATTATACTTATCCCTGCCGCAGTCCCGCCACCGCGCGCCTCCGGCTTCTTCCGGCTTCCTCCTCCGTCGCACAGACAATGACGTCATTGTCTGTGCGTCGGAGGAGGAAGCCGGAAAAAGCCGGATGAAGCCGGTGGCGCGCGGTGGCGGCGACGGGACAGCGGCAGGGATAAGTATAATGTTCTATTACTTCACAGGTTTAAGGCAGCAAGGGGGGGCCCTGTATACCCATGGGGGGCCCTGTATACCACTGGGGGCTGCTGCTGTCAACACCACTGGGGATGCTGCTGTCAACACCACTGGGGGCTGCTGCTGTCAACACCACTGGGGGCTGCTGCTGTCAACACCACTGGGGGCTGCTGCTGTCAGCACCACTGGGGGCTGCTGCTGTCAGCACCACTGGGGGCTGCTGCTGTCAACACCACTGGGGGCTGCTGCTGTCAACACCACTGGGGGCTGCTGCTGTCAACACCACTGAGGGCTGCTGCTGTCAACACCACTGGGGGCTGCTGCTGTCAACACCACTGGGGGCTGCTGCTGTCAACACCACTGGGGGCTGCTGCTGTCAACACCACTGGGGGCTGCTGCTGTATACCACACTGCTGGGGTCCACCCTCGGCTTATACATGAGTCAATAGGTTTTCCCAGGTTTTGGGGGCAAAAGTAGGGGGGTCGGCTTATACACGGGTCGGCTTATACACGAGTATATCCGGTACCTCTTAGTTTTTTCTCTTTATTCATCAAAGAAAAGCAAAAAAAAAATCGAAAAAAAAAAAATCGAGATTTAAATCGAAAATCGAGATTTTGATTTTTTTCCAAAATCGCCCAGCCATAGTACAGTATTGACCTATAATGCCCGCATATTTAAGATTGTCAGCCAAACCATCTAATTTTCGCAGGACCAGCAGATTAACAAATGGGTGTGGTGGTGTCCCAATTCCCCCAATGTCAGGGGATGTTGGATTTGTTTTCATAGGAGATAATCTACAGTCTCTCTCAGATGAGAACATTCTACACATTCAGCCAAACATGAATGGTTCTGGCCTCAATGAAAAGCTGTGCATGAGGAAATCGCAGTATCATGTAAACTATATGGTGTACTGCAGCAAATATGGACTATTAAAGGGCAGCTATGGATCACACTTCTTTTCAGTTCTTTCTGTGCTCTGCAAAGTAAACTGTACAGTAAAGAAAAGAACAAGAGGAGTTTCACTTTCCTCATTAGCTTTACAGCTATAAAAGTGTCAGAGACATACAGGTGCTATAACAAGTAGGCGTTTTGTTAGTACATGACATAGGTGTTGCCCTATGCAACTGTTAATAGGTGGTCCTAACGTATTGAGATATATATAGATACTAGCTGTAGTACCCGGCTACGCCCGGGTTAATAAATAACTACTGTTAGCTATAACAAAATAGAATTTGAATATGTCATATTAATGACCTGTAGGAAAATAGAAGCTGAGCTGTGATTGATTGCTATAGGCAGCCTAATAAATCTCCAGCCAACAGTAAACCCTCCCCCTGGCCGGGCAGTATATGTTGCCTCACACATACACATAATAGACAGCTCATGTGACTGACATCTGCCTTAATTCCCTATATGGCACATGTGTTGCACATTGGCTGTTTTTAATCAGATGTTTGTTTGGAAAATAAAAATAGCACACGTATGAGGCGAGTTGTGTGAGGTGATTTGTGCACATCTGTGTCTGTCTGTGTGGTGTGTGTGTCCCTGGGGTGTGTATGTGTGTGTCCCTGTGTGGGGGGGTCTGTGTTGTGTGTGTCTCTTTGTGGTGTGTGTCCCCCTGTGGGGTGAGTGCATGTGTCCCTATAGGGAGTGTATGTGTGTGTGTCCCTGTGGGGGGGGGTCTGTGTGGTGTGTGTGTGTGTGTGTGTATCTGTGTTGTGTGTGTCTCTTTGTGGTGTGTGTGTGTCCCTGTGGGGTGAGTGCATGTGTCCCTATAGGGTGGCTATGTGTGTGTGTCCCTGTGGGGGGGTCTGTGTGGTGTGTGTGTCTGTGTTATGTGTGTCTCTTTGTGGTGTGTGTGTCCCTGTGGGGTGAGTGCATGTGTCGCTATAGAGTGTGTGTGTCCCCCCTTGGGGAGGTGTATGTCTCTGTGTTGTGTGTGTCTCTTTGTGGTGTGTGTGTGTTTGTTCGGGTGCGTGGTGAGTATCCAATGTTGGTGCTGCACTTTAGCGACTATACACTTGCTGTTACTCTTTGTGTGCGTCGTTGGTGTGTATACATGTCCCCGTGCATGGTGAATATCTCATGTTGGGGCCCCATCTTAGTGACTATATGCTGGTATGTGCTGTTAGTCTTTGGTGCTATCATTAAGCCCCTCTCATTCCCAACTGTCAACTGGTAACTGTCACTTTTTCCCCATTATATAGATAGGGGCAAAATTGTTTGGTGAATTGGAATGCGCGGGGTTAAAATTTCGCCTTCTAGTGCCACTCTAACACATTTCTTTGCAATACTGTGCAAAATTTTGTCTCTATAGCTGACAGCTGTCGATTTTCCTCCAACACTTTTCCATGGACTTTTTCCCCATTATATAGATAGGGGCAAAATTGTTTGGTGAACTGGAACGCGCAGGGTTAAAATTTCGCCTCACAACATAGCCTATGACGCTCCCGGGGTCCAGACGTGTGACTGTGCAAATTTTTGTAGCTGTAGTTGCGACGGTGTAGATGCCAATCCCGGATATACACACATACATACACACATACACACATTCAGCTTTATATATTAGATAGATATATATATAATAAAAAATATATATATTAAAATATATATATATATACACCGTATATACTCGTGTATAAGCCGACCCCCCTACTTTTGCCCCCAAAATCTAGGAAAACTAGTATACAGCAGCCCCAGTGTAGTATACAGCAGCCCCAGTGGTAGTATACAGCAGCCCCAGTGGTAGTATACAGCAGCAGCCCCAGTGGTAGTATACAGCAGCCCCAGTGGTAGTATAAGCAGCCCAGGAGTACAGCACCCCAGTGGTAGTATACAGCAGCCCCAGAGGTAGTATACAGCAGCCCCAGTGGTAGTATACAGCAGCCCCAGTGGTAGTATACAGCAGCCCCAGTGGTAGTATATAGCAGCCCCAGTGGTAGTATATAGCAGCCCCAGTGGTAGTATATAGCAGCCCCAGCAGCCCCAGTGGTAGTATGCAGCAGCCCCAGTGGTAGTATGCAGCAGCCCCAGTGGTAGTATGCAGCAGCCCCAGTGGTAGTATACAGCAGCCCCAGCAGCCTCAGTAATCAAGGTCCCCCCCCTTGCTCCGGAAACCTGTAAAGTAAAATCTTTATACTTATCACTGTCCTGTCCCCGCCGTCCCCGCCGCTGCCGACATCACGCTCTCCCGGCTTCATCCGGCTTCTTCCGGCTTCCTGTTCGGCGCAGGCAATGACGTCATTGCCTGCACCGAACAGGAAGCCGGAAGAAGACGGACGGATGAAGCCGGGTGAGCGCGGGGACGGTGGCGACAGGACAGTGATAAGTATAAAGATTTTACTTTACAGGTTTCTGGAGCAAGGGGGGGGGAAGGGTGCCCTGGATTACTGAGGCTGCTGGGGCTGCTGTATACTCATGGGGGGCGTATGACTCGTGTATAAGCCGAGGGGGGTACTTTTCAGCCCAATTTTTGGGCTGAAAAACTCGGCTTATACGCGAGTATATACGGTGTGTGTATATATATATAATATATATATACGGTATATATATGTATATACGGTATATATATATGTATATATGTATTGTGTGTGTGTGTGTATATGTGTATGTGTGTATGTATATATAATTTATATTGTTCATAAGTAAACAATTCCATCAGGTAGAATTGTTTGTATAGAAGATGCTCCATTTACTGAATAGTGCATATTAAAATTCTGTTTACATGTGATCTATTTGTTGAAAAATCTGAGATTTGATCTTCTTTTTCTACATTTTACCACCTTCTGCGTATGGGAATCTCATACAAAGTATACAGTGCAGAAGCCATAAAACATGTGTCTGAATAAGGAAGACTAGATAGTATCTTCCCTATATTTCCATATCCAGCAACAATTCTAAATCAGCTATATGGGGGAGGGGGCTGCTGCAGAACCACAGGCTTTATAGTGATGTACACGTGAATATGAGTATGTTCTTCTATTCCAGGTCTGGAGCCTGACGACGTTCAGCATAATGCACACTTTCCTCAATGAGCATGCACGTCAGTCCATCTTTAGAAATATCGGAACCGGAGTGATGCAGATCGAGACCGGGCCTGCCAATCACATCTTTTCTTGTGTGCAGATGGAACTGTCAAAATGAGAGTTTTGCCGGACCGGTTTAGTACAATTAATGACCTTTTGAAAAATGAAGTTAAATTTGTTCTCTGAACTTTTTACTTTGTGTAGTTTAACCCTGTGGACTTTTTTCAATGCATCGTCCTGCACTAGCACTGAAGGCAGATTAAAATGTAATGTAGTGGGTGAGAATAGTGGCCGGCGGATGAAATGTGCAATGCTTTAAAGATGTGCCACTATTATCTTTAGCGCAGTTTATATTTATTTTTGTGAATCAGATCTTTTTTCCCTGCTCTTGTCCTTGACGCACTGATGCCTTAAATGATTAACACAATCATTCATCAATTGAATGCTATGTTGCCTAAAATAGGAAAATGGATAAATATGTAAAATAAGATATATACATATATATTCCTACACACTTGTTCTGCTGCTGCTGTTTTTTTTCTTTTTACTATTCTTCTTAAGTGTTTTTACATATGTTTAAAATCTGCACATTTAGAGAATATTTTATTAATTGTGTATAACATTTGAACCATATGATTTACCTATCACATATATATATATATACAGAAATTACCATAAATTATATTTTAGGGCCATTAAGGATCATTTAAAAATAAAATGGGAGTCAATGTTAGGTATTAATTTACCTATGTTAAATTTTTTTATTTAATATTTTTTTTTTTATCTGGCACAATACACCACGAAGAAGGAAAAAACAAACCCTGTTTGCCGTATTTCGTGCTGGCTTATTTTCATGATGATCTTTAAAAGCACTTGCATAACTGTGTTACAGTACAACAGCTTTACAAGAAAGTTTTTTGTATTTATAAGATTTATAGAAAGGTGTACATACAGCTTTTCTTTTTTCTTTGCCAAAACATAGCATTTTTTTTTTTTAGGGAACATTCAAAGTCTGAACATTTAGCAGTAATTACCTAATAAGACCAACATCCTATTTCGTAAGGTCACCACAAGTTGTTTGGGGAAGTCCTAAGGTTGAAATCACACTAACAGTTGATGTTTTGCCCTTTTTTGAGGGGATTAGTACAAGTACCTTTGGTATTGACTTCTGGGTTTTACAGTAGTTGAAAAATGTCATCAAAATATGTCATTCTGATTCAGTTCTTACATTGCTGATCTGCTTTAGCTTTCCCTTTGTCAACCTTTTAAATGGACAAAACAAAGTACTAAAGAAAATCCTGGTTCTGCAAGGTCAAAAATCTATACTTGTATGTAATTTGCTAGTCTAGAGAAAACAACCATTTGTGATCACATTGTTACAAAGGACAGCTATAGCTTTTTCTGACACTGTCTTTAGTGCCTGTGTACCATATTGACCAAGAAATGTCATTATAGGGATCTTGACCCCAAAAAATGAGCCCCCAGCCCCTTAATACCTTTCCCTGCAGCATGCTAACACCTCTGGAGCCACCCTTTGTGTGGCCAAAGCGATATTGTAATGTTAATAAAAGTGCTTTTTATACCTTATTTCCAGCGGCCTCTCAGCATTTGCTGCTCCCGCCGCCTGCTTGTTAATTATGCACGCCCCGATGGGCGTGCTACATATCCGAGAGCCTGTGCGCATCATAAAAGGGGCGGTAAAGCCGGTATGACGCAATTGCACACAAAGGGATAGCTCCAGAGGTGTTAGCATGCTGCAGGGAATGGTATTAAGGGGCTAGGGGCTAATTTTTCGGGGTCAGGATCCCTTTAAGGAGTTAGCCAGTGTGCCTAACCTCCACATCCGAGATGATCGGTGCCAATGATGTTACCGCCCTACACACCAGCCAAAATGTGTGCGCTTGCCTCAGCAGGAGTGTGTCACATCATCTGCATTTCTCACTTATGATGTAGAGGACAACAAAGCTGGGTAACTCATAAGAATGCATTTATAATCCTCCATTCACCAGATGGGGCCGGTTTGGCCTTTTGTTGCATTGTGGTTTGCATATTTTTCTCTGTGGTGGTATAGTGCATCCATTATTCCATACACTGGCATCTAGTAAAAAAATGTTTACTTTTTTTATTCTCTTGCTCACAATTGAATCTTTTAAGGTGACTGTTGTTATAGGATGGTATCTAATTAGTGGTTGACAAATACCAAGATGTTAGGATTATTCGTACCAAATACCATGACCTATTCCAGTATTCATCACAAATAATGAACCTAATGCAAGTCAATGGGCAAACTCGAGTATTTTTGTGTAAAATCATCCGTAAAAATACTCGAGATTACCATTGACTTGCATAACATTTGTTATTCCTGACGATTACTGAAATAGTTCAGGTAATCAGTACGAATAATCCAAGGCCAAATATTTTAGTATTCGCTCATCACCATATCTAAATCTATGAAATTAAAAGAGACTGGAGGATGGATGCAGCCACAACACTTTGGATCCAACACAATTTGTAAAACTATAAAGGTTAAGATTGCAACAATCCAGAGTGAGCGTAAAATAGTGAGAAGAGAAGAATCAAGTTCGTCAGCAGAGTACCTGTCCTCTTGCTAACATACCGACTATAGAGTGTTTAGGATAATTGGGTGGAATATTGGAGGAAATTTCATTCACACCTTTGTTTTTCAATTTTTGAGTAAGGTCTTAAACATGACCAAAAAACTACAAGAGCACAAAAAACATATTTCTTCAGTAGTAGAATTGTATAGGTTATATCTAAGTTTTGCAATGCCAATATTCTGTTTGTCATGTTCTTTACTCTGTTCTGGTTACAAGGTAAGATAAAACTTCCACCGTCTAGTGTAACAATACTCATTTTTGTCAGTATAGTTGCTTGTAATAGGGCAACAAGACAGATTTATGACACTTAGCTTGGTTATAAAACGATTAAATCAGCAGCTGAAGTGTAGATCACAATTTTGGGTATTTTTCATATTTAGATGTCAGCAGAAAACACCTAAATTGTATATTTCCAGAAGATTATGGTAAGATCTACAGTACATTAGCCAGTGCTCGGACATTGGTAATAGCGTATACTGTATAGCGACTGCAATGTAATGATGATCTAGATGTGAATGATCATATGTAACTTTTATAACATTCTCAGGACTTGGGGTTTTCTAATTACTCTAGTAAGGAAGACTTTTTAAACTATATTTTGGTTATTTAAAACGTTAGGAAAGTCACAAAAATTCTGAATATAAGCTTAAGAGGTGCAATAACGTGACAAGTAGATTGGGTTCTAGAATAAAGCTAAGTAACTATTGACCATAACTGTGTTAATAATTGACTGTTTTAAGTTAAAAAATAGATTACCAGAATTAAATGCTTAACTATGGGAACAATTGTGTGTTTTAATCTCAGAGTTTCTAATGAATCATAAAGAAATGTGAGTTGTCATGTACGAAGTATCCATCTTTTCAATAAACTTAGAGACCATGCAGTCTGGTTTGCCATTGGTACTTTTTACAATGTAGTGCTGTGGATATGCACTGCCTTTACAATACAGTTATACAGGATGGGTCATGAACAACAGACTCGTTTTCCTTGTGTGCTTTGTACAAGATTATGATTATCCTTATTATATTAAAACTTTCTATTGCCAATTGCAGCAAATCAAAGCATATGGTTTATTCAAAAGAATAGTGTAAGAAATTAATGTTACCGTATTCTAATCTGCCAGGCGAATGTAACTTCTTATTTAGGGCAGTTTTGTGTGTGTCCAACACAATTTTATTCAAGTAACCAAAATAATTGTGATATTGGAATTCTATATACAGGGTCATTCATTGAAATAAAGGGCTGCTTTACTGGTCACAAAAAAATGTATACATGGGATCTGTGACCAGTGCAAACAAAAAAAATACTGATCTGGTCTTCAAATAACTGCTGTTTTTGCAGACATCCAGGAAAAGATTATGGGAAATCCCCGGAAATTGAGATACACATTATCACAAGCACATAACAGTGGTTAAAAAAAAAGCTTGTGTTATTTTGAACACTACATATGATTGTAGACAGCCATTTGGGACTCCTTTGAAAAAATGATGTCTGATGAAGGATAGCCCCATCTACCTGGCTGTGCTAATTTGCAGAGCGATACGTGATTGCACCAAACCTTTCGCACAAACTGGTTCAACACTCACTTCATGATCCAAAAATGTATTCTTACATGGATCTTAAGTCCAATATTCTTTAATTATTAAAGTCAGAAGAGGATAAAGGAGGAGCTCACCACACTTGTGCATGATAATTCTTTACCATATAACTACTCCGAAGTGTGCCAGCTCCACTGGTGCAATGCAGCTGAAAATAGTAGAAAACGTGGGATTCGTGCAGCACAACCAATTGGTGATATGTTTAAAGTTCAGTAGTCTATTGAAGCATGATTACAATAATCATAGATTCTAGCATGAAAGCAGTGAAAATTGATGTGTTTGTGGCATGTCTTGTGCCCATACATCACAATATGATACTATGATTAAGAGTTCAGGCTGCACCAACAATGATACTATAATTAAGGGCACAAGATGCACCAGAAACAATGCTATGATGAAGGGCACAAGATGCACCAGAAATACATTAGTTTCACTGCATTTTTGCTTGAATATATGATTATTTTAATCATGCTTCAATAAACTACTGAATTTTAAACTTATTACCAATTGCTACTATTCTTTGATAAAGGGAGCACTTTTGTAAAATATGGATAAAGCAGATGTCCTAGGCCTAGGTGTCGCAAATGATACCCTCTGTATTCTCATGTAAACTCCCTTGGTTCTGAGTTCCCCTAACCCGCATCCCTAAAGGTTATGCACTTTGTGTAGAGATGGCAGACTTAAACCAATGTTACTTTACTGCTGCCTGCTGCTATCATACATTTCGCCTACAGTTATATATTCCCTTTACACCTCCCTCCTTTTAAATGTTCATTGGAGCTGACTTACCGAGCTCCCGAGCACATCTCTAGTTCTGACCCCCACCTTTCGAGATATAAACCATAAGTGTTGCCATGATCAATTCCTTTCTTATGATTTAAATTGTAAAATCGTATTGCTGAAAATCAGGCTTCATGTGAGCAATATTCCGTTATATCTAACTCCTCTTGAAATGGATCACTCTGTTTGTAATGACTTTATATAATATGTTTCACTTTTTGTATTGAGTTGCTGAAAAAAAAAATAACTTTGATATTCTAATTCATTGAGATGTACCTGTAGGTAGTGCAAGTGGTCCTATGATATCCATAGCCACTTGTTGGAAAGGCTGATCAACCAATTATGGTACCGATGGATTTTTGGGATGTTGCCAGCCTTTCCAACTCTGACAAATTTTGCAGGATCAATAGTAATTAGCTACCTCTGTCCCCATATTGGACCTCCCCATAGGAGGTAAAAAAAAACACTGGGCTCACAGCAGGGCTCGAAAGGGAACGAGCAATGTTTTGGAGCGCAGAATTTAATGGAATGGTCTGCAGGTGTCATGTCATGTTTTGTTAGCCCTTTAGCCTCAGAAACATCCTTTGGTCTCTTCCCTGCTTTGCTCAGTTTGATTGACAGGTCTTTTTTGTATATGTAAATAGGAGATAGAGCTGTCTGTCAAGTTAAACTGCGCAGGAAAAATCCAGAGTAGACCTCCCTGTATCTAATTTTTCTAAGTAAGCTTTTCTCTGCAAACTGCAGTGCTGCAGATTTTAATACAGTTATTTGTAATGAGGAAACCTGCTGCTCTTTCATGCTACCTGTGGTTCAGGAAATATAAATCTCCTGCCAGGTTCCTTCTAACATACAGTTCGAAAGTTCTGTAAGTGATTTAATTGGAGGAAAGTAAGCAAAAGGTTGTCTTGCCTTACAATATACCAAAATTAAGCTTCATAATACATTTTTTTAATAAAGAATATGAAAGTAAGTTTAATAATATGACTTTCATTACAAAGTCTCCTGTTTTACTCAAATTAGCTGATCCAAAAATGAATACACCCTATGTAAAAAACTACTACATCTTGCATTTTGTTTAGGCTGCCTTCACACAGCGGTCAGGTCCGATCCGGGGGTGACAGCCCCCGACCGGATTTTGGCCCCATAGCTGCCATCTGGCCACATAGGATACTATCTGCCATCCGGCTTCCATCTCTCCGGAAGAATCTGGGAGAAGTCGGATTTTTCTCCCGGACACAAAAACGTTGCTTGCAACATTTTTGTGGCCGGGAAGAACAATCTTCCCAAAATTGGCGTCTCCCGGATTCCATCGGACTCCCCCCGGATCCTCCCGGGGCAATCCGGCACTCCCTTAACATGGGAGCCTATGGGGCCAGATTTCCCCAATCTGGGAACAGGGCACCTGCAGCTGCACGCCGCTGTTATTTCAGGAACATGGCTAGCTCCCTGTGAGCTGCGGTGCTGAATCATCAGCAGGGGTAGCTGCTTCAGGCTGCACACAGGACTGGAGGGCATATGGTTCTGTGTGCTGATCTGGTTTGGGGCTGTCGGACCTGACCGCAGTGTGAAGGCACCCTTAACACCAAGTCTACTAGGCACGGAATTAACAATTTGGCGACATATTTGATCATTTATCTTTTTCATTCTTCGCGAACGACCTCTTCTAGAGTCAGGATGCTAAATGGCTAGTGATGCTTCTGTGTTTTCAGAATTCTCCATATGGGTGTCACGCTGGGTGTAGGGAGACGCCTAGAGCAGGACGATGAGGGGGGGAAAGAAGACCCTGATGCTAAGGGCAAAAGGGGAGATGGTGACCCCTAGATAAACTAGCGCTGACACCTGGCTCCCGTAACGACCCTATACAGTTTCTGCAACTGTCGCCGAGCGGGATACCTGTTCCCTCGCTGTACCTGAACTACAACTAAACAAGGATCAGAGCGGGTCCAAAACTCCTGGCTATACAATGTGAATCAAAATTAGAGAATAATGTATGATCAGTTGATGTTTGCAGACAGAATGTAATCTACATGGATCAACATTTAAGTTGAAAGTTTTTGTGTAAGGGGTCCACCATGCCACTAGAACTGTGTTTTACAAAATAGCCAAAGTTTATGAACTTAAAACTTATGATCATCACGTTTTGTGTAAAATATAATTAGAGAACCGCAATGACTGTAGCACAGAGAAAGATTAAAACTAATTTTTGTTAAGTTTACAGCCACCAATCAGTAGGAAGTGTACAGGCCTTTGCTTTGAATGACATCAGGACATATGCGGCCACAGGACATCACTGCTTGAGCTGAGAAGCTACCTCTAAACACTTGACAAGCTATCACAAGCAGTGCATCCTGGGAGTCAAGTGGTATAAATAGACAGCTCAAGGTAAGAGATCAGCTGGGTCCTAGTGACCACCAGCTTTCACTAAAAGAGAAATGCCTCTTAAAGCGACAGACATTTTTTAGGATTTTGACTGTTTGGCCAAACACCGCAACCTTTCTTGGAGTTGCATCTATAGTCTCATCCGTGCCTCCTGACACACCCGTGACAATGGTTGTCACTGCAGATATGCAACAGATGTGTGTTTTGGGTCATTGTCAAGTTGGAAAAGTGCATATCTGCCAAGGACACAGAGTGATGGTAGCATTTTTTCTTTCAATATAGAGCAGTACATCTGTAACAAGTGTATTACAACTGCAACACTATTCTTTTCAACGGAATGTGGCTAAGCTGCTGTTTTCTTGCACAACATCCTGTCCCAACTGTTTAACAAGTAAAGGTGTCCCTTGCAATATGCCATCACTTCTAAAAGACAGCATACTATGATCAATTGTAAGGTGACTACCATGACAAAAACAAACAGAGAAATCGCGGTCACAACAAAATATCTGGAATGACACAGCAAAAGGGTGGTCAGACAATACGGGGTCAGTTCCAAGAAATGGGGCGCAGTAGAAAAGGAGAAGTCAGAGACGTAGTCAAAAATATGATGCGAGTTCAGAAGGCCGATGCAGTATCCAGAGAAACGGCAAAAGCATAAACTGGTCACGTGCAAGAGTTCAGAAAATCAGACAAACAGAAACTAAGGTCAGACTGGGTCAGATAGCAGAGATAGGTAGCAATAGAGCCCACACAGCAAATGGAAGTGTATGATTGACAGTAAACAGAGGAAACTGCATACTTAAATAGCAGACTAATCACTGTGGAGTAGAAACATGTATGACTCCAGCACCCCAGACCCAGCATGGAAAATAACACAAACAAAACAGACTGACAGCTCAACCACTCCTAGAAACCAGTGGAAATTGTGACAGTACTCTCTCTTCAAGGGGGAAGCACCGAATCCCAGGTTTCCCAGGAAACCTCAGATGAAACACCATGACTAATCGATCAGTCCTCACTGAATAAGCCAGAATCCAGAATCTCTCTTCCGGTCCATATCCCTTCCAATGAACCAGGTATTTAAGAGAATTACAAACCTTTTATGAGTCAATGACGCACGTAATTTTCTAAGCCTCCCTCTATAGACACCGTAGAAAGCGGAGGCGAGAGAGGAAAAGCATAGGGAACAAACTCCTTCAACAATGACCTGTGGAACACATTTGGAATACGAAAGCCTCATTAAGTTTTATTCTGAAGTTTTATTATTAGATTGACCACCTCCAGAATGTCATACGGGCGAATGAATCTAGGACCTAACTTTTTCGGGGGCACCTTCAGTTTAGTATTCCTAGAGTATACCCAAACCTTATCTCACACCTTGAAGCGGAAAGAGATAAGTGTCTACTATCAGCCTTCTGTTCCTGCTATTGCTGAGCCACCCCAATATTCTTTTCAACCTCCCTCCAGATGTCTCCAACCATTAGTTTGGTTGCCTATATCCCAGTACACCCAGAAGTTATCCTAGAGAACTTATGAAAATGGGGATGAAATCCATAATTACAAAGAAATGGTGAGGTCCTAGAAGACTGACTGACCTGACTGTTAAAGGCAAACTCAGCCAGAGGAAGAAATGATGACTAATGGCCCTTTCACATCAACGTTTTTTTCAAATCGCAGCAGATGCAGTGAAAAAACCGCATCTGCCGCGATTACCGCATACCGACTGCACTTGCGGCGCGGTTGCGGTAAACGCCATACACAAGGTATAGGCGTACTTGCGGCAAGTGCGGTTTTGGCACTTGCGGCAGGTGCGGCCGCGAAAAAAAATGCTGTCAGCCGCTGTTTTTTTTGCAGCTGCACCTGCCGCAAGTGCCAAAACCGGACTTGCCGCACCTGCCGCAAGTCCGCCTATACCTTGTATGGCGTTTACCGCAACCGTGCCGCAAGTGCAGCCGGTATGCGGTAATCGCGGCAGATTTCACCGCATCTGCCGCGATTTGAAAAAAACGCTGATGTGAAAGGGCCCTAACTCTCCTGCTCATTAGGGACAAAACACCTTAAAATTTGTTCTAAAGACTGATTTGTCCTCTCTGGCCGTTAATTTCAGGGTGATAAGCAGAGGAAAAGGACAAATCAATCCCCAATTTTTTACAGAAAGCCCTCCAAAATTTAGAGAGGAATTATGCCCCCTATCAGACACAATATTTAGAGGAATCCCATGCAACCGTATCACTTGAACGATCACCGGTTTGGAGAGTTCCAGCATTGGGCAACCCAGATAATGGAACAAAAGGAGCTTGTTTGTTGAATCAGTTGACTATCGCCCAAATAACGATCTTACCCCCACATTGGAGCAAATCAGAGATGAAATCCATGGACTAATGAGTCCATGGTCTTTCTGGAATTGACAATGGAGTCAACTTCCCGGCTGGCAATGACATACTTTGGCACGTGCGCAAGTTTCACAAGATGATACAAAATCTTTAATATCATTATGTGTGGCGGACCACCAATAAGAGTCTAACAACTGTCTTCTGGCTAGCAGTGACCCCAGGGTGGCTACTCAACACAGAATCATGGAATTCTTGCAAAACATGTTATCTTAGGTACACAGGGACGAAAAAATTGTTTTCAGGAGTATAGGAAAAAGCCAGTGACTGAGCATCACTGATTTCTGCTTCCAGCTCTGAGGATACAATGGCCACAACAATACTCCGAGGAAGAATGGAGGTTGGAGGTTCTGAAGGAGACAAGGAATCAAGGCTGCGAGACAAAGCGTCAGCCCACACTTTCTTAGACCCCGGTCGGAACATGATCAAACAATTAAATCTTGGAAAAAATAAAGAAATCTGGTCCTGTAACTGAGTCTGTGAGGACACAAGTTTGTGTGTTCCAAAATCACATCCTGGACCAACTGAGTCAGATCCGCCAACTGAGTACGTAAAGGTACCGTTACACACAGAGATATATTGCTTGCAATTCACTGGTTGCAGTAAAATCATGGACACATTGTTCCATTTTGTAGACAGCCATAAAATGGAACAATGTGTCCATGATTTCACTGCGACCAGTGAGTTGCAAGCAATATATCTGTGTGTAACGGTACCTTAACGGATATATAGGTGGGGAAAGAAGAAAAATGTATATAGAATAAGGAAAGTTGTATATGGCAACAAGATGAATGTTGAGGGTTGAATCCATACAACTGGTTTTATTGCAGTAAAAGCACCATTCCAGACATAACCACCACAGGTAGATTAACCACCTTACTAGGATTAAGGCTACACGAGAACGCAGCGGTCTCAGGGTGGTTGTGGGTAATTTACTTGTGGTAGTTATGTCTGGAATGGTGTTTTTACTGTAATAAAACCAGTTGGAGTCAAGCCTCATCATTCCTCTTGTCGCCGGATACAATTTTCCTTCTATGTGGATTTACAGTCCAAGCCGAAACAGATCTGTGCAGACTACTTATCTCTGAACCCGGCAGTCCGGTGAGCTGACTTTTTCTTGTCTATAAGAAACATTTATGGTCAATTCTAATGTGACACGAGTCACTACATTAATAACTACAGACACAGGGAGTGTAGAGTAGCGATAAAAAGAAAAGAATGACAATACATTACTAACTAGGATAATAGTAAAAAATAGTCAAACCATCTTGGGCCAGTTTCAGGAAGTGAGCACAGTCCAAAAAGGATTAGCCAGAGATGAAGTACAAAACATGAGCCGAAGTCAAGTAAACCAGGAAGACGATGCAGTATTTAGGTAGAAGGCAAAAGCGTAATCAGGTCACAAGCAAGGGTCAGAAAATCAGACAAACAAACAAGGTCAGACTGGGTCAGGCAACAGAGCTTGGATGAACCAGAGTCTACACAGCAAATGGAAGTGTAGAATTGATATCAGATAGAGGAACCAGCATACTTAAATAGTAGACTAATCACAGGGAAGTGTAAACACCCATGACCAGCATGGAGAATAACACTAACAAAATGGACTGACAAATCAACCACACCCATAACAACATGTAACAAAGACAAGGAACAGTGTGAATACCGTGACACAGTATGTTATTCCATTGGGTGGTGAAGAAAAAATAATTACATTTTTATGACAAACATTTTGTTTTAGTAACAGATTTTTCATTTTCACATCATAAAACAGGTTACAATTTCACCAAAATAAGTCACACAATTTCTGCTGAACATGGCAATACCCCATATGTGGCTGTACAATACTGCTTAGCCACACGGCAAGACCTTCGAGGGAGTGAAGGAGTTTGAATAGTTTGCAGACTCCATATACAGAGCCCCTGAAGAGAAGAATCCCATTTCAAATGTCCCCACTTTGGAAATTTATCCCCAGGTATATTCATGATTTTGACTTCATAGGTGTTTTTCTCCAAACAAGCAGCATTGGATGTTGCAGAGTGAAAATTTCACATTTGCCATTGTAGTGCCCGTGTATTGTAGCGCCCATAGATTGCGCCCAGTTTATGCTTCTGGAGACACACACTTCTCCTCACTACAGAAATGCAAAACATGTAGATTCTAGATGTGGAATGAGTAGAAGATCTTATTAGGGGACTGTTGGATTAAGTGACATTTTTAGTAATACCAGCATTTCTTGCTCAATGTAGAAAAGTACAAATCCTGATCCCCCTCTTGGAGGAATGTCATCATCCTGTAATATTGTCTGGTCCCAATATTGTAGGAATGTCCCATCCTTGTCCTCATACGTAGTAATGTGCCCATCCTGGTCTCCTTCTTGTAGTAATGTCCTCATCCTAGCAGTAATGTCCCCATCCTGGTCCTCATCTTGTAGTAATGTCCCCATCCTGATCCCCTTGTTGTAGTAATGTCCCATTCTGGTCCCGATCCTTGTAGTAATGTCCCCATCATGGTCCTCATCTTGTAGTTATAGCCCCATCCTGGTCTCCTCCTTGTAGTAATACCCCATCGAGATCCACTTCTTGTAGTAATGTCCCATTCTGATCCCCATCTTGAGTCATGCCCCATCCTGGTTGCCATATTGTAGTAATGTCCCCATCGTGCAGTAATGCCCCCATCCTGATTCCCTTGTAGTAATGTTCTCTTCCTGGTCCTCAGCTTGTAGTAATCCCCCATCCTAGTTTTCATCATGTAATAATGTCTCATCCTTGTCCTCATCATGTAGTAATGTACCCATCCTGGTCTCCTTCTTGTAGTAATGTCCCCATCCTGGTCCTCATCCTAGTATAATGTCCCCGTCCTGGTCCTTATCTTGTAGTAATGTCCCCATCCTGATCCCCTTGTAGTAATGGCCCATCCTGGTCACCATATTGTAGTAATGCCACATCCTGATCCCCTTCTAGTAGTAATGTTCTCTCCCTGGTCCTCATCTTGTAGTAATGCCCCATCCTGGCCCTCATCATGTAGTAATGTCCCATCCTGGTCCTCATCATGTAGTAATGTCCCATCCTGGTCCTCTCTTATAGTTATGTCCCCATCCTGGTCCTCAGCCTTGTAGTAGTAATGTCCCCATCCGGGTCCCCTTGTAGAAATGCCCCATGCTGGTCCCCATATTGTAGTAATGCCCCCCATACTGATCCTCTTTTGTAGTAATATCCACATCCTGGCCCCCATAGTGTAGTAATGTCCCCCATACTGACCCCCTTTTGAAATCCAGTCCCTCATACTGATCCCCTTTTCTAGTGATGTCCCTTATCCTGATCCCCTTTTCTAGTGATGTCCCCATCTTGATTCCATTTTGTTGTCATGTCCCCCATCAAGATCACCTTTTGTAGTGATGTCCTCCATACTAATCCACCCTGGAAGTGATGTCCTCCATCCTGATTCCCTTTCCTAGTGATGTCTACCATCCTCATCCCCTTTTCTAGTAATGTCCCCCATCCTGATCCCATTTTGTTGTGATGTCCCCCATACTGATCAACTTTGTAGTGATTTTACCCATCCTGATCCCCTTTTGTAGTGATATCCCCATCCTAATCTCCTTTTGTATTGATGTCCCCCATTCTGATCCCCTTTTGTAGTGATGGCCGCATCCTGATCCCCTGGAAAAAGGTTTTTTAACACATCCAATTGTAAAACTTATTTACATTCTGAGATCTATTAATTAAAATAGACAATTGTTCGTGGCACAATCCCTTTAGGTGGAGGTGGTGGATAATGATATGAACTGGGTTGTCGCTCTATAGTTCTGCTAAGGTTTTCAAACTCCCTGAGTAGAGATTATATTGTGTTGTGTGAGGGTGGCTAGTTCCTCAATAACGTATAGTTAAACAATTTTGAGTAGGAGCGGCTTCCTAAGAGGCACTTTAGTTGAGTGCCATAGTGGGGGTATTAGGAGTTTGCCTGCTGCGATGACAAATGAAGCCAGTTTGGATGAGAGTTTGTTACTTGGCCAGCTGGGAAAGTTTAAATGGGTCAGGAGTTAATTTAGTTTGGAGGTGGATCAGTTTGGAAATAACAAGCAAGATCTCTTTCCAAAGGTCCGAATTAGCGGGCTGGACCACTCTAGTCATCTACACATCTCCAGCATTGGTTGAAGGTGGAGGGATACCATTTGTGGGATTGTGATGGAGTGGTATTAAAAAGCATAACTATTTTGTACAGGTTTTCTTGGACTGCGACGCAGTGTATGGGTGTGTGGGAGGTATTATATATGTGCTTCATCTGGTTCCCTGAATATAGCTTTTACTTGCTATCTTTTGATGGTCAAAGCTTCCAAGATTTGGCTAGCTAAGGATTTTTTGTGTTGTGTCTCGGGAGCAGCAATTTCTTCATAAAAATCCTGGATTTTTTGTTTGACACTTGTGATTTTATAGAGATTATTTTCTCCCATGCTACCGCCTTATGCGCCTCCCATATGATCGGGGTGTCAATTTCCAAAGTGTTGTTAGTTTCAAAATAGCTGGATAAGTGACATAAGGATTAATTTTTAATCATCTGAGTTTAGTATCAATTCATTTAGCCTCCATGTATGTTAGATTTAATGATTGCAGTGCACTCTTAACCCAGGAAAGGATTCAGAGGGACGTGGAGCTTTTTTGGTTATTAAATCTATCAAGTTAAGGCTGTGAGTATTGAAGGTAACTTTTTTTAATACCTTTTGGTCTTCAGTCATGTTGGGGTTGGATGGGCAGGGGTTTCTTGCTTTAGAAGATAACTGTTCCAAACCAAAGTAAAGAGGGGGAGAGAGTAAGAGGAATAAGAGAAGAACAAGAAAACAATTTTGATTGTAGATAACCTGAAAAACAGCATTGCAATTGCATGAATGAAAAACATTGGATAACGCTGAATAACATTCAAGGAACATTTAGTGTCAGTGTTATTGGTCCTTCAGAGTACTCTTAATAATTAGTATTATAGTTACTGGCCTGTCTGAGGTCTTAGCTAGTCCATTCTTCAGTATCAACCCAGTTAGTTATGGTAATTTAACTGGTGTGGAATCCATTCCTTTTGATTGAGAGGTCAGGGAGAAGAAGAGATCTATGCTCCAAAGTTCAGAAGAAGCAAGTCTATAGGCCACTCGCTATCTCTGACATGTCTAGCAAATATGAGGACTGTTGGGGTTCACAAGAGTCCTGCTGAATCTGAATGCCTTCTGAAGAGATAGCATCTCAACTCTTCGCCATCTCTTGTGTCCAAATCTCTTCAGGGGTTGTAAGGCTCCATGGGGAAGTGTAAGAGGGGAGAAAGGATGTGTATATCCTCATCCATATTTGTTGCAAGGATGTGTGGTCCTGCCCCCTATACCACCTTGGATCAGAGGGGTTCTATTACTGCTCCAGGAGGAGGGGTCTTTGCCGCTTTGTGTCTGGACTGGGATTTGGGGGTGAGTATTGTGTGCCATGGTGTCAGTGAGGAAGGGACTGCAATAGTGATGCTGAGTGAGAAGCTTCCAGGTCTGGGTACTTCTCAAGGGATATCACCAGCTACCGCAGGTCTCTCTGAATTCTGATGATGTTCTGGCTTGGAAGCGTTTATTCTTAATGGAGATCATTATGCCAAAGAGGTAGAGCCATTTATATCGAAATTGTTTCTGACGAAGGGCATCTGTGAAAGATTTCAGGAGACCTCTTTTATTGAGGGTAGAAGTGGTCAGACCTTGAAAGATCAGAATTTTTACTCCCTCCTTGGTGATGGTGCCGTTTCTCTAGCTCTACTCAAGATTAAGTCCTTTGTTTGGAAGTCCAGAAACCAACAGATAACATCACAAGGGGGATCTCCCTGTCTAGGTCTAGATCTTAGGATCCTGTGGGCTCTCGCCAGATCAAGAGTGGATGGGTCACTCTTGATTAACAATTTAGAGAAAATCTCTTGTAAGGATGAGTTAATTTCTTCTGCTGTTACCGACTCCAGGAGGTCTTTAAAGCATAGATTGTTACTGTACTCGCTCTCTGTTCTCATATTCCTCCAGGGTGTTGTGAGTTGGTTTACATGATCATCCTGGGGTTTTAAGCAAACCAATGAGGAGTTGGAATGATGGATTATGGCAGACTGGATATCCCTAGTGATTCTATTTGTACTAAATCCTGTTTTATGTTGGTGAGGAGGCCTTTCATTACGGGCTCTAGTGCTCTGGCAAGGATCCATTTTATGAAGGCTCTGGATACTTTGTTCTCCCTGGCTTTCATTCTTTCATCTTAGTCACTATCCCCTTCTGAGTCCGAGCTTCTCTTGGAAGATGCGTTGGTATGGGGTTGTTTGGCATAGACAAGTTTCTCAAAAAGCAATCATCTATGTCTGTTTGGATTATTGTTGTGGCTGGTCTGGAGGAGGTCATTTGTGTTCTGTTGCTGACTTTGATCATTGTAAAACCTTTTAGTAGATGTTTATAGCTTTAGATTAACATATAACATTTCCTCTTTTTATGGTGAAGTGTTTAAAGTCACTTCATGTTATTGCTTTTAGGGATCCAGACAAAAGGATGGAGGGCTCTGTGCCAATGTCCCTCAGAGTTTGTCTTAGGTGTCTCAGTATCTTGATAGAGGGCCCTGTACTTCTCCCATAAATCTTTGAAAAATGGGTACTGTTCAATTAAATTTCCTTTTGTTCTGTCACTAGTGTTAGTGTCGGTGGTAGGTGCTCAGGGAGAGATTGCCCGAATGAGGCCTTACCATTCAGTGGTGGAGAATTAAGCGCATTCTCAGGCTTCTTCGGCTTCAAGATGTCACCAGGGCTGTGTGGCTCTGCACCCCTCAGTCTTCTAGCAGGCCCGGTTGCCTCCTTCTTGCTCACTATTGGCGGGCCACAGGTGCCTCACTGCCAACAGTGCAGGGGAGACACTGCAGCTGGAAGGATGATGGTCGGTCGGTCGGTCAGTCAGGGGCACTTTCAGACTGTCAGCAGCAGTCTCTGGTGTACAGCAGGGGTCGCGGGCCTCCGCTGAATCCCCACAGTGTCCTCCCACTGTAGGCTCTGTGCTCTGGCCATCCCTCAGAGCCGGGTAATGGCAACACTCCCAGGACCTCCGAAGCTACAGAATGCAGATAATCCTGTAGGGTTTATGCCATCTCTCTGGTGCATCGATTCTTCTCCGGTCCTGAAAATCCTCAGGTAGGTGGACTATTGAGGGCCCGTGGCTACCGGTAGAAAACCTGAGGCTGGCATATCAGGCCTTGTGGTGAGCCCAAGCCCATGGTCCTCCTATTGTTTGCAGGATCCAGAGGGTCTTTAAACTATTTGGGACAGCCCACATGGTGATGTCATGTGTTAGGAAGCTTCTGCTTCATTGGCAGTATCTGGGTTAATTAGAGACACACATGTGGATGTATTTTAATGCACACCAGGAACACATTTCTTCTTTGTGTAGCATCATGGGAAAGTGTAAATAAATCAGTCAATATATCAGTAGAGAATTGTGGACTTGCACAAGTCTGGTTCATCCTTGAGTGCAATATCCAGATACATGAAGGTGACTCATTCATCTGTACAATTATATGCAAGTACAAACAAGATGGAAATGTCCAGCCATCATACTGCTCAGGAAGGAGGCAGGTTTTGTGTCCCAGAGATGAAAATTCTTTGGTCCGACATGTGCATATCAATCCAAGAATAAAAGCAAAAGACCTTGTGAAGATAATGGCGGAAGCTGGTAAGATTGTGCTATTATTCATGATGAAACGAGTACTGTATCAACATGGGCAGAAAGGCCACTCTGCCAGGAAGAAGCTATTAATCCAAAAGAAACATAAAAAAGCCACATTCATTTTTACAAATGCACACAGGTCCAAAGATCTACATTTGTGGAGACATGTCCTGTGGTCTGACGAAAATAAAATGGAACAGTTTGGCCATAATGTAATGACCATCGTTATCTTTGGTGGAAAAAGGAGAAGCTTGGCAGCCTAAGAGCACAATCCAAACCTTGAAACACGGGGTGGCAGCATCATGTTGTGGGGTTGTTTTGCTGCAGTGGCACTGGTGCACGTCACAAAATAGAAGACATCATGAGTAAAGAAGTTTATGTAGCAATATTGAGGCATAATCTCAAGACATCAGCCAGGAAATAAAGTTTGGGCAGATATGGGTCTTCAAAATGAACAATGACTGGAAGCACTCTGCCAAACTGGTTACAAAGTGGCTAAAGGATTACAAATTCAATGTTTTGTAGTGGCCATCACAAGGCCTATTGAAAATTTATGGGCAAAGCTGAAATGGCAGGTGCGAGCAAGGCGACCCACAAACATGGCTCAGTTACATCAATTCTGACAAGAGGAATTGGCCAAATTCCTACCAACTATTGTGAGAAGCGTGTGGAAGGATATCCAAAATGTGTGATCCAAGTCATACAGTTTAAGGCCAATAGTACTAAATAGTATCGGTAATGAAATGTATGTAAACATGTGTTTTTACAGAAAGTTATAATAAAGTCTTCAAACATTCTCTCTCTTATTATTCTGGCATTTGGCAAATATAAATAACTAGCTGTGAGCCCGATGCAAATGCATCGGGATTCTAGAACGTGCATTAATTTGCTTATAATAGTTATAGCTGGTCTGAGTACTTTTTGGGGGGGTGTGAGTATTTTTTGGGGGGGGTGTGAATACTTTTTGGGGGGTTGAATACTTTTTGGGGGGGGTTGAATACTTTTGGGGGGGTTGAATACTTTTTTGGGGGGGGTTGAATACTTTTTGGGGGGGTTGAATACTTTTTGGGGGGTGTTGATTACTTTTTGGGGGATGTTGATTACTCTTTGGGGGGGTGTTCAATACTTTTTGGGGGGGTATTAGATTCATTTTTTTATTTTAATTAGTTAATGTAATTAATATATTAATGTTATATATTTTTTTTTATTATTTTTTTTTTTTATGATTGTTTTATTTTATTGTTTATTATTTATATTATTTAGTTATTTTTTTTAAATTATTTTTATTATTATTAAATTTAAAAAACCGCACTTGCCGCACCTGCCGCAAGTCCCCCTATACTTTCTATGGGGATTACCGCAACCGCGCCGCAACCGTTACACTTGCGGCGCAGTTGCGGTAATCCCCATACAAAGTATAGGGGGACTTGCGGCAGGTGCAGCGACTGAGGTAGCGACTCGCAATGGCCTCGCGGCCATTGCTCGCGCTACACAGCGACTCGCAATGGATCCCCATAGAAAGTATAGGGGGACTTGCGGCAGGTGCGGCGGCTGAGGTAGCGACTCGCAATGGCCTCGGCGGCCATTGCTCGCGCGTGGTGACGTCACATAGTGACAAAGCCACGGCGTTTTCGGGGTCCGACACGATTTTGCCTACAGCAATTATAGAGTAGATTCTAATTCTAATAATAAATCCTAATTGACCTAAAACGGGAACGGTTTATTCTGATTCCATGATAGTGAGAAAAACATGCATATACGTCTTTTTATATAGTGCATGTAAACCTTTGGTTTCAACTGTATGTGTACAACGTATTTGTTTGCTCTCTATGAATAATAGGGGAGCCCTAGGACTTGGCAAATCTTCCAGTGACCCACAAGGCAACCAGTAAATAATGCTTTTCAACGGCTTCTTGTGTGGGTGTGGAGCCCTGCCAAAGCAGGCGTCACAGAGGGGCACTACACCCGTAAAAAAAGTGTAGATACTCCAGCTGCAGGTGGACCCTAGGATGGTGGGTGGGACCCATTCCCAGCACTCCCACATTAGTTTAGGATGGGAGGTTACCTGGGAGGGGATACACTCACCTCTAGGGGGAACAAGGAGGTCTTTTCTTGCAAGGTCTTTGGTCTTGCTTTTTGGTCGCTCGGCTCAGGGACCAGGGAAAGATAGAGGAAGAGGAAAGGTTTTAGGAAGATAGCGAAGTGGAACGAGGCAGAAGGTCACACTGGATCGGTTACAAACTGCACTGGAGGAAAGAAGAAGGGACCTTGTGGAGGTCCTGAAAGAGGGCGACCGACAAGAGAAGTATAGGCCCTAGAGAGAAAGAGAGATCCTCAGCGTGGAGCGTCCATACTCCAGGGGATGCTCCAGTCCAACCAGGGCAACACCAGGCCCTAGGAACTAGCCAAGTCCAGCTTGCAGTCGGCAACTGGCTGCTGTGGCTTGTTCATCAGCCGCAGCACCCTGCCATCGGAGAGGTCTGCCTGCTTCCTCACCAACGAGGGAGGGGACTCCCGGTACTACCTACACAGAGCTACTGGGTATAGATCGATCCAAAGTGGGGAAGAACGGACACTGGTTAGTTAACGAAGGTACACTAAGGGTTCCACCATACCACCTGGGATCCACTTGCAGCCACCCGTTAAGCTACCTGTTCTTGTAACATCTCAAGTGCTGAACTGTTAACTAACCGCTGCTGCTACAACCAACAGTAAAGTACCCAGGAGAAAAGTGACATTGCTTCTTCTTGTGTTTCTTCTGCATGAACTTGGTCCCTTTGTAGGAACGCTGCCCCGGAGGTCCAGCCCTACCTGTAGATGAGTTTGCCAAACTAGCCACATTACCATCTACCTCCGGCGGACTGTGGCGGCGCTGGTGACCCATCACCAGACACTACAGGTGGCGTCACAAGACACAAACTCTAATCCCCTGTAAATATAGCCCTTTTTGAAGTGTCACCCAGGACATGGGATCAGGCACAGCCAGCACTCCCCGTGACACAGGAGCATTAACCCCTTGGAGCCTGACACCCGAGTATCCCACAGCCTGGGGCTTCGACATGGGTTGCCAGATTTCCATGATCAAATAGTTCCCTGGTGTTCAAAAGATCTGGAAAGAGACCTGCTAAACAGAATTAAAAGCACCTAAAGTAACTGGGAGGAGTGCACAGCAAAGGGCATCACTTCATAATACTGAAAATAAATTAATTGCGGACACTTTCTAAACTGAATAAAAGTCAATTGGTCACAGCACCTGGGGGATTAAAGCTGGACTATCTGCTCAGCCAGCTTCCTGGACGCAGGTCCAACCCGGAGAGTCCGTTCCGAGTTATAAACACATACTCACATGAGAAAGGACAGCACCACAGACATAGATGGTGCAAATAACTTCTGGTCTCTTTATTCCAGGGTCACAGAAAGTGACATTTCTATCACCAACGTGATCTTTATCAAGCTTTCTGTGACCCTGGGATAAAAAGACCAGAAGTTATTTGCACCATCTATGTCTGTGGTGCTGTCCTTTCTCATGTGACTTCATAAACTGAAGTTCTGAACTGATGCATAATTAAGAATAGTATATATAATCAAAAAAACAGTTGCACTCAGTTACGCATCAGTTCAGACCTTCAGTTTAGGAAGTGTCAGCAATCTAATATATAAAACCCCAAGGCTCAATTCCGTCACTTTGGCCAGGGCTTCCGTCACTTGTCATGGCCAAAGTGACGTCACCACAAAGCTATACCCGTCCAGGGTGGACCAACATGGCGGCCCTAAGCGGAGCGGGACTCAGGCAGCCCTGCCACGCTTACGCCGCCCCTACACTGGCCAAATACACACACACCACTTCGGGAGATGACCGGCTAATGCCGGTCGTCTCCCTGGTGCCTCGCTTTTGCTCCGGCCGGCTTCACAGCTCCAGGCTCCTCCCCCTCACTTCCGGCGACCGGGGCTGCTGACGGCTCTCAGCAGAATGGCGGCCGCACGGACCGGCCTCCGCTCCTGGACTGGCCCGAGCCTCCGGGGGTCAGCCCTGTGCCAGACCGCAAGCAGGAGGCCAAGTGGCACCGGGGATAAAGGAGCCTGAAGGAGGGAGAGACGTGTGCAGCCTGGAGGAGGAGAGGTATGCCGAGCGGTGATGTCACCGCTCCAGCCTCCTCTCTCCTCACCCCTCCAGCGCCACCTCTCCTCACCCCTCCAGCGCACCTCTCCTCACCCCTCCAGCGCCATCTCTCCTCACCCCTCCAGCGCCACTCTCCTCACCCCTCCAGCGCCTTCTCTCCTCACCCCTCCAGCGCCACCTCTCCTCACCCCTCCCAGGCCTCTCCCACCCCCAGTCATACCTCTCTACCCCCAAGCTCCGCCTCTATACTCTGCTACCCACAGAGCCGCCTCATACTCTGCTACCCACAGAGCCCCGTATACTCTGCTACCCACAGAGCCGCCCTATACTCTGCTACCCACAGAGCCGCCCTATACTCTGCTACCCACAGAGCCGCCCCTATACTCTGCTACCCAAGAGCCGCCCGTATACTCTGCTACCCACAGAGCTGCCTGTATAATCTGCTACTCTGAGCCGTCTGCATAGTCTGCTACCCTCTGACCTGCCTGTATACACACAATTTATTTCACCGCGCTCCCGATGCTATTGCATCGGGCCCCTGAACCACTTGCACTACTGCTGCCCCTGACCACTGCACTCTGCCCCTGAACAATACACTCTACCCCTGACCACTGCACTCTGCCCTAAGGCAGACTACGAGCCACTGAGCCTCCGTATACTCTGCTAACCACTGAGCCGCTGTATAGTCTGCTAACCACTGAGCCCCCGTATACCCTGCTAACCATAGGCTAGAATACCCAATTCTTTAGAATCTGGCCGCCATCTAGTTCATAATGTTGACAAATTAATTGCCGACACTTCCTAAACTGAAGGTCTGAGCTGGTGCATAACTGAGTGCAACTGTTGTTATTATTACTGTATATATACTATTTTTAGATATGCATCAGTTCAGACCTTCAGTTTAGGAAGTGCCCAGAATTAATTTATCTTCAGTATTAGGCTAAATTCACACTGTGCATTTTTGGTCTGTTTTTGCTCAGCAGTTTTTGTAGCCAAAACCAGGAGTGGGTGATAAATACAGATGTGGTGCCCATGTTTCTATTACACTTTCCTCTAAAGGTGGAAACACACTATCCTACTTACATGCGAGTCTCTCGGACGAGACTCAGATCAGTGACCATGAGCGGCCTCTCCCTCTCTGGACGGGAGTGTCAGCTGCTTGTGTTTTTGTGCAGCATCACACTCCCGTCCAGAGAGGGAGAGACCGTTCAGAGTCACTGATCCGAGTCTCGTCAGAGAGACTTGCATGTAAGTAGTGTGGCGCCCTGCAATGCAGGCGACACAGAGGGGGACTGCACCCATGAAAGCGGTGCAGATACTCCAGCTGCAAGTAGATTTCAGGCTGATGGGTGGAACCTACACACAAGCACCCCCCACACTAGATCACATGGTGGGAGGTACCCCTGAGGGAATAAAATCACTTCCAGGGGGAGAAAGGAGGTCCCGTAGCTGGATCTCGAGAGCAGAGTAGTTGGAGCAGCCAGGCAGTGAGCCTGAGGGAGGAAGGAGGGTATATCAGCTGAGGACCCACGGAGAAGGAAAGCTATCCCAGGTGCAGACAGCCAGTCTGGGGGCAGAGAGGGGCTTCAGAGAGTCCAACCCCGGCAGCTTACCAGGCACCGGAACCCGCACCTGTGGGATCCTCCAAGGACCACAGAGAATCCGGCGATCTGAGGGGTATATATATATATATATATACTGCCCAGACTCTTAAGCGACCAGAAGAGGGTACCAGACACAGCAAGGCAAAGCCGCAGTGATCAAGAGAAGGTAATCCTTCAGAAGCGAGGAGACAGAGACAGCAGGAGGCCAGATCCGCTTAATGTGGTCAGACTTCACACAAACTACTGGGAAGCAGGGATGAAAAGAAAGAGAAAATAAACATGCTGAGGGTTCCATCCAGCTACCTGAGATCCGCTTGCAGCCACCCGTTAGATACTTGTTATTTAACATCTTACTGCACTGAGGACTGTAATAACGCTGCTAAAGTTCCAGTAAAGTACCCGGAGTGAAGTGACTTTGACTCTGCTGCATCTTTTTTTCCTATGAACTTGTTCTTTTACAGAATCGCTGCCCCGGAGGTCCCAGTCCTGCCTGCGGAGGACTACAAGATCTCAGCTGCAATACCACCAACCTCCGGAGGACTGTGGCTACAAAAACTGATGAGCAAAAACGCACAGTGTGAATGGAGCCTTAAGGTACCGTCACACGTGGCAATATCGCTGGCCATTTTGTTGGGAATGCCATAATTCGGAGATGTGGAAACCACATCGCCTGTGCGTAGTGACGTGAGACAGGGCGATTTTACGGCGAGAAATCGACCGTGGAGTGTCGCCTGATTGCCCTACACTGCTGGGAAATAAGGTGATAACCACCAGGTGAACTCAGCGCATTGTGGCGTGTGACAGGTCAATAGCGACGTACACAGTGATCCGGAGAGAAATCCCATAGACGTGCTTAGATGGGGTTTTTTTCGCGCCACATCTGCGACAATTGCTGGGTGATACTGCGTTCCCGTTAGCTGGCCGTCTCCGAGACGCCTTATTGGATGACTCGTGCCTTCACTCAAGGCTGACCAATGAGAATGCAGTTGCGTCCACCAATCACAGTGATAGAGGCGCGGTGAGACACACTCTAGCACGCCCCTATCAAAATAGTATGCCCACTTCGCTGCTACGATGGCGGCGTGTGACGCGGTGATGTGTGAAGGGAAGATTGCTTCCGCTCTTCTGCAGGCGATTTCCGGAACGCAGGATCCCCATAGAACGCAGGTGAGATGTCTATGTGTGACAGGTCGACGGCGATCTGAAAGAAGTTCCCAAAACGTGCGTGCTCACGTCAAATTGCCGGCAATATGGAAGCCATGTGGCGGCGTGTGACAGTACCTTTATGAAGTCATGCTCTTTGCAGTGCAGTCCTCCCAGTTACTTCCCTCCCAGGTGCTTTTAAGTCTCTGTTTAGCAGATCTCTTTCCAGCCCATATATAGGAGATCAGCTTTGGACACAAAGAGAGGCATTCAATAGGATAGGAGCCACTTGATAGGTACACCGTGATGTGATAATTGGGCTCATATAAATCTGCCATTTTTATTGGTTAAATTCAGTAATAAGCTGTGCTTCATACTGTGGAGGATGAATTATATCTTGTCTATTAATCTTAGTTTTTATACTCATATAGCATTAAATGAAACAATAAGTTTTTCCCTTAACCTAGTATCCAATAGCTATATCTCTCCCTCTCTTATTCCCTTTCCTCTTCTCTCTCTCTATGTCTCTTTCTCTCTCTCTTTCTTCTCTCCCTCTCATCCATGAACCCAAGTTATGTGTAAACAAAGTGTCTTTCAGATGGATGTCTGAAGAGAAGATACAATGTGGAGAGGTGCCCAGGAAACTATGGAGCTGATTGGTCACTACTGTGCCGCTTCCAGATTGTACCATGGGAAGCTAGAGATATTCTGCATACCAGAGGCCAAGAGAAGACATCACGACGTGACAAAGGATGGACTCAACACAGAAGACAAAAGACTAATTATTACTAACAGAGATAGATGTATTAGCCTAACTCCACCTAACTCCCATCTAATCCCACCTAACTCCCACCCTGCCATGGACATTTACATGCTTATCTTTTAGACTATAAAATGCCCTGTACCCGGATATTGGGTTCAGTAGTTGTTGCTGTGTACGTTGTCATTATTAAACCTGGACACGCTATGAGCGTGAACCGGACTCTCTCAGTCTGATTTACTCTTATCTGGTACCACGTGTTCATAGTCTAATTTGGGATGACTGGCGAGGGAGTGGAACAGTAAAATTTTCCCCGACAATACAAGACCATGATTTTCATTAATAGAATGCCAAAGAATTAGGATTTCTATAGTCTAAAGTGAAAAAATGTTTTTCAAATATTACAAAAATAAAAATTGGATTCATTCCCCCTTATCCTGTTAAAAATAAAGAAATCACAAAAAAAAACTCCAATATGGATAATGTTATAAACACACATAAAGATATTTTATTTAAAAAAAACACTCCCCGACACTTTCCCTGGTTCACCAATTTATTTACGGTATATAAAGCCAAAAAAAACTCCACGGATTCTGATGAAGTCCACTGAATTTGAAGTAGTCCACAAATGGCAACCTAAAAGACATAAAAAGATAGAATTATTAAAGTAATAAAGAGGAGATAACTTGTTCACCAATTTATTCCCCAACAAACGCCTAAGCAGGTCCGATGTAGTCCACAGGGAGATCCCACAACATTCCCCGACTTAGTCACTCACCATATGGAGCCTCATTCAGTGGACGCAGCCCCATAGGCTGTAATAGCAGCCACTGCCATGTCTCATGCTGTGCTCTAGGAGAGCTGGCGAGTGTGAACTGTAGCAACTTTACTGCCATCCTCACTCGTCTCCCTGCCTGCTATTGAGCTACCCGATGTGGGACTTGGCTACTGTAAACTGTGGTAACCTTACTGACGTCACCGCTCATCACACTTGCCGGTTCTTTAGGAATGCAATGTGAGACCCAGGAATGGCTGTTGGTACAGGCTATGAGGCTGCGTTCTCTGAATGAGGCTCCATACACTGAGTGACTGTGTCAGGGAACGTCGTGGAAAATCGACTCACCTGCTTGGGAGTTTGTTGCGGAATAAATTGGTGGATGAGCGCCTGCCTCTTGTCTTTATTTCTTTAATAATTGTCTCTTGTTATGTTTTTCAGGTTGTCATTCTGGACTACGTCAGATTCGGTGGACTACGTAGGAATCACTGGACTATTTAGGCTTTATGGCTTTTTTAAATAAATTGATGCACCAGGAAAAGTGTTGAGAGCATTTTTTCAAGTAAAATAATTTGTGTGCATTTATTTTTTTGCTGACTAGATTACTAATTGGGGTGTCTGACAGACATCTCTCCATTACTAACCCTAGGGCTTGATGCCAACTGACACTACACAGCTGACATCTACTTCAACTACTATTACCCCGACTGTCACTGCATCAAGGCAAGCGGGAAGAACCAGGGGAAAGAGACAAAATTCACAAAATTGAAACATCTAATCGAGGCGCCATTTCTGGAGTGGCCGCAAGCTTCTATGTTTTACATTGACTGGTTATTTATTTCAAAAATACTCACAGGAAACTGCCGTAAGATCATATACTACATGCACTAGCAGGATGCAGCCAGCCCCAATAATAAAGGAGGAAGCTACAAAGGTGCAAATACCAATGTGATAAAAATAATTTATAAAAACAGCATGAGGTTTCCTCTATTGCTGATAAAGAGCCAAGGTAAAGCTGACAGCTGGATGCTTAGTGAGAAATAAAACGCACACTTGCATAGCACTCACATGTCATACAGATGGTAGGTGAGAAAAAAATGCATGACATTTGCTAACTTTTCTGGTTGAGAATCTAAGAAAGTCTATATACGCAGATGTGAGCGAACCCTTACAGTGAATCTATTACACAATGTTAGAATTGAGCATCATACAGTGCTTAATTTTATAATTAAGGTGCTTGTCCAGGTTTGTAATAAAACACTACAGTCACTCTAGGTGACAGCAAAATTCTGAATGCTCACGGCATGTGCACTACACTCGTTTCAGGTTCTCCCATGCCAGCAACAAGAGTAGAAGGTCTTGTGAGCACTATATTTCTGGCCACATTCTGACCAAACGTGTCTGTCATCATCTAATTTTATTGGCATTGAGCGAGACCACACATGCCTAGTTGGCAAGTGACCACATGTATGTAAATCACATAGGTATGGTTTTGTGACCTCCCACACTCCCCACCGGCAGCAGAGAATCCTGATAGCGTACTGTTCGTGGTCTATGAGAATGCAGACCTCAAGGCTAGTCTTACACTTGCTATTTTTTAAATCAGGCAGGATCAGGTTTTTCAGCAAAAACCTGATCTTTTCAGGATCCAGTTTTTTGCCCATTGCTTTAATGGTGTCAGGTAGAATCCTGCTGCTTCAGGTTGCTTCCTGACATCATTAAAGTGAATTGGCAAAAACTGGATCCTGAAAGGATCAAGTTTTTGCTCAAAAACTCGACCTTGGCTGATTTGAAAAAAACTGCAAGTGTGAAACCAGTATAAGCTGCATAGAATTGACTGCAGACTTTCATCACAACCTTCAACAACCCCTTTAATGCTCTTAACATAAGTTAAAGTATACTAACCTTTAACTTGTCAGAAGGCAAAATACTTAATAAACATAGCAATGTACAATGTAAACTTACAAGTTACGGACTGTTACATATATACAGGATCATAACTAATAACAGCACAAGAATATATCATCATAACTATCATCAATATACATCACTAGAACCCCATAAGTACAGAAACACGTAACCAGAACCATCAGCAGTACAGAAATATATCACAAGACCCGACATCAATTGTGCATGTCAGGTTAGACCCATTAACATTTGAATCGCATGAACTGACAACTCTAAGGCTCTAAGGTTCACACATCGCGTAATTTTCACACTTTTTTGTGCGCGCTTTCCACCAATAGTGCATCTGCGTATGCGTTTGCCGACAAACGACCCTTTCACATCTGGATTTTTCGCTGATTGCGGCAGATGCAGCAGATTTTTTGTCCAGATCCGGACAGAAGCACCAGTGTGAAAGGGACTAAAGTGAATGGAAATTCAGTTTTGCCGTGCAGATGCTGCGTAAATTTACACTGCGTTTTTATGGGAGAAAGCGCTCGCGTAAAAAGAATCAACATGTCAATTCTTTTTGCTTTTTTGCGTGCGTTTCTCCCATAGGCCCCATTATACTGTAACTGCTGGAATTACGCATCGCCATTCAGACAGTGCGAAATTCCAGCGCGTAAAATGGTGGGTGCTGCAGGATGTGATGTCACAAGGGGGAGGAAGAATCCTGTGTTCCTCCCCCGTGTAACATGGGTGACAGGCCTTTTGGCTTTCACAGTGTATATTAATACACTGCAAGAGCTAAATAAAAGTAATCAAAAGGTATTAAAAATAGAATATAGAATATTTACCCATTCGCCGGCTGTTCCAGGAGCCAAGACATCCACGTCTGATCTGCTGCCAGGACCTTGAAGATGTGATTGGCCGGTAGCGATCATGTGATATGTGACGTGCATATCACATGATCACTACCGGCCAATCAGAACTGGAAGGTCCTGGCAGCCGATCAGATGTGGATGTCTCAGGTCCTGGTAACCAGGAACAGCTGGCGGAGAGGTCAGTATTCTATTTTTTATTTTTAATACCTTTTGATTACTTATATTTAGCTTTCGCAGTGTACTGTATATTAATACACTGCGAAAGCCGAAAGGCCTGTCACACGTCACAAGGGGGAGGAACACAGGATTCTTCCTCCCCCGTGTGACATCACTTCCCTCCTGCGCTTTTGGGGGAAAAATGCGGCCGTAAAAAAATGTGGTGTGTGAATGCAACGCATTTTTTTACCTGCGCTAAATAGCACGGCCGCAAAACGCCACATAAAACATGCACCCCAAAAGCTCAGGAAATGCGCAGCATGTGAACGTAACCTTAGTATGTTCTTAACAAATGTAAGGAGATAGGAGTTGTTATCAGTCATTATTAAACTGCAGACCATACAGGAACCAAAGTACTGATGACAATTAGTCAGTACTGAAAATAATCATTTACTTCCAGTTGCCTTATAGAAGATGTATGTGATCGGAGTTGTTCTCTTTCTTTTCTTTATCTTGTCCAGATGCCATGATGACTTTTCACATTCACAGCTTGCCTCTGCAGACTTCCATCTTTGCAGCAACTCCCAATATAATGCCCTTAAAAATAGTATCACCTCAATAGTCCACCAATAATTATTGTCTCACCTTTAACAAACAATACTTCAAAACCACCCAGACTTCCCTCACTAACAGGGGGAACTTAGATGAATGATGAGTACACTTTCTTTATCAATTAAGTGATCACTTTATTAGTCAATTTACATTTAATTCATAAAATCATTAAAATAATTTACATAAAAAAGTACCCTAATGACTACAAATAATTCATACTCAGGTCCAGGGCCGAGATTACCATATGATTACTTATGCACTAATCATCATTTAATATAATAACCAGTATTCCCAGGTAGAGAGGGACACTATTTAACTGTTGTAAAGAGACTGCACACTTTATTACATCAATCTGTGGCTCTATTACTGACACAATGCACTATGTGCAATACACAATGCACATGTGTGCTGGCAAGAACTCTTACCCTAATACAGATTGTATGTGCAGGAAACCACCTTCAACTATAGCTGTCCCTTAATTAGTTACCATACCTGGTAGGTATTCTGCCTGTGGTCTCGGTCCTGGTACCCCCACCGCCAACGTACGTTTCGTATTCTTCTTCCTCAGGGCGTGTCACGCCCTGAGGAAGAAGAATACGAAACGTACGTTGGCGGTGGGGGTACCAGGACCGAGACCACAGGCAGAATACCTACCAGGTATGGTAACTAATTAAGGGACAGCTATAGTTGAAGGTGGTTTCCTGCACATACAATCTGTATTAGGGTAAGAGTTCTTGCCAGCACACATGTGCATTGTGTATTGCACATAGTGCATTGTGTCAGTAATAGAGCCACAGATTGATGTAATAAAGTGTGCAGTCTCTTTACAACAGTTAAATAGTGTCCCTCTCTACCTGGGAATACTGGTTATTATATTAAATGATGATTAGTGCATAAGTAATCATATGGTAATCTCGGCCCTGGACCTGAGTATGAATTATTTGTAGTCATTAGGGTACTTTTTTATGTAAATTATTTTAATCACCTTAAAAATAGTAGCATGATTATAAAGCTCTTGAATAAAAAATATCTACCCTTTCCTGTGCCCTGAATAAATAATTGTCCCTCATTGTGTTCTCTGAACAAAATAAGACCCAAACAATGTCCCTCTAAGGCTGTGTGCACACAATCAGTATTAGCAGCGTTTTGGACGCAGCATATTTACGCTGAATCCAACCAAATGAGCACAGTGGATGGGATTTCTAGAAATCCTATGCCCGCTGTGCTTCTTATGTATGCAGTGTTATCTCAACTGCAGTGTGGGTTGCTGCACTGCTGCATCATAT
The DNA here is from genome assembly GCA_033576535.1 of Allobates femoralis. NCBI lineage: Eukaryota > Metazoa > Chordata > Amphibia > Anura > Aromobatidae > Allobates > Allobates femoralis. Next base: position 719,564,809 of record JARQOC010000003.1, on the reverse strand, counting down.
TAATTTATTGCTGCAGAGTCGGATCTGATCTTGGTGGGTGAATATAGGGAAACGGCGCCGTATGCCAAACACAGATTGTTAGCACAGGGCAGCTGCATTCACCCACGGAGATTGCCAGCTTTCGTAGGTCCAGAGACACTGCGTCCAGGATGCAATGTCTCCAGATCGTCTGCACATACCTTAATGGTTCCTACAATCCACACTGCCCTCTCCTTTCCATACTTGGGCCCCCTCCTCACATAGTCCTCTCATACTGTGTCCTCCCCGTACTTTGCCATTATTTATACTGTGCTCACTTACCACATTCCCCCTTCTCGGTATACTCTCCTCTATTGGCTGTGCCCCTATATTGTCTTCCCATACTATTCCCTCTCTATTCCACATACCCCCACACACACTTTCCAGTTTCTTTTCTGTCTACTCACTCTATTCACCTCAAAAGACTCCTCACACATTCCCCTCTTTCCCTCCGACTGTCTCCTCTCACATCCACCCTTGCTAACTATACTGCCTTCTCACATATTTACTACCTCACTCTCCATACTGTCTCCTCACCCATATGTTATGAGGGGGTAAGGAAATATCCATGTGTAACACTGTCTAGCGTGACAGCTTCATCAGGGGGAGTATTCGTGACTGTTTCACTAGCGTCACTCTTTCCCTGATGAAGCTGTCATGCTAGGCATCGATATGCGTGATGACTTCCTCAACCGCTCCTAATATATGGGTCCTTACGAGATTTGGTAAATCCAGCTTGTTGGTGCTATGCCTTAAATCTGATCCCAACTACTAGGTAACTTGGGTGTCATTCACATGTGTATTTGTCTCATCCTCCTATACATATAACACGTAGTCAAAATTGTTGGTACCCCTCGTTTAATGAAAGAAAAATCCACAATGGTTACAGAAATAACTTGAATCTGACAGAATTAATAATATATGTAAAATATCTATGAAAATTAGCAAATGAAAGTCAGACATTGCTTTTCAACCCTGCTTCCAGAGAATTTAAAAAAACAAAAAATTAACCTCATGAAATAGGCCTGGACAGAAATGATGGTACCCCTGAAAATAATGTGACAAAAGGGACATGTAAACCCTTCATGACCCAGCCTATTTTGACCCTAAAGACCTTGCCATTTTTTGCAATTCTGACTAGTGTCCCTTTATGAGGTAATAACTCTGGAACGCTTCAATGGATCCTAGCGATTCTAAGATTGTTTTTTCATGACATATTGGGCTTCATGTTAGTAGTAAATTTAGGTCGATAATTTTTGCGTTTATTTGTGAAAAAATCTAAATGTTGGCAAAAATGTTGAAAATTTAGCAATTTTCAAATTTTGAATTTTTATTCTGCTAAACCAGAGAGTTATGTGACACATAATAGTTAATAAATAACATTTCCCACATGTTTACTTCATATCAGAACAATTTAAAAAAAAAAAAACAATTTTGGGTGGGATCAATTTGTGAAGCACCTGAGGGTTCTAAGTGCTCACTATGCATCTAGATAAGTTCCTTGGGGGGTCTAGTTTCCAAAATGGTGTCACATGTGGGAGAGCTCCAATGTTTAGGCCCACAGGGGCTCTCCAAACGCGACATGGTGTCCGCTAGCAATTCCAATTGTTAGTGGACACCATGTTGCATATGGGGAGCCCCTATGTGCCTAAACATTGGAGCTCCCCCACATGTGACCCCATTTTGGAAACTAGACCCCCAAGGAAATTATCTAGATGCATAGTGAGCACTTCGAACCCCCAGGTGCTTCACAAATTGATCCGTAAAAATTAAAAAGTCCTTTTTTTTTTCACAAAAAAAATATTTTTCATTTTTACGGATTAATTTGTGAAGCACCTGGGGATTCAAAGTGCTCACTATGCATCTAGATAAGTTCTCTGGGGGGTCTAGTTTCCAAAATGGGGTCACTTGTGGGGGACCTCCAATGTTCAGGCACACAGGGAGGGGATCTCCATACGCGATATGGTTTCCGCTAACAGTTGGAGCTAATTTTTCCATTGAAATTGTTAGCGGACACCATGTCGTGTATGGAGAACCCGTGTACCACCAGCACAAGGGCAACTGGTAGAGTTGGGGTACAGCTCCAGAAAATGGCACCTCTAATGAATGCGCTATTTTCTGGGGTGGCTGTGGGTTGCAATTTGCAGTGTGGGGGCCCACGTTTGGGTCTCTCCACGCTGAAGATTCCAGCCCCCATCTGCCAAGTTGTACCTGGCTGGCAACCAAAAATACAGCAAAGGCCTTTTTTTATATTTCTAGAACTTATTTTACAAAAAAAAAAATAAAGTGGGGCTCCGCCATATTTTTGGTCCAGCCAGGTACAACTTGGCAGCTACGGACTGCCAGCAACCCCCAGCTGCCTCGTTGTACCTGGCTGGCAACCAAAAATACAGTGAAGCCACTTTTTTTTTCTAGAACTACCGTGTTTCCCCGATAGTAAGGCCCCCCCGATTGTAAGGCCGCCTGGGGGTAAAGGGGGGCCTGCTAATGTAAGGCCTCCCCCGATTATAAGGCCTTACAACCGGGGGGGCCAATGTTAGGCCCCTAGCGGAGGGGGGGGGGAGCGGGAGCGGGTCGCACGTCACGTGCGCCCGCTCATTACATATGCACTGCATCCCCCTGTCAATCAGCGACAGGGGGAGCAGTGCATTATACTGTATATATGGGCCCCCTATTGCTGGCACACTACCCCCCTGTTCTGAGGCCCCCACCGCTGCTGCTGCTGCAGAGATCTTACCCTCCAGGGTCTTCTTGCAGCAGCCAGCGCGTCCGGTCCGTCCTCTGTCCTCGGCTGTCTTCCGGATCATGTGACCCGTCGCAGCGCATGACGTCATCGCGACTGCGACCGGCCGGTCACATGATCCGGAAGACAGCCGAGGACAGAGGACGGACCGGACGCGCTGGCTGCTGCAAGAAGACCCTGGAGGGTAAGATCTCTGCAGCAGCAGCAGCGGTGGGGGCCTCAGAACAGGGGGGTAGTGTGCCAGCAATAGGGGGCCCATATATACAGTATAATGCACTGCTCCCCCTGTCGCTGATTGACAGGGGGATGCAGTGCATATGTAATGAGCGGGCGCACGTGACGTGCGACCCGCTCCCTCAGTGTCCCAGCAGTAGGGGGCCTGTAGGCCACACTGCTGGGGCACCCAATGTAAGGCCCCCCCGAAAGTAAGACCGGGGGCCACTTTTGGCCCCCAAAAAAATGTAAGACAGGGTCTTACTTTCGGGGAAACACGGTAATTCTAGAAAGAAAATGGCGTGGGGCTATGCCATATTTTTAGTCCAGCCAGGTACAACTAGGCAGCGGGGGGCTGGAATCCTCAGCATGGAGAGGCCCAAGCATTCTGGGCCCCCCACGCTGCGAATTGCAGCCCGCAGCCGCCCCAGAAAATGGTGCATTCATTGAAGTGTCATTTTCTGGCGCTGTACCCAGGCTCTTCCAGTTGCCCTGGAGCCAGTGGCAAACTGGGTAATAAAGGGGTTAATTCCAGCCTTTTTATTGGTAGCTGGCACTAAGCCCGAGATTCATAATGTCAGGCCAATGTTAGACCCAGCCATTAGGAATCTCTAATAGTTAAAAAAAAAAAAATACACCACGCAGAGAGAAAAATTTATTAGAAAAAAACACATACAAATTCAGTCTCCATCTTTATTACTCCCACTCCCTCCGACGTAGTCCAAAACTTTGGTCCCACGACGTTTGATCGCCTCTGCTACATCCAGAGACTGAGCAAGGGATCAAGTGTCCTCTTGCTGTAGTCTCTGGGGTCACGGTGATTGGCAATGATCTGCCATACAGTGCACAATCCATGTGACCCCCAAACACTACAACAAGGACTCAAGTGTTCCCTTGTTGTAGTCTCCAGGATCAGCATCATGGTGCACGGTATGGCAATGATCTGTCATACCATGCACAATGACGCTGATCTCAGAGACTACAAGAGGACACTTGATCCCTTGTTGTAGTCTCTGGCATCAGTCTCTGGGATATGTCATACCATGCACCATGACACTGATCCCAGAGACTACAACAAGGGATCAAGTGTTCCCTTGTTGTAGTCGCTGGGATCAGCGTCATAGTGCACGGCATGGCAATGATCTGTCATACCATGCACCATGACGCTGATCCCAGAGACTACAACAAGGGATCAAGTGTTCCCTTGTTGTAGTCGCTGGGATCAGCGTCATGGTGCACGGTATGGCAATGATCTGTCATACCGTGCACAATGACGCTGATCCCAGAGACTACAAGAGGACACTAAGATCCCTTGTTGTAGTCGCTGGGATCATAGTCATGGTGCACGGTATGACAATGATCTGTCATACCGTGCACAATGACGCTGATCCCAGAGACTACAAGAGGACACTTGATCCCTTGTTGTAGTTTCTGGGATCAGTCTCTGGGATATGTCATACCATGCACCATGACGCTGATCCTAGAGACTACAACAAGGGATCAAGTGTTCCCTTGTTGTAGTCGCTGGGATCAGCGTCATGGTGCACTGTATGAAAATGATCTGCCATACCGTGCACCATGACGCTGATCCCTGGGACTACAATAAGAGGACACTTGATCCCTTGTTGTAGTCTCTGGGAACAGCGTTATGGTGCACGATATGGCAATGATTTGCCATACCGTGCATCATGACGCTGATCCCAGGGACTACAACAAGAGGACACTTGATCCCTTGTTGTAGTCTCTGGAATCAGCGTCATGGTGCACGATATGGCAATGATCTGTTATACCATGCACCATGACGCTGATCCCAGAGACTACAACAAGGGATCAAGTGTTCCCTTGTTGTAGTCGTTGGGATCAGCGTCATAGTGCACGGCATGGCAATGATCTGTCATACCATGCACCATGACGCTGATCCCAGAGACTACAACAAGGGATCAAGTGTTCCCTTGTTATAGTCGCTGGGATCAGCGTCATAGTGCACGGCATGGCAATGATCTGTCATACCGTGCACAATGACGCTGATCCCAGAGACTACAAGAGGACACTTGATCCCTTGTTGTAGTCTCTGGCATCAGTCTCTGGGATATGTCATACCATGCACCATGACACTGATCCCAGAGACTACAACAAGGGATCAAGTGTTCCTTGTTGTAGTCGCTGGGATCAGCATCATAGTGCACGGCATGGCAATGATCTGTCATACCATGCACCATGACGCTGATCCCAGAGACTACAACAAGGGATCAAGTGTTCCCTTGTTGTAGTCGCTGGGATCAGCGTCATGGTGCACGGTATGGCAATGATCTGTCATACCGTGCACAATGACGCTGATCCCAGAGACTACAAGAGGACACTAAGATCCCTTGTTGTAGTTGCTGGGATCATAGTCATGGTGCACGGTATGGCAATGATCTGTCATACCGTGCATAATGACGCTGATCCCAGAGACTACAAGAGGACACTTGATCCCTTGTTGTAGTCTCTGGGATCAGTCTCTGGGATATGTCATACCATGCACCATGACGCTGATCCCAGCGACTACAACAAGGGATCAAATGTGCCCTTGTTGTAGTCTCTATCATTTCCATGATGATTGGATCCTCTAAGTGTTGTGATCCCTGAGATCACAGCACTTAGAGGGTTAACACAGCCAGGGCACAGCAATCACACAGATACTGTGCCCTGGCTGTGACACCGCTCCTCTGCACAGTCATCTCCATGCTGGGAGATGAGTGTGCAGAGGAGCCAACAGAAGAAACAGGACGGCGGCAGGAAGAGGACAGCAGAAAGAAGACAGAAGACTGGAGGACAGAGGGAGAAGACTGGAGGACAGAGGGAGAAGAAAGAAGACAGGTGAGGAAGAGGAGGAAGTGGGAAGAGAAGGGGAAGAGGTTATTGGGAGGGATCGCAGGGCGGGGGAGATCACAGGGGGGAAGAGATCACACTCAGGGGGGAGATCACACACAGGGGGGAGATCGGAAGGCAGGGGGCACATCAGTGGCCAGGGGCAAAGCGGAGGGCCCGGGATCGGCGGCGCTCCCACATTTGATTGGAGAGAGACGCTCTCTCCAATCAGATTTGAGGGGGGGTGACACAGGGCCTCTTCTCCAGTCAATGCCTGATGCTGTCCAGGCATTAGCTGTATTGTAATATCTCACCAAGTTTCATTGGTGAGATATTACAATTACTCCGATTGGCAGTTTCACTTTCACTTCACTGCCAACCGGAGCAGTTATAGCCACGGGGGGCTAAGCCACCCCCACTAGGGTATAGTGCAGGTCCTTCCATACCTGCGGCTCTATTAACCCCTTAGTGACCACAGTTAATAGAGCCGCAGGAAGGGAAACCCGCGATGACGCAGCATATGCGTCCAAGGTTGGGAACAAACTTGTTTTCATGACGCATATGCTGCGTCACGGGTCGGGAAGGGGTTAAATCAAGGTGTGCCCACTAATTAGCATAACAGGTGTCTACAATCTTGTAATCAGTCAGTGGGCCTGTATACAGGGCTACAGATACTCACTGTGCTGTTTGGTGACGTGGTGTGTACCACACTCAACATGGATTAAAGGAAATAAAGGAAAGCATTGTCTCAGGAGATTAGAAAGAAAATTATAGACAAGCATGTTAAAAGTAATGGTTATAAGACTATCTCTTAGCAGCTTGATGTTCCTGTGACTACAGTTGCACATATTATTCAGAAACTTAAGATCCATGGGACTTTAGCCAACCTTCCTGGTCGTGGCCGCAGTAGGAAAATTGATGACAAATTAAAGAGACGGATAATACAAATGGTAAGAAAAGAGCCCAGGAAAACTTCTAAAGAGATTAAAGGTGAACTTCAAGCTGAAGGAACATCAGCGTCAGATCGCACCATCCGTCCTTGTTTAAGCGAATTTTGGACTTCATGGGAGACAACCAAGGAGGACACCATTGTTGAAAAAAATCATAAAAAAGCCAGTTTGGAATTTGCCAAACTACATGTTGAGAAGCCACAAAGCTTCCAGGAGAATGTCCTATGGACAGATGAGAGAAAAATCTAATTTTTGGCAAGTTACATCAGCCCTATGTTCACAGATGGAAAAATGAAGCATATCAAGAAAAGAATACTGTCCCTACTGTGAAGCATGGAGGAGACAGTGTTATTTTGTGGGGCTGCTTTGCTGCATCTGCCACAGGGTGTCTTGAATCTGTGCAGTATAAAATGAAATTTCAAAACCAGGGTTGGGGAACCTCAGGCCCAAGGGCCAAATGCGAACCTTGATGACCTTTTCTGTGATCCCCAGGCAGATTCCTGGGGACAGCAGTGCTCAGGCTCTCAGCCAAGTTTTGCCGACTGCCTGCCCTATAAATCTGGATCCCCAGTGATCTCTGTGCCCCAGGCTCAGCCTCCCCAGTGATGTATATGCCAGCTGCCTCTCCTGTGATGTTCATAGCCCTAGCAAACCTGGAAAAGCAGTTGAAAAGCAACATGATCAATATCACTGAACGTTATAGCTGCACCAAAGAGAAGCAGCGCCAGCCGCCGCAGTAGGGGGAGTTGATTGGGCAAATAAATATAGCAAAAGAATTTTCAAATTGATAATTTTTTGTGGCCCTCGAAGGTCGGTAGAAATTTTCAAACAGCCAACAGCACAAAAAGGTTCCCCACCCCTGCTCAAGACTATTGACTCACCGTGGCCGGGACTCCGGTTTAGACAGGCGATGCTTCCTTCCTCCTTGTCACGGGTGGGCCGCGCCTGCCGGTAGTGGGGCCCGGTGTAGTGCAGATCAAAAGGGTTGAAGATGTCTTGGTGGAACAGATTAAAGGGGTTTTAATTTATTCGTGACGCCACCTATGAGTAGTTTCGGTAATCGTTACCGACGCTGCGGAACCTCCGGGGGATGGACAGCAGCAAGATGGAACACTCCCCACAGGCTGAGCGGTGATCCCCGGAGGCTGGAGCTGCTTAAGATGTTGTGCGGCAGCTGCGGTTACCTTGTAGTACGGACGGACAGTTCATAAGGAAGCACGGACACAGAAAGTCTCTGCAACGGGTCTTTACTGTAACCAGCAGGCAGTACATGGTATACAGTTCACGGGTAGTGGACCGGGTGGACTCAGCAGTGATGGTGTCCCTTAGAAATCCGCAGTGTTCCTCCATTCTAACTAAGTGGTTGCCAGTGTCGCCCAGGAATACCAGGTCGGGTACGGGGAGGCTGCTTCAATGCCCTATCCAAGATGTACGTTATGGATGTTTTGGGGAGCCTTGGATCCCTCAGTGGGTACACCGCTGGTTAGACGACTGGAAGTTGGCTGGTGGTGGGGTGCTCCTGTGAAGCTGCTCCTCCACGCTTCTGGTTCGCGTAGCAGAGGTGAACTGCTGCCAGCTTCGGTACCAGTGAACCGGCTGTGAGTTGTGGGCACGGGAGTCTTTTGGGAACCCGTGGTTACGATGCCCAATCCCGGTTGTTAAGGCCTCAGGTGCTGACTCCCGACCGGTGACGGCCCGGGGGCTGCACGGGGTGCGGAGCCCCCGCTCCTCTCCAAGTTCTAGACTGCTCAGGTCAAGTTCTAGATCCCTTCTCTCTATGACTAAAGGGTCTGTTCTCCTACACACTACCCTAGCACTCCGCCCACCAGGACCTAGGATTGGCCCTCAGTTCTAGGTGATGCATGCAGGGTTGGATTTCTAAGTTAACCAGATCACTGCTGTGTCAGAGAATATTGCGGCTGCATTTATGGCTGCAATACCCTCTTGTGGCGCACTCGTTGCGGGGCGCCACACTCCCCCTTGGTTGAATACGCTTGTCCCCAAGCGTCACACTACCCACATTACAGAGGTTTTTATATTTTATAACAGGTAATATACACTTTTATTAATGACAGGTCATTATTTTGCATAAAAGTGAGGCAGGTAAAATAAACAGGTAAAACACTTGGTGCGGACCCGGCGGGCGGTCGGCTGTCCTTAGATAAAAGTTCAGGCTGTAACCGTCAGATCGCACAGACAGTGATTAACAGGAACAGAGTCATTGAGTGAGTTCAAGTCTTAAAGTCACTGGCGCGGAGAACGATGGCGCACCCGGATAGCGAACCACCCATCTGGACAAGCATAGCGTTCGTAGGTGATTACATCGCCCCGGTATAGGTCGCGATCGGGATGTCCTCTCGGCAAGTTTGACTCAACGTCCCGGCGCCCCACAAACACCTCCTCATTCAAACCCACCTCCCAAGCGAACCCCCACCCGGTATGTAAGTTAAAGGTGGAAATTCTACCTTCGCGGCGGAGTTCATCAGGCAGCGGCGGCTGGCGGCGAGCCTCGGCACGGGCCTGCATGTTGGCGCGTTCACGGGCTTGCCACTCCTCTCGTCGTCTCTGGCGTACATCTCCGTCGGCACGGCTTGGGGTGTAGAGATGAGTAATGGAGCTGTTGGTTTGGCGGGAAACTTGAACTTGGCGGGCTGTCTGGACCGGCACCCGATGGAACGGCACAGGGGAAGGTGTCAGCGTTGCACCCGACCAGTGTGCCCGAGCTGTATGCCCGGTAGGAAGTTCCTCGGTGTCTTCCCAAGCGAACCCGGTGTCGAGATCCTCAGCGATGCTGCGGGTCTCGTCGTCATCCACCTCGACCTCTTCCTCGATGACCACATCAGGCTGCTCGATGGCTGGAGATGTTGAAGCTGGTTCCTCCGTACAACAGGGCGGTGATGCTGCGGATCCTTCCACAGAGACGTCCTGCAGGGCTTCCAGGCTGCCTGCCTCTTCATCTGTAACTGTAGGTAGAAGGGTCTCGATCCCGGTTACCAGGTAGGCCTCGGCAATTGCAAGGGAAGCCTCTGGTACGGGGACGAAAGCAGGCGACTGTCTCTGTAGTTGTGAAACACGTCGCGGGTTCCTCGGCGGGAACCTGGTAGAGATCAAGTCCTTCTATGGAGCGTATGGTAAGCTCCGGCTCAGGAACGGGGTCGGCTGCGGTATTAATCGCTGGAACGAGCTGAGCTGTGGCCTCCACTGGAACGATGCAGTCTATGGGCTCCGGTGACGAAGCAGGACAGGTGGTAGGCGACGGTGAGGCGGTTGAGAAGCTGGCGACGTCGTCTGGGCCTGGAGTAGCGGTTCCCGGTCGGCTCTGCTGCATCGCATGGTGTAGTCGTCTGCCTAGGGTCGCGCTCCAGCTGCGAATCGTCCATTCTACAGTCTCAAGTAGTCGCACCCGGAGGTCTTGTAGAGCCTATAGCCAGAAGTCGGGGCTGCCGTCTATGGTAAGGGCAGGACCCGGACCCGGTTGGCCTATGGCTGCTCTGGCCTCCGCCTCGACCTCCCGCATTAGGTCTTGGAGTCTCATGCTGGCCATTCTCTTCTTTTGAGGGAACCACACCCGTTCAACCGGTAAGCGTTCTGGTAGAGAGCTGGTGAAGAACTTCTGTCACACTCCCATTTCCTCTGGGCTTTTGTAGTCCAATGGTGGGAAAAGTCTTTGGGGTCCGCCCCCATGGTTGATTCGAGCAATCAGGGCAGACAAAGAGTTTGGCGCCTTTTGTCTTTAGCCCTCCCACGATGAGGGGGGGGGTTGACTCACTCCTGGGCTTGCACGTGGCGGATTCTTGTGGCGGGAACGCCATCTTGGGCGCCATCTTGGCCCACGGTGAAAAGGCGGGAAAGTTCTTTTAGGGACGAACAAAGTCCAAATTGTAGACAATAAAGTCATTTTTAAGCACATTATACCCGTTAGGGAACGGGCCTGCTCGTATCCTGTTCGTGACGCCATTTTCTGACTCACCGTGGCCGGGACTCCGGTTTAGACAGGCGATGCTTCCTTCCTCCTTGTCACGGGTGGGCCGCGCCTGCCGGTAGTGGGGCCCGGTGTAGTGCAGATCAAAAGGGTTGAAGACGTCTTGGTGGAACAGATTAAAGGGGTTTTAATTTATTCGTGACGCCACCTATGAGTAGTTTCGGTAATCGTTACCGACACTGCGGAACCTCCGGGGGATGGACAGCAGCAAGATGGAACGCTCCCCACAGGCCGAGCGGTGATCCCCGGAGGCTGGAGCTGCTTAAGATGTTGTGCGGCAGCTGCGGTTACCTTGTAGTACGGACGGACAGTTCATGAGGAAGCACGGACACAGAAAGTCTCTGCAACGGGTCTTTACTGTAACCAGCAGGCAGTACATGGTATACAGTTCACGGGTAGTGGACCGGGTGGACTCAGCAGTGATGGTGTCCCTTAGAAATCCGCAGTGTTCCTCCATTCTAACTAAGTGGTTGCCAGTGTCGCCCAGGAATACCAGGTCGGGTACGGGGAGGCTGCTTCAATGCCCTATCCAAGATGTACGTTATGGATGTTTTGGGGAGCCTTGGATCCCTCAGTGGGTACACTGCTGGTTAGACGACTGGAAGTTGGCTGGTGGTGGGGTGCTCCTGTGAAGCTGCTCCTCCACGCTTCTGGTTCGCGTAGCAGAGGTGAACTGCTGCCAGCTTCGGTACCAGTGAACCGGCTGTGAGTTGTGGGCACGGGAGTCTTTTGGGAACCCGTGGTTACGATGCCCAATCCCGGTTGTTAAGGCCTCAGGTACTGACACCCGACCGGTGACGGCCCGGGGGCTGCACGGGGTGCGGAGCCCCCGCTCCTCTCCAAGTTCTAGACTGCTCAGGTCAAGTTCTAGATCCCTTCTCTCTATGACTAAGGGTCTGTTCTCCTACACACTTCCCTAGCACTCCGCCCACCAGGACCTAGGATTGGCCCTCTGTTCTAGGTGATGCATGCAGGGTTGGATTTCTAAGTTAACCAGATCACTGCTGTGTCAGAGAATATTGCGGCTGCATTTATGGCTGCAATACCCTCTTGTGACGCACTCGTTGCGGGGCGCCACACTATCAAGGGATTTTAGAGAGAAATGTGCTGCCCAGTGTCAGAAAGCTTGGTCTCAGTCACTGGTCATGGGTTTTGCAACAGGATAATGACCCAAAACACAAAGCTAAAAACACCCAAGAATGGCTAAGTGGAAAACATTGGACTATTCTGAAGTGGCCTTCAATGAGCCCTGACCTAAATCCTATTGAGCATCTTTGGAAAGAGCTGAAACATGCCGTCTGGAAAAGGCAACCTTCAAACACGAGACAGCTGGAGCAGTTTGCTCTTGAGGAGTGGGCAAAACTACCTGTCGTGAGGTACAGAAGTCTCATTGATGGACAGTTACAGGAATCGCTTGATTACAGTGATTGCCTCAAAAGGTTGTGTATCAAAATATTAAGTTAAGGATATCATAATTTCTGTTCAGGCCTATTTCATGAGTTTAATTTTTTTTTAAATTCTGTTTAAGGCCCCTTACACACTGGTGTTTATTTGAAAATGCAGCAGATCCGGCAGATTTACCGCATCTGCCGCCTAAAGACCACACTCGCGGCAAGCCCCATGCATTGTCTATGGGGCTTGCGGCAGGTGCGCTTTTGCCGGGTGCGGCACTTGCGGCAGCGAAGAAAAAAAAGTCAGACGCGGTTTTTTTCGCCGCCGCAAGTACTGCATCTGCTGCAACTGTCAGAACCGCACTTGCCGCGCCCGACTGCAAGCCCCATAGACAATGCATGGGGCTTGCCGCAAGTGCGGCCGTTAAACAGCAGATGTGCTAAATCTGCCGCATTTAAAAAAAAACGCCAGTGTGAAATGGGCCTAAGCAGGGTTGAAAAGCAATGTCTGGCTTTCATTTGATCATTTTCATAGATTTTTTTTACTTATTACTTTTGTTAGATTCAAATTATTTGTGTGACTATTGTGGGTTTTTCTTTCATTAACCGAGGGGTGCCAACAATTTTGACCACGTGTATATCTGAGTGGCCTTTTAAGAACTACGTAACATAGGTTAGTTACCCTGTTTCCCCCAAAATAAGACTGGGGGGGGGGGATATTGCATTGGAATATTGAGGGCTACAGGGGGATGTTGGGGACTGCATGGGAATATTGGGACTTGCAAGGTGATGATAGAAAAATAAGCCATCCCCTGAAAATAAGACATTGTGCATATTTTGAAGCAAAACGTAATATAAGAGAGTGTCTTATTTTCGGGATATCTGAAATTGCTACATGATTCAGATATCCAGTGGCACTTAGGTTTCCATTGATGAAGAATGGCCCCACTATCTTTGTAACCTATATACCACATTATACCATCAATTTTTGTGTTCCAACAGTCTTGGAGTGCTCTATCTACTGTGGGTTAGTGTCAGACCAATAGCGGTGGTTTTGTATGTTAACTTCACTATTCACAAATAAGTTTGCCTCATCACTCATCTGAAGGCAATTGTCTATGCTGTGAAGATACAAGATGTGCAGCATGTGAAACAATGAATACTGGAAGCCAGTGCTAGCATTTCTTCTCCGGTGTTGCTATCAGTGTGTCAAGAGTGGGAGAAGAGGGTTGCATTCACAATCCAACACATTAGGCAGCACTTTGAACACATTTTATAAGTGGTCATAAACTTGTAAATAACTCATGAAAGAATAAAGTTACATTAAAACAAGCACACCATTGTTATTCTTATGAAAGTCTCAATAAGTTTGATGTGTCACATGACCCTCTTCCCATTAAAAAAAATAAAGTTGGATCCAAAATGGACGACTTCAAAATGGTCGCCATGGTCACCACCCATTTGGAAAAGTTTTCCCCTTCCCATATACTAATGTTCCACAAACAGAAAGTTGATATCACTAACCGTTCCCATTTTATTTAGGTGCATCCTTATAAAAGGCCCACCCTGTAAGTACAAAAGTCCCACAGGGATCAGCAGCACACAGGCTCTTAAAGAGACTTTGTCAGGTCATTTTTTAGTATGATACTAATTTTACCTTTGGATTGTGCCTGGGCAGACCTTTTAAAAACATGTAAAATCATTATTGTACCGTTTGTAGTTTCCTTGCTATAAGCATTTTCATGCCCTGCAGGCAGCTGGTCCTGTCCATTATTTTCACTGCTGAATAGTCTGACTGGTTCATTTATTATTCACTCCTTCTCAGGCAGCGCTCCCCTCCCTCCCTCCTCTCTCTGCATGTCAGGTTTCAGTTTCATTTAGGAGGAAATTACAGACACACATCTACCCGATCTAGATAAGATATCTACTCCATTTATTTCTCTAAGCATGTATCTCTGCTGTCCTGTAGCAGATTCTGTGTTTTGATTGACCTATTGTTTTGCTGCAAACAAAGAGAACAGAGAGGAGGATACAGCCCTCCTCCCCAATGTGAGTGATTGACATGCCCACACCAGGGCAGTGGGGTTTTCGTAAATGGGCTGGATAGTTCTTTCTGGGGATGTCACGGTCCTAACTGATCGTTTAACATCATAATGGCATCTCTAATGTGAGTTAAGAATCTTTGTTGATTATAATACAGGTAAGTTGATCCAATCAACATTTTTTTTTAATTGTTACATAGGGAATTATTAATTCAAAACCAGCAGCTACCTGATTTCTAGCTTTAAATTCATTAACTACACAGTGTGGGACACCTATTGAGTCTATATGTGTTGATCGAGACACCCCTTAATTCCCATTTTGCTCTTTCCACTCAAATAGATCAAGTATGTGCAATGGCATAAGTGTTCTTACCAGTGTACACTGTCCTACCCAGGGCATCTGTAGTCTAGCTTGAATATTCATGTCCCCACATAGTACTTGGAGGCCGGGCTGGGGGAGTCACGGGAGGTCGAGGGCCCGACTTTGTGGCCCTGGTGGTCGAGTTGAAAGAGTGAACAGGGGCTGTAGTGGTTTAGGGATGGTTGTCGCGACACCACCCATGGTATTCGGAGATTAGTAGCCAATGCTGCGATGTGGGACCTCTGGGGATGATGGGATGGCAGCTTTGATAGTTTTGCTCCCCACGGGTGCTGCGGATCCCCAGGGCAACTGATATAGTCAATGGTGATGGTAGGCCGTTGGGGGTGCAGGACTGAGGGCGCGGAATAAACGACAGACCACAAAGGTTGAAGTCTCTGTTACCTTTACTGGTAGAAGTAGCAGGTTTGTCCATGGTACCGTCCACAAGAGATGTTGGGAGTCTGTGTGGCCTGGAAGCAAGTTGGGGATCTCCTCACACGGCGAGTTCTGAGGCCTCCCTGTTGCGCTACTCTTAGTGGGCCCTGGCTGCCTATAGCTGTGACCCTCTCCTTCTACGTAAAGTCTCTCAACTGCATGGCAAGCAGCTCGAGCCCTTCCCGGGCACTACTTCCCAGGCTACTGGCCCTGAGCTCTCTGGTGCTGCTGTGCCTGCTGGGCTTTGTCATGGCCAGGAGACTTGTAATCTTCCGCCCTCCAGTTTTGGCTGCTGGGCCTGGAATCCCTCACAACCTCGGACTCCAGTGTCTATTTCTGGCGCTCTGCACTGGGGTGAGACTGGCAACCGGCTCCACTTCCCAGACCTGCTTTTCCACTTCCTCAGAACCTCTCCTATGGGCCTCTCTTGCTGGCTAGTCTCCGTCCAGATACGAGCCTTACTCTGCTCCAGTCCACAGTACCTCTTCACAGTCCTCCCAGGGACTGAACTCCTGACTTTCTGACTAACCCCACCTCCAGGCCAGAATTTATAGGGGACCTCTCCCTTCTGGTCTGGAGTCAGGAAAGGTGTTGAGTGTGGTGGGCTTACCTGGTGTGGATACCTCTCTCCTTGCTTCCAAGCATGACATGATCCCCCCAAGGGAGGCAAGGTCATTGTGGCTACCACACTTTGGGGTGCCACATTCCCTCTTAGTTAAATTCAGTACTCCTGGACTGAGGAAATATTTTTGTACACTTAAGACATAAAATGACAATAATAATAGATAATGAACAGAGTCTCAAAAAAATGAAAACGTACAAAAACCAAGAATGAACAGAGTCTCAAAAGTGAAAAATTACAAACACCCAGAAAAATGTGAAAAAACAGTCACTACGGCGCTTAGTCCTTCCACCGATGGCTGATGAAGAGTTATTTGATGAATTGTCTTTACCACAACCAGTCCTGTGGTTTATTGGTCCATGTTTAAAGGGAACCTGTCAGGTGGTTTATGCCCCTCCAGCTATCACTGTCTGTAGCTGCAGCTTTATAATACCAGTCTAATCATCCCTGTCTGATCTCATAGTGTAATGTGAAAGGTGAAAGAAAAGCATTTATACACTTACATTTCAGTCCCCACCTCGGAGGAGGGGGACTGCCTGGCAGGATAATAGTTAACCCACTTTGAACTTGGATAGCTAAAGGACCTGTGTGATGTAACGATCATGTGACCATAGTGGGCGGAGCTAAGCCAGCAAACGTGTTATGTTCTATGAGAACTTAGCTCCGCCTATTGAAGTCACATGGTTGTGACATCACATCAGGTCTCCCAACATGTTCTAGCACAAGGCTGAAATCTTAACTATTAACCTGCCAAACAGTCCCCGTCCTCCAAGCTGGGGACTGACTGCCTCATTACATAAGGAAATGTAAGTGTATAAATGTTTTTTTTTCACCTTTCACATTACACCATGAGATCAGACAGGGATCATTAGACTGGTGTTATAAAGCTACAGCTACAGACAGTGATAGCTGGGGAGGCATAAATTAGCTGACAGGTTCCCTTTAAGTTAAAGTTCAAGGTTATGCAAAAGTTCATACAGTAAGTCCTGTAGACACGGTATGAATGGTGGTTGCTTATTTACTTATTTGCATGAAAACATATTTACACAGCTGCACAAAAGGAACAAAAACACCTTTTTACAGTTTCAAAACAGGCTAAACTTATTTACTTTACTTGCTAACATTCCCTATAATGGGTTGGGATTTGATCTAAGTTACTATGTGTGGATCTACGCAGTACAAGTGCCTCTGATTGTCTATTTTGGTCCATATTGTCTACTACCAGTGGGGTGTTTGTACTATCCACTAGTCTATGTCTGGACCTAAGTATCGCAGACTGTCGTCCTAAACTCACCATGGGACTGGCAGATTCACCAATAGCAAGGGGTTGAATTTCTGGTTCTGCTGCTGGTGGTGGCTCTTCAGATCTTCCTGGAGTCTTTACTGGTTCTGGCACGACCATTTGGGGAAAGGTCAGTACTGGGACTACGATGGCTCCATTGATCTGAGGCCATGTTTTTGGAAAGTCTCCCAGCATGGTGTGAATCATCTCTTCCTTCACTGGTTGGTATTGAGGTATTTCCGGGGGTCTTTCTTTGCGTTTCACCTGTTCAGGGCATTTCTTTAGGTGGTCTCTTGAATTGTCAAAGTGTGAGGGCAACACGGTGTATGGTTCTGCCTCCCACTGGTCATCTAGTTTGTTGGTCTGATGTTTCCTTTTAAGGACTTGCTCTCCTGTTGTCAGGGGTGCTGTAGGGGCATTCTTGTTGTAGGCTCTCTCATGCTATTCCCTAGCCTGCAACAGGTTTCTCTCAACGCATTCCTGCACCTGGCGATACTTCTGCTGACGTTCTGCATCGTAGTCTGCATCTGGTAGGTTGTCTTCAGGTGTCAACACTTCCATGTCCAAGTCAATAGGCAGCTTGCTGGGTCTTGCTCTCATCAGGTAGGCCAGAGTGTAATTGGTGGAGTTTACAGGAATGTGGTTGTACAGGTCCACCAGGTCTGGCAACTTCTCTGGCCACATGCTTCTCTCATCCAGTGATGGGGGTCTTCAACAGGTCTATCACGACCTGGCTCATTTTCTCACATATGCCATTGGTTTGTGGGTAGTACAGCATGTTCTTATCTTCTTGCATCCGTACAAGTTGCACAACTCCTGGAACACCTCGGCCTCGAATGCTGGTCCCTGATCTGTCAGCACCTGTTCAGGGTAGCCATGGGGTCTGCAGAAGTGAGTCTGAAAGGCTCTTGCCGCTGTTTTTGCTGTTAGATCTTTCACTGGCAGTACAATAAAGAAACGTGAGTAGTGGTCCAAAATGATGAGGGCGTAGACATAGCCTGACCAACTCGGGGTCATTTTCACGTGGTCCAGGGATACCAGTTTAAGTGGCTGCTTGGTGACTGGACTGGAGAGGGCCTCTCTGACTGTCACGATCCCTTCTTCACAGGTTGCACAGGCCACAGTTCCTGCACCAATTCTCAATGGCCTTTCTGATGCCAACCCAGTAGAATCTTTCACGTAGCAGCACCTCCAGCTTCTTTCACTCGAAGTGCCCTGCTCCATCATGGTATGCTTGCAGGACCATCTGGGCGTCTCTGCCACACTAATTCATGGGTTTGTGAATTTATGTGCTGCATAGATGAATAATTTGCCCTTCTCCTTCCACAGCTGTTGCACCTCTGGTGGGGGATCTGGGCTGTGGCGTGTGTCCGCTTGCTGAAGTAGTTCTTTGACTAGGCGGATGGCTGGGTCACTACCTTGTGTCTCCGCCCAACCATGGTGGGGTAATGGGTCGAATCTGGCTTCTCGCATCACAGGCCGCTTGTTTCTCACCTCATGGGAGCAGTGGGACGCACTGTTGCGATGGAAAGCGGGTAGCTCTATCTCCTCCAGCTCCTCCGGGTCTTCTCCTGCATCTGGCAAGTGGGGCATCCTTGACCGCGCATCAGCATTGGCGTTCTTGTGCCCTGCCCGATACTTGATGATAAAGTTGTACTTGCCTCTTTGCACCTGAGATAGCACGGCTCCCAATCCCACGTTGCTCGCCTCTGTGTAGAACACAAAAGGCTGGCCATAATTAGGGTAGGCCAGGATCTCGTCCCCCATCGGGGCCCACTTCAACTGCTTGACAGAATCTTCCACTCTGTCATCCCATTTCAACGGGGGACTCGGGCCCTTTGTCTTCTTGGACTGGCCTACCAGGAGGTCTTGCAAAGGTGCGGCCATCTTTGTGAAGCCCTTGATAAACCTCCGGTAGTAACCTACCAGTCCCAGGAACTGTTGTACCTCTTTGACGGTGGTGGGCCTTGGCCAGTCTTTGATTGCGGTAACCTTGTCGGGGTTTGGGTCCACACTTTCGGTGCTGACTACGTGTCCTAGGTACTGTACCTTGGGCTTCAGTAGATGGCACTTGTATGGCTTCACTTTCATGCCAAACTTGGCAGTGCCTCAAATACCTCAGCTACGTGTCTCAGGTGGTCTTCATATGTCCTCGAGTAGATTATGACGTCGTCTAGGTACAGCAGCATGGTTTCAAAGTTCCTGTACTCTATGCCAGTGTTTCCCAACTCCAGTCCTCAAGGCACACCAACAGGTCATGTTTTCAGGATTTCCTTATCATTAGACAGATGATGGAATTATCCCCTGTGAAGTGATTAAACTAACACCTGTGCAATCTAAGGAAATCCTGAAAACATGAAATGTTGGTGTGCCTTGAGGACTGGAGTTGGAAACACTGCTCTATGCAGCACTTCATCAACCTCTGGAATGTTCCTGGAGTATTGCAGAGTCCAAACAGCATGCAGTTAAACTCACCAGAGGCCCATCAGCATTGTGAAGGCAGTCTTTTCTCTGTCAACCTCTGCTACGGGAACCTGCCAATACCCACTGTTGAGATCTAAGGTGGAAAAATGCAGCCAATAACTCTTCAATTCTGGGTAACGGTAAGCATTTTTATGTCTAATGCGATTAACTTGCCTGTAGTCAACACACATCCTCATTGTACCATCTTTCTTCTTCACCATGACTAGTGGAGCTGCCAGGGGCTACAACTATCGCTGATCACCCCAGCCCCCTTCATCTCCCGTAACATCTCTTTGGCACATTGATAGTGAGCTGGTGGTACAGGCCTGTATCACTCTTTGATGGGCGGATGGTCACCTGTGGGTATGTGATGTTGTACCCCTTTTACTTGCCCAAAGTCTAAAGGATGCTTGCTAAAGACCTGCTCGCACTCTTGAACTACCCGGTAAACTCCATGCTTCTGGTGTGAAGGGGTGTAGCCGATGCCTACATGAAGTTTCTAGCACCAGTCCTCCAGCTGCCCTCCACTTGCTCAGATGGGTTCAAGGGCTCCACGCCTGTTATGGTGTTGTTATTTACAGTGTATAGCTTAGCAAGGGTTGCATACCATGCCAGTTTGACCTACTCTTCCCCACAATTTAAGATACGTATAACCTACACAAGGAGCCTCTTAGATAAAATAAGTGGCTGGGAACACCGAATCAATTTACCCAAAAACTAGTGATGGTCTATTATATGAGCATCACAGAGAAAAACCACCAACCACATAGAAATATACAAAAATATTATAAGCTTTATTTAGAAAATTTGTTAAAAAAGCGATGGGCAATAAAATATACAGATCTATTTGGAGAAAATACACAAAATGCACTAGCATTGGCAGGATTTATAAGGGTGCTGATGTATTTTTTCATCATATATCTAGTCCATTACCTTGGTATTTTGCTCTGTATAACAAAGAATTGGAATGACTAAGGTCTCTGTTGTGGATTACTGCATGTTATGTCCTCTTTCCCAACAGGGTTGTAAGATCTGTACCAAAAATTAGCATTTTGTGTATTTTCTCCAAATAGATCTCTTTATTTTATTACCCATCGTTTTCTTAACAAATTTTCTAAATAAAGCTTATAATATTTTTGTATATTACTATGTGGTTGGTGTTTTTTCTCTGTGATGCTTATATAATAGACCATCACTAGTTTTTGGGTAAATTTAAGATACGTACAGGTACCCTACCCTTGCAGACATCAACTACCCCCTGGCTGCTAAGACGGTTGGCCTACTGTCTGAATACACGAGCTCTAACAGGACTTGATAATCGTGCCCCCTAAGGCCTATTGTTACCCTACACCAATTCAACATTTCGCTTTGCGGGGGTATTACAATCGAGGTTGAGTCACTTACTCTTACACTACCGACTTCTCCACCAGACAGCTCCACCTGCTGCCTCTACATCAGAGCCCTTATTTCTTTTTGCAGGACGCTCTGCTGCCCAAAGTTGGCGGCCTCGGCAACCTGTTGTAACAAAACAATCTCTCCCAGACAATTTTCAATGACATTAGTGCCTATTGTAAGCATTGGATTACTTGCTCGTCGGTCTACATCAACAACTACCATACCCTGGGCGAACAGTTCTACATGCCAAACCTTAATGGCCCCTTTACACGCCGCCACTGCAGGATGGATACCAACGGCTACTTCACGTGCACGAGCACGCCCAAACGGTTACCAACGGGAACCGCACCCTCTTTACATGCCGCCACAAGGTGCGCTACGCTACGCTACATTTACAGCTAGCTACATCGCCGGGTGTCTCAAGTAGCCATCTGTAGCTCAGCGTACCTCATTTACACAACGCTACAACAAGCTAATATGGGCGGACCTAGTGCAGCAGGGACAGCACATAGGCGTGCCACAATTGTGGATTACAAGACGTCCGTACGATGATAGGACAAAGCAATAATACCATGATTGGCCACGCATCGCAGGAGGCTGATTAATACTTGACGCTCGAGCAATTGTGTAGTGTGACTGGTCAGCTCCTTAAATATGCCGCCCTATGCAGCGACTACCAATCGTCATGCAGAGCTTCCACCAATGATCGCAGATGGGGCGCGGTAACACGGAGCCTGGGTGACGCCTTAGCTACATTGCAGCTACATCGCCGGGTGTCCACAGTTCCCTTCTGTGGGTTCTTTACACGCCGAGACAACTCGCTACAATCGGCGATGTAGCCATATGTTTATGGGCAGTGCACGGATACAGAGGTATCTGTAGCCGGCTGTGTCGTCCCGTCTTCAGACGCCGCTACTACGGGCAATATTGGCTCGACAAGCTACATTTGTAGCCTGTAGCGGGTTGTATGCATCCTGTTGTGGCGGCGTGTAAAGGTACCTTAATAGTTACTTTTTTGAACACCACTTGTGGTAAGGGTTGACCATTACTTAGCGAAGATGGTAAAACTGTCATCTGTGCAGCGAGTAATGTCAGAATCGACCCAATACCGTTTGTAAAGGATATAAGGCATCGTTGTCACCTGCGAGCCGGTCTCCAGTAAGGTGTTCATGGGGATGCCATCTAGCACGACAGGCAGGACTGGCCTTCCTCCCACATATCTGTCGCGCCAGTGCCGCGGGCCGGACAGGCTCATTCCTGGGGGGTGGTCCGCTGCCCCTGGGGTTGCTCGTTTAAAGTGCAGGATCTCGCTAGGTGGCCTGCCTCGTTGCAGCGGCGGCAGATGGGCTGTCCTGCAGCATCGTAACAGTCGTTGGGTCATCCTCGGCCAGCGGGGTACCTCCCCTGGCGTATCCATGGGACGTCATCAGGGCTGGAGGCCAACTGTATCCTCTCTGGTGGTCTGGATCCTTGGAAGGACTGTACAGCCTTGGTCAGGTCAGCCATCCCTTTGGTCAAATGCTGCATTTGTAGTTGCAAGGCCTCGAAGGTAACTGTCTCTAGAGTCTGTGGGCTGGCCCCCCCAGTGGTCAGGGAAGTGGGCGCCCCCTCCAGTTGGTATGTAAGGGCCATCCTCTGAGAAGGCACAGGGCCGCTGACCACGGTTCCTTTCAGCACACGTATGGCCCAGTCTTTAAATTGCACAAAGTCCAGGTCAGGGTTCTGCAGAGCCAGGACACGCAGTTGGGCCCGATGGCTTGGAGACCGGAGCCCCTCAATAAATTGTTCAGTCAACAGCTTATTCTCTTCCCGGGCATTGTTGGGGTCTACTTGTTTCATGGCCCACAGCGCCTCTTGCAGATTCAATGCATAATCCCGTATACTGTCCTGTACCCCTTATTTGCACACAAAGAATCTCATATTTAGCTCCGCTGCCATCCGGGTGTCGAAGGCTTCCTTTAGTCTGGCAAATATTTGCTTAACAGTCCATTTGTCGGTAACTAGCCAGGATTTTACTTCACGGTGGGCTGCATTGGTCAATTATCCCATTAGCATAGTCACTTGTTGCTCCTCTGTCATGGAATACACCCCAAATAAACTTTTTATCCACTCTTGGAAATCGGTCAGGGTGTTGGCTTCCCCTGAATATTGCAGTAGCCAGGTCACTCCTGGGATTAATCCTGCATAGTGAACGGCAGGATTGATGTGGTCGCACGCGCCACGGCTGCTTCAGCAGCGGCAGCGCCGGGGGCTGCGGCCTGATTCACTATAGGTTGCTCTCCCTCCGTATCGATAGGGAGGGAAGACAGGGCAAATTAAGGGAGCAACACCATGAAAATGGAAGCCAGTATAAAGGTGAAAAAAATCTCTATTGATGTACAAGTGCAGGGGAAATTAAAAACACTGAGGGTACCTTTACACGCCGCTACGACAGGATGGATGCAACCCGCTACTTCACGTGCACGAGCATGCTCAAACGGTTACAAAGGTAAACGCAACACCTTTACACGCCGCCACAAGGTGCGCTACGCTACGTTACATCTATAGCTAGCTACATCGCCGGGTGTCTCAAGTAGCCATCTGTAGCGTACCTTACCTCATTTACACACCGCTACAACAAGCTAATATGGGCGGACCTGGTGCAGCAGGGACAGCACATAGGCGTGCCACAATTGTGGATTACGAGACGTCCGTACGATGATAGGACAAAGCAAGAAACCCATCATTGGGCAGGCATCGCAGGAGGCTGATTAATACATGACGCTCGAGCAATTGTGTAGTGTGACTGGTCAGCTCCTTAAATATGCCTCCCTATGCAGCGACTGCCAATCATAACGCAGGAGCTTCCTCCAATGATCGCTGAAGGGGCGCGGTATCCCGGAGCCTGTGTCACGCCCCAGCTACATACCAGGTACTTAGCCTGGTGTGTAGACATCCCTTCTGCTCCTTCTTTACACGCCGATACAGCTCGCTACAATCGGCTTTGTAGCCATCTGTTTTCGAGCAGTGCTCGGAAACAGATGTATCTGTTGCCGGCTGCCTCCTACCGTCTTCACACGCCGCTACTACGGGCTATATTGACGCTACAAGCTACATTTGTAGCCTGTAGCGTGTTGTATCCATCCTGTCGTAGCGGCGTGTAAAGGTACCCTTAAAGAGGACCTGTTATTTTGCATGGCAAAGTAAATGCAGCACTGCATGCAGCATGTATGCTGCATTACCGGAAGGGGTTCCCCATGGCTCTAGCCCCCCTGTAGCCCAAGAAATACACCTTAGAAAGCTTACAGATAACTAATCTAATGGGTGGGATCCTATTACCAGCTCTTCACCGCAAGCACAGTCCTCCAGACTCCTCCGTGTTTGTTCCTCGCCCTCTATGTGAATGCCGCCGCCTCCTGTTCTGCCCTCCGCTTCTCCGACGCTGTCTAGCATGCTGCTTAACAGAGCGGCATGTGACGTCAGTGGCAAAACCCACCCTGCTTTATTCAAACAGCAGGGCGGGAATTTGGCACCTGCTCTGTGGATTATAATAAGGATAACCCTATACTATAAATACCAGGTGGTAGCCAGCCAAGGATGTTAATGGTTTAACCATAGGTGTCTAAGGTGCACAGTATAGGTTACTATAATTGTGCCAAATATTTAACAAATATCACATAGCATAAACCTTTATATCCAGGTATCCAGAACCTAGTAAATATCAGCTATCCCAAACAAATATCAAATACCAGTAGAAATATTATGAGAGATAGTATTCAGATAGGTCATATAGTCACCACAAAGTCGGGGTCATAAGAATAGCCATGTATAGCAATGAGCGCTGTCAGAATTGGGGGACACCCAAGCCCCACGTGTATTGCTGCTTGAGACGCAGCTTCACTAACGCTGCGCTGTGTTCCCTCAGTGTCCCCTCCTCCCTCAGTGCCGATTGTTCCCTGCTCCCTCGGTGCCAGCCGCGCCATATTCCTTCAGAGCCCACTGAGCTATATGCCCACTGCGATCGGCTCCCTTAGTGTACCATGCTCTCTAAGTGTCCACTGCTCTCTGCTCCCTCGGTGCCCACTGTGCTATATTCCCTTGGTGCCCACCATGCTATGTTCCCTCAGTGTCCCCTGCTCCCTCAGTGCCCGCCAATCTCTGCTCCCCCAGTGCCCACCGTGCTAGGTTCGTTTAGAGTCCACTGCTCTCTGCTCCCTAAGTGCCCAGCTCTCTTCACTCTGCTGTGCTCCCTCAGTGCCCACTGCTCTCTTCTCCCTCAGTGCCCACTGCTCTTCGCTCCTTCAGTGCCCAGCCTTCTCAGTGTCCGCCGCAGTCTGCTCCCTCAGTGCCCACTGCTCTCTGCTCCCTCAGTGCCCACTGCTCTCTGCGTGCCCAGCTCTTTCAGTGCCCACTGCTCTCTGCTCCTTCAGTGTCCAGCTCTCATGGTACCTTTACACGCCGCCACTGCAGGATGGATACAACCCGCTACAGGCTACAAATGTAGCTTGTCGCGCCAATATCACCCGTAGTAGCGGCATCTGAAGACGGGACGACACAGCCGGCTACAGATACATCTGTATCCGTGCACTGCCCATAAACAGATGGCAACAAAGCCGATTGTAGTGAGCTGTATCGGCGTGTAAAGAACCCACAGAAGGGAACTGTGGACACCCGGCGATGTAGCTGCAATGTAGCTAAGGCGTCACCCAGGCTCCGTGTTACCGCGCCCCATCTGCGATCATTGGTGGAAGATGCTGCGTTACGATTGGTAGTCGCTGCATAGGGTGGCATATTTAAGGAGCTGACCAGTCACACTACACAATCGCTCGAGCGTCATGTATTAATCAGCCTCCTGCGATGCCTGCCCAATCATGATGTTCTTGCGTTGTCCTATCAGCGTACGGACGTCTCGTAATCCACAATTGTGGCACGCCTATGTGCTGTCCCTACTGCACCAGGTCCGCCCATATTAGCTTGTTGTAGCGGTGTGTAAATGAGGTACGATGAGCTACAGATGGCTACTTGAGACACCCGGCGATGTAGCTAGTTACAGATGTAGCGTAGCGTAGCGCACCTTGTGGCGGCGTGTAAAGAGGGTGCGTTTCCCGTTGGTAACAGTTAGGGCGTGCTCGTGCACGTGAAGTAGCGGTTGGTATCCATCCTGCAGTGGCGGCGTGTAAAGGTACCATTAGTGTCCTCTTCGCTCTGTTCCCGTAGTGCCCACTGTTCTCTGCTCCCTCGGTGCCCGATGGGTTATGCTCCCTCGGTGTCTGCTGCTCTCTGCTTCCTCAATGCCAGCTGTGCTATATTCTCTCAGTACCCGTTGCGGTATGTGCCCCCTGTGCTCTGCTCCTTCGGTGTCTCCATGCTGGCTGTCTGCTACTTAGCCTCTCTCTACTCCTTCAATGGCCACTGCTCTCTGCTCCCTCAGTGCCCATTGCGCTCTGCTACCTCAGTGCCCACTGCCCTCTGCTCCCTCAGTGCTCTCTGCTCCCTCAGTGCCCACTGCTCCCTCACTGCCCAGCTCTCTGTGTCTGCTGCGCTCTGCTCCCTCAGTGCCCACTGTTTCTCTGCTCCCTCAGTTCCCAGCTCTCTGTGTCTGCTGAACTCTGTTCCCTTAGTGCCCACTGCTCTCTGCTCCCTCGGTGCCTGACGCGTTACGCTCCCTCGATGTCTGCTGCTCTCTGCTTCCTCAATGCGACTGTGCTATATTCTCTCAGTACCCATGTGCCTCACTCCTTCAGTGTCTCCCCGCTGACTTTCTGCTACTTAGCCGCTCTCTGATCCCTCCGTGCCCACTTCTCTCTGCTCCCTGAGTGCCCAGCTCTATGTGACCGCTGCGCTCTGCTCCTTCAGTGCCCACTGCTCTCTGCTCCCTCAATGGCCACTGCTCTCTGCTCCCTTAGTGGCCACTGCTCTCTGCTCCCTCAGTGGCCACTGCTCTCTGTGTCTGCAGCGCTCTGCTCCCTCAGTGCCCACTGTTCTCTGCTCCCTCAGTGCCCACTGCTCTCTGCTCCCTCAATGGCCACTGCTCTCTGCTCCCTCAGTGCCCACTGCTCTCTGCTCCCTCAGTGGCCACTACTCTCTGCTCCCTCAGTGGCCACTGCTCTCTGCTCCCTCAGTGGCCACTGCTCTCTGCTCCCTCAGTGGCCACTGCTCTCTGTTCCCTCAGTGCCCAGCTCTCTGTGTCCGCTGCACTCTGCTCCCTCAGTGCCCAGCTCTCTGTGTCCGCCGTGCTCTGTTCCCTTAGTGCCTACTGCTCAATGCTCCTTCGGTGCCCGACACGTTATGCTCTCTCGATGTCTGCTTCTCTCTGCTTCCTCAATGCCAGCCGTGCTATATTCTCTCAGTACCCGTCTCACTATGTGCCCGTGTTCCGTTCCTTCGGTGTCTCCCCGCTGGCTGTCTGCTCCTAAGCCACTGCCCTCTGGGTGCCCGCTGTGCTAGGTTTTCTCAGAGTCCACTGCGATTTGCTCCCTCAGTGCCCACTGCTCTCTGCTCCCAAAGTGCCCACTGCTCTCTCAGTGCGCAGCTCTCTCAATGTCCGCTGCGCTCTGTACCCTTAGTGCCCACTGCTCTCTGCTTCCTCAGTGCTCAGCTCTCTGTGTCCGCCGCGCTCGGCTCCCTCAGTGCCCACTGCTCTCCGCTCCCTCAGTACCCAGCTCTCTGTGCCCACTGCTCTCTGCTCCCTTAGTGCCCAGCTCTCTGTGTCCGCTGCACTCTGCTCCCTCAGTGCCCACTGCTCTCTGCTCAGTGCTCACTGCTCCTTCAGTGCCCAGCTCTCTGTGTCCGCTGCACTCTGCTCCCTCAGTGCCCACTGCTCCCTCTGTGCCTATTGCTCTCTGTGTCCGCTGCACTCTGCTCATTCAGTGCCCACTGCTCTCTGCTCACTCAATGGCTACTGCTTTCTGCTCCCTCAGTGCCCACTGCTCTCTGCTCCCTCAGTGCCCAGCTCTCTGTGTCTGCTGCACTCTGCTCCCTCAGTGCCCACTGCTCTCTGCTCCCTCAGTGCACAGCTCTCTCAGTGTCCGCCACGCTCTGTTCCCTTAGTGCCCACTGCAATCTGCTCCCCCGGTGCCCAACACATTACGCTCCCTCGATGTCTGCTGCTGTCTGCTTCCTCAATGCCAGCTGTGCTATATTTTCTGAGTACCTGTTGCGCTATGTGCCCCCTGTGCTCTTTTCCTTCGGTGTCTCCCCGCTGGCTGTCTGCTCCTAAGCCGCTCTTTGCTCCCTTAGTGCCCACTGCTCTCTGTTCCCTATGTGCCCACTGCTCTCTCGGTGCCCGCTGTGCTAGGTTTGCTCAGAGTCCACTGTGATTTGCTCCCTCAGTACCCACTGCTCTTGCTCCCTCAGTGCCCAGCTCTCTGTGTCCGCTGTGCTCTGTTCCCTTAGTGCCCACTGCTCTCTGCTCCCTCAGTGCCCAGCTCTGTGTCCGCCATGCTCTGTTCCCTCAGAGCCCAGCTCTGTGTCCACCATGCTCTGTTCCCTCAGTGCCCACTTCTCTCTGCTCCTTCTGTGCCCACTGCTCCCTCAGTGCCCAGCTGTGTCCGCCATGCTCTGTTCCCTCAGTGCCCACTTCTCTCTGCTTCTTCAGTGCCCACTGCTCCCTCAGTGCCCACTTCTCTCTGCTCCCTCAGTGCCCACTGCTCTCATAATGTCCGCTGTGCTCTGCTCCCTCTGTGCCCACTGCTCTCTGCTCCCTCAGTGCCCACTTCTCTCTGCTCCCTCAGTGCCCACTGCTCTCATAATGTCCGCTGTGCTCTGCTCCCTCTGTGCCCACTGCTCTCTGCTCCCTCAGTGCCCACTGCTCTCTGTTCCCTCAGTGCCCACTACTCTCTATGTCCGCTGCTCTCTGATCAGTGCCCCTCTCTCTCTGCTCCCTCAGTGCCCACTGCTCTCTGCTCCCTCAGTGCCCAGCTCTCTCAGTGTCTGCTGCGCTCTGTTTCCTTAGTGCCCACTGCTCTCTGCTCCCTCAGTGCCAGCCGTGCTATATTCTCTCAGTACCCGTCGCGCTATGTGCCCCCTGTGCTCCGCTCCTTCGGTGTCTCCCCTCAGGCTGTCTACTCCTCAGCCGCTCTCCTCTCAGCTCTCTCGTGTCCTGCCCCCAGCTCCGCCTCTGCACCGCCCCTGCCCCTCACACAGTCCCGCACTTCTCCGGAGTTCTGCGCGCTCCCTCTTGTGCTCCCGGCTGTTCGCTTGGCATCACCCTGTGCCCTGCTGATTACTGTGCCCTGGAATCTTCAGCCGTCATCTCTGCACCCCCAGTAAGTACTGGCCGCGGGCTGGCATGTGCCCCTGTTTTTGTGTGAAGCGGTGCAGTTAGTAGTCATGCCTTCGGGCGCAGGATTTCCAAGTTGCGGTGTGTGGGGAGTGGCGTGCCACCCCTACCTGGCATGTGTGCCAGTGCCACCCCTACCTGGCATGTGTGCCAGTGCCACCCCTACCTGGCATGTGTGCCAGTGCCACCCCTACCTGGCATGTGTGCCAGTGCCACCCCTACCTGGCATGTGTGCCAGTGCCACCCCTACCTGGCATGTGTGCCTGTGCCACCCCTACCTGGCAAGTGTGCCATTGCCGCCCCTACCTGGCATGTGTGCCCTGCACAGGTATCAGTTGTGTGTGGTGACCTTACATACCAGCAGCCTGTGTGTTGTGATCAGGATGATAGGACAGATGCCAGTCCTTATTGATATCCTTATGGTGATTTGTTTTCATCTCATCACTTGGTGAAATGCTATTGATTATTCATGGTCACTGAGGACAGAAGAAGACAGCAGATGCCTCACATTGATTCAATATGTTGAAAAACCTGAAATCCATCATTTTAAGTGTGTAACAAATTGTTGACTTGTGATGTATTAACCATTGCTTGTTTTGGGCCACTTATCTATTATATAATCACGAATGGATTTCGCGCACCACACTCGCATGCGACTCGCCGACTCGCCGTGGTCATGTGGATACGAACGAAGCATTGGCCGCGCAGCGGCCATTGCGAGCAGCTCTAAGGCGACTCGCTATGCCCGCGCAGCGGGCATGGCGAGTCGCCTTAGCGGCGCGAAGCATTGGCCGCGCAGCGGCCATTGCGAGCAGCTCTAAGGCGACTCGCTATGCCCGCGCAGCGGGCATGGCGAGTCGCCTTAGCGGCGCGAAGCATTGGCCGCGCAGCGGCCATTGCGAGCAGCTCTAAGGCGACTCGCTATGCCCGCGCAGCGGGCATGGCGAGTCGCCTTAGCGGCGCGAAGCATTGGCCGCGAAGCGGCCATTGCGAGCAGTTCTAAGGCGACTCGCTATGCCCGCGCAGCGGGCATGGCGAGTCGCCTTAGCAGCGCGAAGCATTGGCCGCGAAGCGGCCATTGCGAGTCAGAGACTCGCTCTGCTAGAATCCCGATGCATTGTGCATCGGGCACCCATCTAGTTTTTTATATGTCTATAGAACTGATGGAAACAAGCGACATATTCAACTGTCAGAATCAGTTGTGGGAGAATTTAAGACCACTAATCTAGTGATCAGTGGAACTCCCATTGATGAGACAGTGATGGAAGATAATTACTTGTGGAGAACGTCCTTAAATGTGGCAGTGTCAAATATATATATACTAGCTGGGTGCCCGATGCAGATGCATCGGGATTCTAGCAGAGCGAGTCTCTGACTCGCAATGGCCGCTTTGCGGCCAATGCTTCGCGCTGCTAAGGCGACTCGCCATGCCCGCTGCGCGGGCATAGCGAGTCGCCTTAGAACTGCTCGCAATGGCCGCTGCGCGGCCAATGCTTCGGGCGTATCCACATGACGACATTGACTCGCAGCGCGAGCGGACTCAAAAGGGGCAAAAACCCATTCGTGATTATATAATAGATATATATATATAATATAATGTTATTTCCTATTGATTAGTATAAAGATAACTTTTTGATGGTTTGGGGTCCAATAGCTGGGACCCCACCGATCCCAGCCTAACTGGAGCATGCATCACCTCTGCTTCATTCATTCTCTATGGGACTGTGGAAATCTCTGAGTACAGAGCTCAACTTTCTCCAGAAGATCCAACGGGAATGAGTGAGGGAAGGTGATGATTAGTGATGAGTGAGCACTATCATGGTCAGGTGCTTGGTACTCAGAAAGGGCAGTTGGATTCTCAAACAGGCTCGACTTGTGTACTGAGTATAGTGAAAGTAATTAGGAAACTTTACTGTTTTCCTGGCAATCTTACAGAAAAATGTTGAAGTTTCCCTTTGACTTCCATTGTAGTCAGTGCACAAGTCAAGCCTGTTTGAGAAGCCAACTGCTCGCTACGAGTACCTGAGTATGGTTGTGCTCTCTCAACACTAGTGACAATTGCTTGGCTTTCTCTTTAATCAGAGGGTGTGCAGAGCCCCGCTATTAGGAGAGGTTGGGGTTCCAACAGTTGGAAACTTAATGATCAGTAATTTACCTGCCTTTGAGATTGGATAATGTGTACTTGGTACAAACCCTGACAACCAGAGTGATATTGGAGAATCTGATCTGTGTATGGCTGGGGTCACACACACAGATATCTGGGCAGAGATTGTTCACAGATCTCTGGTTGCAGTGAAATCATGGACAGATTGCTCCATTTGTACACAGCCACAAAATGGAAAGATGTGTCCATGATTTCACTGCAACCAGAGATCTGTGAACAATATCTGTACAGATATCTGTGTGTGTGACCCCAGCCTAAGACGGGCGTCACACGCTACGATATTTGCAAACATATCACTGGAAAGTGCCTGATTTGGCATCGCTCCTACGACATCGTTGCGTGTGACAGCATGATGTGACTAGCGATAAGTGGTCAGATCGTTATATACAGATGTGGGAACTGGACCCCATATCACACGATGTGGAGCATCCAATCTACTGCATTGTTCTGTGTGACACCACCATAACCAATTACCTGACCGATTTCTCCTATTCACATCATTGACAAGCATCAGTCGCTGGTTGTGTGAACGATACCTGCATGTAACATCACTGCTGTGTCCTGAACGTTATCTATACATGTGACACCGCACTAACGATGTGTCCATGAGCGCGCACCACTGAGATCGTTATTGAGATCCCTCACATAATGTGTGTGACGCCCGCCTTAGTTGTATAAATAATGTGTTTTGTCATTATGAAAGTGCAACCAAATAAGACTTTTACCTCAAAGGGGTTGTCAAGACTTTTTCTAAAATCAGTGTATCTAGGCTGCAAAATGCTAACAGTTCGTAATTTACATCCTGTTAGCGTTTTGCACAGTTACCTAGATATCACTATTCAGCGTGTGTAGATGAGCTGCTCACCCCCGACTAGAGGCGTGAAGTTTTTGGAGTCTGGCTGTAATGTCACAACTGGACGTTTACACCCAGTCTCCAGCCTGCCGCCACAGTCTCCAATATGACTACCTCCACCTTTAATGCGGTTCATTCTTCTTCCCCGTGCCTGTACTGTCAGTACAGGCACGCAGCTATCTCCTCTGTGAAGAAGACCGCTCTCTGTCAGTGATGCAGTGTCTGCGCAGTCATCTCCTTCACAGAGGAATGACTGTGACAGTAATGCAGAAGGAGAATCGCATCAGTGATGGCGCTGACCACACCCTTCTGTGAAGGAGATGACCATGCACACACTGCATCACTAACAGAGAGCAGTCTTCTTCACGGGGGGACGGCTGCGTGCCTACAGCAGTGATGATCGCTTCAGTGACAGCACAGACACGGGGAAGAAGAATGAACTGCGCTGAAGGTGGAGGTAGTCATATTGGAGACTGGGTGTAAACATCCAGTGGTGACGTTACAGACAGGTTACAAAACACGCCTCTAGACGGGGGTGAGCAGCTCCTCCACACGCAGATTGCCGATATTTACATAACCATGCAAAATGCTAACAGGGTGTAAATTACACACTGTTAGTATTTTGCAGCCTAGATACAAACACAGGTTTTATAAAAAACCCGGACAACCCCTTTAAGCTGCTAATGATTCATTGTAACTGCTGTTGAGTGAGTTGAGTGAGTTGAGTGAGTTGAGTGAGTTGAGTGAGTTGAGTTGAGTGTTGAGTGCTGTTGAGTGTAGAGGCCCAGTTACACACACAGATAATTGTGCAGAGATTGCAGATCTCTGGTTGCAGTGAAATCATGGACACATTGTTACATTTGTACACAGCCACAAAATGGAACAATGTGTCCATAATGTCACTGCAACCAGAGATTTGCGAACAATCTCTACACAATTATCTGTGTGTGTAACTGGGTCTTATTAGCTGTACCTCAAAGGGATTGTCCACTGTTTGGAAAACCTCTTTGCAAATGCTGTAGTCCCTTGTGTACAATAAAATAAAAACCCTTGTGCTGCTCACCTCTTTCCATCGACGCAGTTCCAGCCATATGAGCACTGCAGCCAATCAGCACCTGCTAAAAGGCTATCTCACTAATATCTCCATTGGACGAAAGTCAGAATTCTGATGGAAATGTATTCAGGGTAGCTAAGTGGGGGTTGACTGGCTGCAGTGTTCTTGTTGCAGAACACCTTCCCTGCAATGGTGTAAATGCAGGAGGTAAGTACCGTATATGGTTTTGTTTTTTTATAATATTACATATGGGACTCCAGCATTTAAAGGGAACTTGACAGCTGATACATGTGCCCGATTGACGGCAAGCATTAGATTTGTTAAATTCTGGAACGCTGGGGATTTCGGAGGGTAACCTACTTAAAAAGCCAATGAGGATCGAGATGCATAAGAGACTATTTGGACAGGCAGGTCCCTTGTGGCTTCCCCTTGAGTGATGGGCTTCTCCATGTGTGCGTGTATAGGGAGAGATGTCAGTCATTTGCAGCAGGCAGGGAGAAGCCACCAGGGACTTGCCTGTCTGACTCGCATGCAGCAGGGCCCTGGCAACTTTAAAAGTATGTTTTTCTCTGAAACAATGCAGTGTTTTTGGCTGAGGTCTTATAGCTAGTTCCTGATGCATGCTGTTCATTCCAGGGCAGCATGTATCAGCTGTCAGGTTCCCTTTAAAGGCCCCGTTACACAGCACAACATCGCTAACAATGTCGCTGATATGTCAGGTTTGGAGTCGTTCCAGCAACATCGTTAGGACGTCGTTGCGTGTAACACCGAGACTCATCTACGATAAGTCATTGGATCACTGATCGCAGGTTTGAGAACATGTTCTCAAACCACACGATCAGCAATCACCAAACCTGCTATATCGTTGTGTGTGACACCGCGATAACGATGTCGTTTACGACTTTGTCCATTCACAGCAATGAGCAGGTATCGTTTGCTGGGTTGTGTGAACGATACCTGCTCACTACATTGTTGGTGAGTCGTGCACGATATCTAGACATGACATCTCACCAACGATTTCAGAACGATGTCGTAAACGACCGCGTGTCCACGAGATCGTTGCCGACATCGTTTCAATGTCGTGCCGTGTAACGGTACCTTAAGAAGGAGTTGTTCAAGAAGTGGTCAATTCATCTAAGGCGGCCGTCACACGCTTCAATGTTGTGAGCGATATTGTTAGCGATCACATGCACGCGCGATCGCTAACAATATCGTTCACATTGCTGGTGAGCTGTCACACAGGCAGACTCACCAGCGATGTGGACCAGCGAGATCGCTGGTAACTATGGTACACATCGGGTTACTAGGCGCCGCGCGGCGCTTAGTAACCCGACGTTTACCATAAATACCATCTCCCAGCATAGGCTCTGCCGCTGGGAGATCGTTCATCATGGTGTCACACACCACGATGATGCAGATTGATCAAGCGTTTATCACTTGATATGAGCTCCGGCTCACAAACAATCAAGCGATTTTACATTGTAAAATCGCTTGTTTACACGCAGCGATGCACAAACGATATCGCTTAGCGATCAAAAAGCAGATCGCTTAAGCGATATCGTTCAAGAAATTGATGCGTGTGACGGCCGCCTAAGGGCACAACTGATTATCTTGTATGAGTGCTAGTCGTGAATTTCATGATTCTCACTCAGACTTACAATATTCTATGGGGCTGTGCACATGTCCGATTTTTCAGTTTTTATTTTTTTTTTTTTATTAGAGTGGTTTGTAGAAAAAGATGGGAGACCTGTCCAATTTTGATCTGAGGGTCAGATGAAAATCTGCAATGCTAGTCTGAGTCGGTGAAAAAATAATGGACTGCATTGAGTCCTTGATATCCAAGGGTGGACAAAAAAAAAGGCAAATAGAAAAAAAATAATATATGTAAAAAAGTTTTTGCTAAATGGGGCAGCAACCAAGGGTTCTTTACTTCTGAACACACATGGTTTCTGAGTGCCTGTGCTGTGTAAGGTGATCCTTCTGATTGCTCTCATGTTTATTTGTGTTTGTAATGTCACATTTCAGATCACTTTGTTGCTACATTGATTTAGGTTTTTGTTTCATCTAGGTTTGCACTATGTTATGTACAGGAGGCTCTCGAACAATGGTTGTGTATGGGCCGTGTATCACTTTGTAGTGAGTTATTTAGATTTCTGGCAATGTGAGTGTAAATAATCGGACTGAACCGTCACTATTGATTACAGCTGCAGAAGTCTGCCTTCACGTACTACTGTAAACCTCTGTCAGTAATTACAGCTGAATTGATGGCATTTATTTAGTGGTTCATTTGTGCATCATTATGTATGATCATCTACAGTGTTTCATTGGATAGAAAGATTCCAAAGTGTTTTACAATAATCTTTTTTTTCAGAGCTCATGGGACTTTGTATGGATAAGTGTGTGTTTCCTTACAGCTGTCCCATACAGAACAGTCTATGGGCCTGCTGCTACATTTAGGCTTTGTGCCCACGATGAGTTTTTAACATTACACATTTTTGCTGTGTCAGAAAAGCAGCGTCTTAAGCTGCCATTACACTGCATAATCGGCATCTTTTTCACGGATCCGTACGGATCCATGCTCCATAGACCTCCATGTTATTTGACACTGACAGCTACGGATCCGTGTCTGTCCGTTAGTGCCTGTGATTTTCAATGCAGCCCAAAATCGCAACAGTCTGATTCTGGGTGCATGAAAAAAACTGATGCAAATGGATCAGTGACAAAACTGACACACACGGATGGCCATATAGGACCAATCCCTTCCCATAGGGATACATGGGAGGCCAAAACTGATCAGTGGCTATCTGTTTTAAAACTGATAGACACGGATCATAAATTATGCAGTGTGAAGGCAGCCTTACGGTATATGCAGATGATCTGGAGACAAAGCATTCTGGATGCCGTGTCTCTGGACCTGAGGGAACCCGGCGATCTCCGTGTGTGAACGCAGCTGCCCTGTGCCCACAATCTGTGTTTGGGGCAGGGCGGCTTTTCCCTGCATTCACCTGTGTTGATCACATCCGACTCCACAACAATAAATTGACATGCAGCAGAGATGCAGAAGAGCAGCAACCTGCACCGCAGGAGAGAAAATGCTATTACAAAAGAAACACAGTGAGTTTAGGATTTCTGGAAATCCCATCCACTGTGCTTGTATAGTTGAATGCAGTATAATCTGCTGTGTCTGAGGGTACCGTTACACTGGAGACATCGCAGGATATATCGCAGGCAAACACACGGGAGCGCGCACGTTTTTGGCACGCCACCAGCGTTGCCATCGTGTGTTTACACGCGCGATATCTCAGTCGACGCTTTGGCGATGTTCAGGCGACATCGCTGTTGGGTGTCTAGAAACCCAGCTGCGATCCTGTAACATGGAGCTATGGCTCCCATCGCCTGTAACATCGCCAATCGCGATGTTACACGGGGGTGCATTACACATTGCCTGAGAGTGGTCGCTGGTTTCACAGCAGCGCGTGAAACAAGCGACCACTCTCAGCCGATTTCAGCGAAAAATCGCCTCGCCACATGGGGGTCTTGCGGCGATGTCACTGCGATAGGCCACGCCCCTGCGTCGCGAGCTAAATCCCCGGCGAAGTCTCAAGTTTGTAACAGTACCTTCAATGCGCTAATATGATCGTGTGCATGCAGCCTTACAGCTTCTGCAAGTGGATGGGATTTATAGAATCTCTGGCCACTGTGGTTCTTTTTTACGGAGCAACGTACTATGTCCTTTGATGCGAATCACAAATTTACAGCATGTACGTTTCTCTTGTGGGTACATTGAGTTTTATTCACAGATTTTTCTCATAGCCCTGCATTAGATGTAGAAAATTTGAATGTAAGAATATTGCAAATGCGTTTTCGTGCTTTTCCACTTCACAAACTCTTCAAAAACACGTTATCAGTACATACATATATCATCAACGTTTTGGCAAAGCCAAATATCAGGAAGTGTTGAAAACAAAACAGTTGTGTTCAAACGATAACATACAACCCAGAAACAGTGAGATAACGCATGCAATAAACACATATAGCTTAATTTATGTAATAATTGTATGTTCTCCTCATGTTTTCTGGGTTTCCTCCAGTTCCTCAGTTTTCTCCCACACTCTAAAGACATACTGATAGGGAAAATAGATTGTGAGCCCCAATCGGGACAGATATGATATTTATAAAGTGCTGTGGAATTAATAGTGCTATATGAGTCAATAAAATAAATAACAGGTGCAGTAATTATGCAACATCAATAACTCATCAACACCTCATCGTGGGAACATAGCCTTAAGGGCTCAATTAGACGAGCTTACTATATAGACAGCACATTGACCCAATGTAATTCAATAGGGCTGTTTAGATGACGAGAATACCTATACAAGCCTATGGGTGTGTAAAATAAAAAAAAATATCACATTCCATACAGGTCATCTGTGCAGTATCTGATTTTTATGGTTACATTTCTATTATTAACCTAGAAAGCTGTCTTAGATCATGTCCATTTTAATAATGGATGCCCACAGAGCAACACGGATGTCACATGGATATCCATATGGATGAGATTCAGATGATTTTTTTTAGGCTCTTCTGGCCTCGGCCTAAATGTGGTTTGTGTAAAATTATCGTGAAGGGGTTGTCCAAACATGAGAACTACGTATATACGTGTATAAGCCGAGTTTTTCAGCCCAAAATTTGGGCTGAATAGTCTCCCCTCGGCTTATACACGATCAATACGGGGGGGTCTGTGTCCGGGGCTGTGTCCGGGGCTGTGGAGGCTTCAGGAGGCGGGGGGGAGCATGCAATGTAAGGAACGGCCCGTCACGTGGGCCGCATCATTAAATATGCACTGCTTTCCCTGTCTATACCGGCAGGGGAAAGCAGTGCATAACTAATTAAATCCCCCCAAGTGCTGGCACCTGCCCCCCTTGTAAGGGCCCCCCCCCCCATGGTTATATTACCAATCGGACTTCTGTCCGCGCCGCTCCTCGCTCCTCCTCGCTGCTCCGTCGTCTCTACATCTCGGATCTCCGGCCGTTGCAGGCATGTGACGTCATCGCGCGGCGGGGATCCGATGTAGAAAGCCCGACGGAGCTGCACGAGGAGGAGCGAGAGCGGCGCGGATCAGAAGTCCGGGATTGGTAAGAGAAGCGGGGGGGGGCCTTGCAAGGGGGGAGAGGGCGCTGTGTACCCCCAGGGGCTGCTGCGGTACCCCTGGGGGATGCTGGGGCACCTGCTGGGGACCCCTGGGGGCTGTTGGTACCCCCAGGGGATGTTGGTACCCCTGGGGGCTATTGGTCCCCCAGGGGCTGTTGGTACCCCAAGGAGGCTGTTGGTACCCCCAGGGCTGTTTGGTACCCCTGGGCTGTTGGTACCCCTGGGGGCTGCTGGGGTACTGCTGGGGACCCCCAGGGGGCTGTTGTACCCAGGGGGCTGTTGGTACCCCTGGGGGCTGCTGGTACCCTGGGGCTGTTGGTACCCTGGGGGCTGTTGGTACCCCCAGGGGGCTGTTGGTACCCCCAGGGGGCTGTTGTACCCCAGGGGCTTCGGGTACCCCAGGGGGACTGCTGGGTACCCTGGGGGCTGCTATATGTACCCTGGGCCTGCTGTATACACTGGGGCTGCTGTATATACCACTGGGTGCTGGGCTCCTGTATACTACACTGGGGCGCTGGGGCTCTGTATACTACCACTGGGGTGCTGGGGCTCCTGTATACTACCACTGGGCTGCTGGGCCTCCTGTATACTACCACTGGGGCTGCTGGGGCTCCTGTATACTACCACTGGGGCTGCTGGGGAATCTGTATACTACCACTGGGGCTCCTGTATACTACCACTGGGGCTGCTGGGGCTCCTGTATACTACCACTGGGGCTGCTGGGGCTCCTGTATACTACCACTGGGGCTGCTGGGGCTCCTGTATACTACCACTGGGGCTGCTGGGGAATCTGTATACTACCACTGGAGGTGCTGGGGAATCTGTATACTACCACTGGGGCTCCTGTATACTACCACTGGGGCTGCTGGGGCTCCTGTATACTACCACTGGGGCTGCTGGGGCTCCTGTATACTACCACTGGGGCTGCTGGGGCTCCTGTATACTACCACTGGGGCTCCTGTATACTACCACTGGGGCTGCTGGGGAATCTGTATACTACCACTGGGGCTGCTGGGGAATCTGTATACTACCACTGGGGCTGCTGTATACTACCACTGGGGAGGCCTGTATACCACACTGCTGGGGTCTGTATACCTGTGCTGGGGTCCACCCTCGGCTTATACACGAGTCAATAGGTTTTTCCAGATTTTTGGGGCAAAAGTAGGGGGGTCGGCTTATCCGGGTGGCTTATACACGAGTATAATGAGATAATTATAAACAAGAAAGCCGGGCACCAATTGCACAATAAGGACTAATAGCTCCGTAGCCTCACTATAATCAAATTGCATATAATTCAAGTGTAAATCACAGTCCCCGGGTGCTACCTATAAAAATACATCATTTATCAAAAATTCAAGGAAAAAGGTACACTACCCGTGTCAGACTTTATGCACACAGACTTTTAATTAACGGTGGAAAGTTACATACATCAGGGAGGGAGGAGAAGGAACGACATCGAGTTGTTTCGCGCTTTACTTGGCGCTTCCACTGGTCCTTCACATGAGAATGTGTTCCCTGTGGCGCCCCTCTGGTGGGACGCCACAGGGAGGTACTGCACCCCAAACAGAAGGTGTGGTGTCTCCGTAGTCGTGGATGAGGAGGAAACCCAGAGTCTGCACACAAGCACGCTCATAAGACACCTTAGTACAGGGGATTGATATTCAGTAGGTCCCAGTGGGGAGGGAGCCTAGAAGAGCAGGAAGACGTGAGCGACAGTTACAGACAGTAGTCAGTCAGACGGTGACAGAAGAGGAGAGCGGACGGATGCA
Source organism: Allobates femoralis (assembly GCA_033576535.1). Taxonomy (NCBI): domain Eukaryota; kingdom Metazoa; phylum Chordata; class Amphibia; order Anura; family Aromobatidae; genus Allobates; species Allobates femoralis. The sequence goes on along the minus strand of JARQOC010000003.1, from coordinate 719,524,811 downwards.
GGGGACCCTGCGGTCGTGACAGGAGGGCATCTCTGAGGAGAGAGGTGGCCCAGACAAAGAAGGGGGGCACTCCAGGTCTCTTTGGAGCCGTGTGGAGTGCACAGGTCGACACTGGTAAACCGGAACCGAGGCGGTTTGTTAACGGTTCATCCCAAACCGCAGACCAGCAGGCTGTGGGCCTAAAGTAGGAGCCACAGCACCAGAAGGCTAAATCCCACCTCTGTCCCAAAGTGGTTCCAAGACACTAACGAGGGAAAGGACTAAAAACCGGTGATGGGAGGGATTGTCTTCTCAATGCTCCCGTCTGGACTGGAGAAGGATCAGAAGTACCTTTTTTTAACAGACCTGGGGACCGGCAAATGGGCTCTTTAGTGTGGTTGACAAGAGAGCTAAAGTAGAACACAGACCAAGATAGTTATTGTAGAGACACCTTGCAGACCTGCAAAAGCCCCTAATATCCGCGACTACAACCCTCAGTGAATCTGACTGTACCATGTACCCTTATCATCTGGTACCAGTAAAGAACTGTTTGAGCTAATCGGGTCTCAGGCATCAATTATTCGTTGCCCGAAAGGTCTCTGCAGCACCACAGAGCCAAGGACTACGACTCCTCTCATCAACCCTGCCGCCCTGAGGTAAAGCTCGCCTGTGGGGAGCTGTACTACCAAAGCTGTTTGAACATAATCTCAGCGGCCTGCTGCAGCGCTGGTAACCACATTACCAGTTACCACAGGTGGCGTCACATTCCCTATCCCCAAGTTCCTCAATCATCATCCCCATTAGCCAATTGAGTGCCCAGGGCACGGAACCAGGACCCGACCAGCCGTGATTCCCCACCGAAGCCACCGTCCCGGTATCAGAGTAAACCCTTCCCTGCCGACCCGACTCATCCCGTATGAGCCCGCAGTGCAATAGACATGGCTCCGTCTGTTCCTATGGGGACCTTTCAGAACACCTTTCATTCTCAGTGGTCAGGCGCTCAGCAAGTTATCAGCTATCATGAGAATAGTTGAGTTCAAATAATCCCTTTAAATCACAGTATAATAAAAATTCACGTGGCTTAATTATTTGGTGTGTCCTTCAATTTCTCCCCCACAGACAGGGTCTTGTTGTACAGACCTCTTTCTTCTGAGAAATTGATGCATTTGCATTTTTCAATTTTTTACAATAAAATTTCCTTATCAATTTCATACTGATGAAACGTGCCTCCTGACTGCAACAGGTGATTCTTCCCATTGTGGTCACCCCTACCCTGTATAAGATCCCAATATTGAACACCCACACTTCAGTAAATCATCATATAGATACCGGTAGTAGTGAGTCTGTCAGACTGCAATGAATCTAAATGCAGCTGCCTCTTACTGATTTACTGCCAACTGACTTATTGGTAATTTGGCGAACTGCTATTATTACATTTATATAATTGGATTTAAACCAGTCTCTACATAGAACTTCAATTATTAATATAGGGAACAGTTTCCTATGTCTTATCACAATGTACAATAATCTTGCAATGTCTGTAATAGTTTTTTTCCATGAAGGATACTGTTGCATTGCTGCTTTAACTTTGGTATTATTGCCAAAACTGCTACTGGAGACCAAGTAAGTAAAGAGCATTTTTGGGTTGTTGAACAACTATTCCGCCCTACCGTGACAAATGAATCACTAATATGAGTTTTAACTATAAGAGAACACTTTTCCATTGTTGACTAAACCTGAGGCCACATCAAGAGCGAATGTAGACCTCGGTGACAGGAAGCAAAGTGAGGTTTTCTTTTTAGAAAAGGTTTTTACCCTGACTTGTATTGTAAAGAGAAAAGAAAAACAGATAAACAAGTTACACCATTTTTAGGTACCGTCACGCTAGGTGACATTGCCGGACGATTTAGCTGGCGATGCAGGGGTGTAGCCTATCGTCAGCATCATCGGCGGCGAGTTGCCCTGTGTAAAGTGGCGATTTTGTGCCGAAAAATCGGCTGAGAGTGGTCGCCTGGTTTCAGAGCACTGCTGTGAAACCAGGCAACGACTCTCAGGCGATGTGTATGCATTGCCCGGTGTAACATCGCAATTGGCGAAGTTACAGGCGATGGGAGCCATAGGCTCCCATGTTACAGGATCCTGCTGGGGTTTCTAGACACCCCAACAGCGACGTCGCCTGAAACATCGCCAAAATGTTGCTGGAGGTATCGCCGAGTGTAACACGCGACGGCGACGCTGGCGGGGTGCCAAAACCGTGCGCGTTCCCGTTCGTCACCTGCGATATCTCCAGCGATGTCACCTGGTGTGACGTTACCCTTAATGTGAAAACAGCACATTACAACTAAACACATTGCTGCAGATTTATCAATACTGTACCAGTCCAAACTTGGATTAGGTCACGTTCACATGTTCAGTATTTGTTGATTTCTTTACCCTCAGTATTTGTAAGTCAAAAACAGAAGAGGGACAACCACAGGGAAAGTATAATAGAAACATGTCACCACTCTTTTACCCATTTTGGTTTTGGCTTACAAATACAGATGTAAAAAAAAAAAACCTCACCAAATACTCAACATGTGAACATGGCTTTAGACAGCCTTAACATTTATTGAAGTGGCCCTTGCTTTTTGATATTTCGACAGAATTCTTGTGTAAATTGCTTGGAAAAGCTTCAAAATTTGGCACAACGCACAGGAGCAGAACCCGGAAGCGCAGGTCTGCAGAGGGGCTGAGTCAGAGCGCATGCGTCACTCCAGACGCACTGGAAATGCATAGTGCGACGTTTCGGTTGCATCCGGAGTGACGTATGCGCTCTGACTCAACCCTCTGCAGACCCGCGCTTTCAGGTTCCGCTCCTGTGTGCTCACCATAGAAGGTAATGGCGTCAAACGCGGAACCAAGTGTAAGGGCTCTGCATCTATGCGCCAATACGCTGGCCTGAGAATGCACTTGCACTTGCGCTAGCATAGGATAGGCAAATGCTGGACGCATAGATGTGAAAGGAACCTAAAAGTTGCATCTTTTAGGGTATGTGCACATCAGTCGTTTCTGCATCTTTGCAGAACGACCGGGAACCGCTGTAGAATGGCAGAACTGAGTTTTCTGCACTCGCTAGTGTCCCTGGTTTTGTTAGCGTTTTGCTAACGATTTGCGATCGGGTTACTAGCGGTCGTACAGCGTGTTCTTGGCGATTTCCCCGGCATGTTCCTTAGCGATTTCCAGACTGGTCTTTGCTGCACTTGTTCAGCTGGACCCGCTGGAAAAACGCTGAAAAGAAGTCGCTTGCTCTATCTTTGACAACCGGTCGGAAACCGGTGAATAAACTGAAATCGTCAAGACAAAAATCGTTGTAATGTACACAGCGTTTTCTAAACTCCATTGACTAGCATGTTAATCCAACCGGTGGGTAGGATTAACATAAATTAACATAAAACTCAGCGGGAACCGCCGACGGAAACCGGTCAAAACCAGCCCACAAAACGACTGATGTGCACATACCCTAAAGCTACCCATGAGTCAGAGTAAAAAATGTGCCCAGTCATGAGATGTACTATTCTATAATTATATGAAACTTTCTGGCATAAATTGTGATGAACTGGGCTAGATCACATTACTACCAAACTCTGCCCACCTTTACAAAGGTAGCATAGCTGATGTCGGAAATTCCAAAAGCTGCGCAAACATTTTCCACTTTTTTACTCTAATTTTGTAAATACAGCTACATACATCAATAATGCATACATATCATGCCCAGTATGTCAAGACCCTTCTGACCTCCTGTTTACTGTGGCTGCTGCAGCCAATCACTGACCTCTCTGGCACAAGACTAATGGAGAAGATCAGGGATGTAGCTCTAAAATATCTACATTTTTCTTATTTTGTGATATTGCTGCCTATTTGCAACTTCTTATTAATCCAGACATCCCTTTAAATCGATTTTCACAGCTTTGCACTCCTGTGAAATATTTGGAAACGTTCACATGCTACAGCAGATCATGGTCGTTAGTCACGTATGCGTTCTAACATGCTTGGTGGTATGTTGTTTCCCTACATGTAGAAAGAGGAGACTTAAAACTTTTCACTTACGTTGAAGACATGAAAATATATAAGGAAAATGTGATCCAAGAAAGTAAATCTAACTGATAAAAAGAAAAAAAAAAGTTCTAATGATTTGTGCAGAATTTACTTTTGACCTTTCTTATGGGCACAAGAGTCACTAGAAGACTGAAAAGCCTTGTTCTGATATTCCCCCTTCCCTCTTGGATGGGATCCAGATGTGTGGAGCACCTAACCGAAAAACCACTCTTACTTTTTTTTTCTTCTGTAAACTCCTGGATTTCTTCAAGTGAGGAAGTGTTTCTGGAGTGGGCCTGATTTCATTATGTTTCCTGGCGGTTGGTGATTTGTTTACTACATTAGTATACTCCATCTCTGTGATAGTCGTGATTTAGGCATATAGGTCTATATAATATGAACTGTTCAGACTGTGGGGCAATTGTTCTGACATTTCAATATTTATTCAGGAAAGAGGAAATGACCCAATACTCCTGAACCCTTGTGTAAGAAGACTGCAGTGCCTCTTTGTAAATGTTACCGGGTTGCGTGATAAATAAGGCACCTTCTGTCACAACTTTGTTGGTATACACATGCCATCACTAAGCAAGACAATGCATTGTCATCCTGCTGTACACTACACTTTGAGATTTATTACTCAGACAAAAACTATTAGGTTATGTGCACAGTATATTGAAGTCTTTTCAAGTGGGTCTACTCCATAAAATTGCAAAAATTTGCTTTAAAAAACACTTCAAAGACTTCTTATTCATTTGTATTGAAAATAGATTTATTGTTCTTGTGTTGTCTCTTCTTGCACTTCAGGTTTTGAAAAATGCTTATTGGAATAAAAAGGAAGATTCTGTCACTTATTAGAAGTATCTCATGATGGAAAATGCTCCAAACTAGGCACCATGTAATCAAAAGGCTGCAGAAAAAAACCCATGAAAACCCTCCCTAAACATGCTTGTAAGGGTATGTGCACACGATCGGGTTTGCAGCGTTATGGACGCAGCGTGCTTGCGCTGCGTCCATAGCACTGCGTTGTGCAGTCCATTCACAGTGGGCCACTGTGCTTCTCCCCACAGTAGCATTATTTCAAAGGTGGTGCGGGTTGCCGCGCTTCCGCTTCTCGGCAGCATGTTAATTTAATGCTGCGGAGTCGTAAGAGATCTCCAGCATGTGAATGCAGGGAAAAGCCACCCTGCACCGAGGTGATATCATGGGCACGGCATAGCTGCACTCACCCTGTGTTCACCCGTGGCTTTCCTCAGGTCCAGAGGCACTGCGTCCAGCATGCAGTGCCTCCAGATCGTGTGCACATACCCAAAATCTCTTCAAAAACCACTTCAGGAAACTAAAAACGTCACAAAGTTTACTGAAGTGGTTTATACAGCATTACTTTTGGCCACCTCAAGAAACTGTGTGTTCCTGCCCTGAAAGGCTGTAGATCTGGTTGCTCAGTAAAGGTACCGTCACACGCTGCAATATCGCCTGGAGATCATAAAGGTGGTATGTCGCCCCGGCGCAATTGCCGTGAAATTACCTCACGGTTGCGGCGTGTGATTGGGGGATGTTGCGGCGATAAATCGCCCATCTCCCGTCGCCTGATTCCTGAGCAGTGCTCAGAAATCAGGGGCAATCGGTAAGGCCATATTTTGGGGTTTTGGCGTGTGACAGGGCGATAGTGATGGCAACAGCGCTTTCTATGATTTCCTGTAGGCGTGCCTCAAGGGTTCTGTAGACCGCGCACCGTCTGAGATGATTGGTGTGGGCTACTGTGTTCCCATTGGCTGTCAGTTTACACCGCGCCATATTTGAAGAGCTGACCGTTCAGCACCACACACATGTTCAGCTACACAACCGTCCGCAAACTCAGTACAATTACGCGTGCCAATGAATAGCGCAAGCTATGTTGTCTGCGTCTATTAAGTTGCGCTTGTGGAGTATAGTTACACACATGATAGCTCAGATTTTGGGCTACACATCATACATCCAGCCCTTTGAGCCACACTGTATGCCGTGACTTTGTGAACATGTCCATTATGATGTGTTTGGCCACATGGGAACATGTCCCCAGACATGGAGAATGCAATGGTGTTTGTGGGGGATGTAGGTACACTTCAGTACACACATGTAAACGTGTGCACACACATAGTTCAGTCATGGCAGCTCTGCCATGGCGTGGACCAATGCAGGCACATATGTCCATAGTGTTATTTGTATCTTACCACCATCACCTACAAACGCACACCTAGCCATTCGTAGTGTAATCCACTGTACTGCACAAGACCGCTCCTGTGTGACACTTTGGCGCCTCGAACGTGTGTTGCAGGAGCCACAATTGAGGACACGAGCATGTATTTGTGACAAACTCCGATAGACAATGGCGTCATGTATTAGCCAGCCTTCCAGAGCAGGCTGACTAATCGTAACGCTGTTGCTTTGTCCAATGAGCATGTATGGGGCGCGGTGTAAACCACTGTGGCACGCCTATGTCCTCGCCGCACTGAACATGTACGCCCACTGTGTTGCGCGCGGTGTCGTGTGATTGTCTCCGCTTCCTCACATGTTCACGGCGTCCAATAGCAATCGCCGGTACTGCGCATGCGCAGACGGCATATCCGGGACGCCGGGACGTGTGCGGATGCGGCCACTCGCGGACGCCGTGCGCCGGTAATCAGCTGCTGACCGGGATAACTAATGAATGTGGCTACATAAGGTGACCACCACACTGTCCCAGCACCTCCTGACGAAGCGAGAGCGAAACGTTAGAGGTGCTGGGCAGTGTGGTGCGGTATGAACACTTCCACTTTGGGGATTATGCATTATGAGAGGGGCAATAATGTGTAATATGGATATCCTGTGTAGCCTGTCTCCTAGATAAGCCAGGTCATATTGGATATAACAGTATTCCTAAAACATATCCCTTTCTATGCAGACCAAATTATGTTAGTGTTGATGATGATATATGAACTGTAACTGTGAACAATATTTGTATACCTGCACTCACACTGCCTGGGGTGCTTTTATGGGGAAGGATTTTTATCATGTGTGATGTTTTCTAAATAATCAATAAAAATAATTGCATTTATATATGAATAATGTGTTGAATCTGCCGTTAATCTTTATCTGAATACATATGTATAGTGAGAGTATGCGGCTAAAAATATATGTATTACTATGGACTCTAGAATTTTGATAGTAATGTACGCCCACATTGCCTTTGAGATTGCGGTATGGGAAGGGATGAGGGAATGAGGCAAGATTGGTTCCGCTGTAGGTGAGGCCATTTCCGGAGCGACACATCGTCTTACCTTCAGTGCGATATTGCGGTGTGTGATGCCGCCATCGGCGATCTGAGGCAAGCACGAAAACGTGAGTGCACACGTTATATAGCTAGGCGATATTGCGGCGTGTGACGGTACCTTTAGAGTACGTGCCCACGATCGGGATTGGTAGCAGTTTGGATGCAGCGTATGTATGGTGCGTTTGTGTGGTACAAGCACAGTGGATGGGATTTAATCGATATCTCACGCCCACTGTGCTTCTTTTTAATGCTGCGCAAATGAGACCGCAGTGCAGGTTTTCTGTCCGTAACATGTCAATTTCCCATGCAGAAATACTTAAGTCCCCTGCGTGGGAGAACGCAGATGTGCAGTGAAAATACACAGTGTCCAGAATGCCACATAACCCTGATCGTGAGCACGTACCCTAAGGAGTTTGTGCCAAACGTGATAGCATCAGCTCCCAGGACACAGTACCTCGAGGTCCGCGCTGCCACTTCAGAAAGGAACAAAAGAAGCCAGTACAAGGGAATGTCTGGATCAACGATTCTTCTTTATTATCCTACGTGTTTCAGAGTTATCTCCCAACTCCTTCATCAGGGAACATTCCCTGATGAAGGAGTTGGGAGATAACTCTGAAACGCGTAGGATAATAAAGAAGAATCGTTGATCCAGACATTCCCTTGTACTGGCTTCTTTTGTTCCTTTCTGAAGTGGCAGCGCGGACCTCGAGGTACTGTGTCCTGGGAGCTGATTATACCACAGGGATCTGTGGAGAGTACGGTCCTGCAGCAGCTACTTGTATCTGAGCGATCATTACCAGTTGTGGGTTTTTCACAACTGTATCAGGTGAGCAGCCTCTTTATATAACCTTTTGTCCTTCTTCAAAGAAGATATCACCCTATGTGCGCATTCTTGAATTTTTATAAACGTGATAGCATAGACTTTTCAGACTAAGCTGTCATATGTGCATGTGAGGAGGTCGACAGGGTAGGGGGTACTCGGGTACCGTGGCTTATGACGGCTTCGATGGGGAATCACGGCTGGTCAATCCCTGGTCCCATGCCCTGGACCCTCAATGGCTGGCAATGGTGGGGGATAAGGGGATTGTTAATGTGATGCCACCTATGGTACCAGGTAACGGGTATACCAGTGCTGCAGCCGGCCGCTGAGGTGATGGTGGGTGCAGCAGAGTGTGGTACAGCTCCCCACAGGTGGAGCCTTACCTCAGGGCAGCGGGGATGGATGAGGGGAGTAGTAGTTTCGTCTTTGCAGACAAGGCGGTGAATTGCGGCGGTTAGACAGGCACACAGACACACTGGAATTGTTGTTTCGGTACCTTTTACTGGTGTCAGGGTAACAGGTACAGTCCAGAGAAATAACCAGGTCCCCGGTGCAACTTGGGACTTCCATCTTATAAACTTATGAGGCCTCCTCTGTCTTTGTGCTCTGTGATTTGGGATGAGTCCTGCCTGTACTCTGTGATTTGGGATGAGTCCTGCCTGTGCTCGAACCCACTGCTTCTTCTCCCTCCCAGGGCTTTGCTCCAAACTGACTATGAGGTCCTTCTGCGGGGTCCCTGTTTCTCCTATGGCCCCTGGTCCTGTACTTGGTCAGTTTTAGCGTCTCTTAACTTGCCTTAGAGATGAACTCCTCCAGAGTCTTCTGGGCTTTTGCTGTTGCACTAAAGTCTGGCAGCATCGGACTCCGGTGTCCGGGTGTACTTTAGGGAGACCTTAACTGGTTCCCGCTCTTGATTCCCTGTTTCCTCCACTTACCTCCGACCCTTTCCCTAGGGTGCGACGCAGCGGTCAGTGGTCCCTGGTCCTGGGCCTGGTTCCTTCCCTACGACCAGCTCTCTCTTCAGACTCACTCTTGGGACTGACTAACTCCTCCCCCCAGGCCTGGATGTTTTAAAGGGAAACTGGCTTAAGGCAGCCAGTAGAGCTCCCCCTTCAGATCTGGGGTGGAAAGGTGTGGTGTGGTGTGCTGTGCGAACCAAGGTGTAATTCCCTCCTTGCACCGGTGGATCCTGTGGCAATCCCCCGCAGGGGTGCCACATTCCCAGGACTGAAACATTTTTCCATAAACATAACATATCGTAACTATTTACATTTGATAATTGTACAGAGTCTTAAAATGAAAAATTTACAAAAACCAGGTATAAATAAGAAAACTGGTAACCAGTCCATACAGCGCTAGTCCATCCGCTGCAGGCTGTTTGAAAAGGTGTTTAAACGGGTGTTTGCCACTACCAGTCCTGTGGCTATGGTCAATTTTTGAAAATAAGAAAAGGGGAAACATTCAAGAAGTCCAACAGGTAAACTTTCTGTGGCTTAAAGATCAACATTACATAACAACAAGCAATACGGGTGCCTCGGCGTAGGAGTCCTAGGTACTGCAGGAACCTCTACCAGGTCATAAGCGCTGTAGGCCTCCTGGCCCTGGGGTCACCTATTGGCCAAGATTTTGCTCTCCCTATTCAGCTAGTTGGATTTTGCTTGCTGGTGGTGCTTCAGGCATAGTTTGCAAGAGCTTTAATACATAGTCCATGTTTTTGGTTAACTGCAGCAACTGGTTACGCAAGTCATCATCTGTTTTACCTGCTACAGCTTGTCTTTCTATTTTTGCAGGATCTGTATAAAAAGGTTTAAAGTCTATAGGAGAGGTGTTAACCTGCCAAGATTGTATTGCAGGCACTGCAGGCACTTGATCTCTTAACATGGTTATAGCACAATCTTTTAAGTCATTAAAGTTTTACAGTTGGGTGATCCAATACCCACATATGTACCTGTTGGCAGTGGTAGTCTGACCTCAATCCCTCTGTAAACTGTTCTGCAAGCATTTTATCCTCTTCCAATACACTTTCCGGGTCTACTGGTGGGTTTACACACACCAATCATTGTATCCAATATCTGAACCAATCTCTGGTTGCAGTGAAATCATGGACAGATTGCTCCATGTTGTACACAGCCACAAAATGGAACTATGTGTCCATGATTTCACTGCAACCAGAGATCTGTTCAGATATTGGATACAATGATTGGTGTGTGTAAACCCACCATACCTGTTTTAAGGACTGGAGTGCCCCTTGTAAACAGAGGGCATCATCTCTGATGGCATCCTGCGGTCTCTGTTTACACTGGTAGAACAGCATCCTCAAATCAGACTGTGTGCGTTTTTTCAAAGACAGTTTTTAGTTTATCAAACACTTTAGCAGCAGAGTCCCTGTCAGCATCACTCCAGGACTCAACCTCCAGCTCCGCTACGCCTGTTAATTGTCCCAACACAACGGTGGCCCGCTGCTTCTCTCTCATCGTATACATGTCCAGCATTGCACACATCTTTTGCTTATAGGCTGCTAAGGTACCGGGTTTGCCTTCATATGTTGGTAACCATTTGGCACCCGGTTTATACGGCAAGGTTATCGGCATTATTTTGGCCGCTGCTCCGGGTGCTGCGTTTCGGGCATCCCCTCTGTCAGGACCTGTACATCGTCCGAGTCACTCATGATGGGGCCCCCCTAGTTAATTGCTGCCAACCGGTGAGATGAAACAAACCTTCCCGTTGGTCGGCGGCTCTGCAGAGGGAGCGGAGCACCTCGGGTATTTCCGGAACTGGGAGCTGCGCTTCGCTAATCTCCAGCAGAGTGAAGGGGGCGGGGCTTATCTTCATGCTCTTTTCTACCCGCGCTGTGGTGCAGCTCAATTTCTGTAATGGCGGACCGGTTATACAGTTCAGAAACAGTTAATAAAGTTCAGTTCTTGCACACAGTACCCGGGATCCTGTTCGTGACGCCATAATTGAGGCGGTCGACAGGGTAGGGGATACTCGGGTACCGGGCTGATGGCGGCTTCGATGGGGAATCACGGCTGGTCGATCCCCGGTCCCGTGCCCTGGACCCTCAATGGCGGGGAATGGTGGGGGATAAGGGGATTGTTAACGTGAAGCCACCTATGGTACCTGGTAACGGGTATACCAGCCTGCAGCCGGCCGCTGAGGTGATGGTGGGTCAGCAGAGTGTGGTACACAGGTGGAACTTTACCTCAGGGCAGCGGGGATGGATGAGGGGAGTAGAATTGCGTCTTTGCAGACAAGGTGGTGAATTGCGGCGGTTAGACAGGCACACAAACACACAGGAATTGTTGTTTCGGTACCTTTTACTGGTGACAGGGTAACAGGTACAGTCCAGAGAAATAACCAGGTCCCTGGTGCAACTTGGGACTTCCACCTTAGAAAGTTATGAGGCCTCCTCTGTCTTGTGCTCTGTGATTTGGGATGAGTCCTGCCTGTGATCGAACCCACCATTTCTTCTCCCTCCCAGGGCTTTGCTCCAAACTGACTATGAGGTCCTTCTGCGGGGTCCCTGTTTCTCCTATGGCCCCTGGTCCTGTACTTGGTCAGTTTTAGCATCCCTTACTTAACTTGCCTTAGAGATGAACTCCTCCTGAGTCTTCTGGGCTTTTGCTGTTGCACTAAATGCTGGCAGCGTCCGGGTGTACTATAGGGAGACCTAAACTGGTTCCCTCTCTTGATTCCCTGTTTTCTCCACTTGCCTCCGACCCTTTCCCTAGGGTGCGACACAGCTGTCAGTGGTCCCTGGTCCTGGGCCTGGTTCCTTCCCAGCGACCAGCTCCTCACTCCTCCAGCTCTCTCTTCAGACTCACTCTTGGGACTCACTGTTGGGACTGACTAACTCCTCCCCCCAGGCCTGGATGTTTTAAAGGGGAACTGGATTAAGGCAGCCAGTAGAGCTCCCCCTTCAGGTCTAGGGTGGAAAGGTGTGGTGTGTTGTGCAAACCAAGGTGTAATTCCCTCCTTGCACCGGTGGATCCTGTGGCAATCCACAGGGGTGCCACATATGCGTGCAATAAGGCTATATGTGCATGCAGTATTATTATTATTATTATTTTTTTGAGGAAGTAAAAAAGGAAGAGTTTTCAACGGAAATCTGTTTAAGAAACACGCTCTTTCTTTGTGGCTTATTCTAGGCATTTTTTTTGTCCTGAAGTGTTAAAGGGAACAACCAGCAGATTTTAGGGTTATAAAGTGAAGCCAGTGCATTACAGGCTCTGGGATACTGAGTGCAATTATACCTTTACTTCAGTGATTACATGTATGATTGCAAAGAAAAGTGTTATCAAACACCAGGAAAACAGTGCAGCACATCAGCATAAGAGCAGCAGAACATTACTATGTGAGGTTGGATTTCTTTGTATTACTCCCCTGTGGGCTCTAAGCCAAACACTTCCTCTCTTCATCTCCCCCCCTCCCCTCTCACTCTATATCTGGCACAGGACATCTAACATTGTGCATGGTGATAGTGATAAGTCAGCCTCCAATGTGGCTGAGCTCATCACTCCCTCCTTGTCTGCGAGCCTGCAGGCTTCACCTGTTTCGCCTGTAACGAGAGAAGGCCCCACCTCCTTCCAGTCTTTGTGTCCCCGATCTCCTCTCCTGAATGTTCCTGTGATCTGTGCCTGTGACAGGAGAAGCAGTGAGGAGCCGGTGAAGCAGACTAGGGAGGGAGTGATGAGCTCAGCCACATAGGAGTCTGACATTGTGCTATCACCATGCACAATGTCAGACGTAATGTGCGTGGTATATACACTCCCTGACAGAAGTTATGTCGCTTATCCATGTTAAGTAAATAAAAGCTTATAACCTGACGTTAAATTCATCCATTGGTTGTATAAATTACTCTTTTGAAAGCTGAAACCCTCTGAAATATGTTTTTAGGTTGAGAAAATAAATTGGCATCAATGCTGAAATATTGATCATTTAATGAACACAGAATGATCAGATTTTGGCAAGACAAAAGTTTTGTTGCCTGGTCATATAATTCCCCCAATCCTAGTTTACATCCTCACCTGTGCTCGGTAAATGATCAGTTAATTAGTGGGTGTGTATAAAAAGAAACCCAGCACCCCAAAAGAGTAATTTATACAACCAATTGATGAATTTAGTGTCAGGTTATAAATTTTTATTTATATAACATGGATAAGCAACAACTTCTTTCAGGGGTGTAGTGACTGAGAGGGAAAGACGGAAGGTTTGGCTTAGAGCCCACAGGGGAGTAATAAAAATAAACCCAACCCCACATAGTGACACTGTGTTGTACCGTGCTTTGCTGTACTGTTTTCCCAGTGTTTGATAACACTTTTCTCTGCAATCATACATGCAATCATTGAAGTAAAGGTATGATTGCACTCAGCATCCCAGAACCTGTAAGGCACTTTCTTCACGTTATAGCCCTAAATCCTGATGGCTGGTTCCCTTTAACAAAATGTTAACATTTCCTGAAATTTCTGCCTAGGCGTTTTTGTTGGAAAAAAAATTGATCAACTGCGGAAAACGCCTGCAGAAATGAAAGGATATTCAGTTTTAAACACTGTGGCGTGATTTATCATTGTAGTTTCTCCTCTTGTTTGGTGTGAATACCACTCAATTAGTGACTTTTTGATTTGCAACAAATTCATCAAATGATTTCAAGTTGTCTTTTGTGGTTTAGTTAGGTTCTGCTTTCTTTAAATGTTTTAGACTTGTGGAATGCGACTTCCCTGGAGTGATTTCATGTATGATTGTTATTATGACACTTTTTTTTATTTTTACACCATTTTTCGAAATATGAGACATTTGTGTGAATTGTGAGACTTTTACAATTAAAAAGTTGCAAAGCCAGTTAAAGACATAAAAAAAAAATTTTAGGCTTTGATGAAAATTCATGAATCTTGTGTGTCATTTTGATAAATTTGTGAAAAAAAAAAAGCTGTCAGTAAGAACCACAAGTCAGGAAATAAAAGCAAATGTTTAATCTGGCCCTTGGTGTTTTATAAACCTGAAGCTACTTAATAATGATCAAAAGACTGAAAATATGAATAACAAGTCATTTTTCAGTAGGATTTAATGGAAAGAGTCTTAAAGTGAACCTGCTATGTGGAAAAATCTATTAAACTGCAGTTATGGGGTTAGTCTGCAGGTTAATAGGATTCTGAACCTGCCTAGCACCTGCGCATTAAATGCCGCTGCCAGGAGATAATGAGCTTTAATCCTTCCAGCAGTGTTCTGGTCTCAGTCGTGGAGGCGGTGCCAGAATGGGCTCAGTCACTGCTCTATGTTTAGAGAGTGGCGTCTGTAATCACACCCCCTGCACTGACAGCCGCTCTACATTAGAGGAGGCTGTCAGTCAGTATGGGGGAGTGGTTACAGCTGCCATTCTTTACACAAAAAGCAGTGATTGAACCTACCCCAGCACCAACTCCATACCTTTTTATGGGAGGCTCGGTCTGGCTCACAGATGCAGAGGGAGACGTGTGATGTAACTTCTGACTTCCAGACAATCAGAGGTTATGGGTACAAGATGGCGCCACGGGACCAGAGCAACTTTAGTAAAAGGTGAAGCCACAGGAAGGTGAGTATAAAAGACTTGCATATAAAGCGCCACTCCAGCTCTAGAAAAAAACAATAATAAAACACTAAAAAAAATATAATACTGAGAGTTGCTTTAACATATATTCCAGTAAAAGCTCTGTGTGGTTCATGTATGCCTGCACGGTGTCATGTGTTGACTTTCTGACACATGTCCATGTGATCTTCTGCATTTAAAATTTCAAGAAGAGCAAATGATGTTATGGAAACTAATATAACAATAGTTTCATAGTATTAGTTGACAAACTGATTCTTATATCTGTATGACCTACAGTTGTGCCCTTTTTGCAGCTCTTTTGCAAACTAAGGCTGCCTTCACACTTGCAGAGGGCATGCAGACGCAAACGCAGGCAAACGCAGCCCATAATATGTGAACGCAGCGGAGAATCTCCGCATGCGTTCACATTACTATGGTGCCCTGGCAGCCAATCAGCTGTCTCTGGGGGCGACCGGGAGGAGGAGATCAGCGGCAGAGATCTCCTTCTCCCGCACAGCTGATCTCCAGCCGGTGTCAGTGGGGAGAAACAGCTGATCTGACAGCTGTTTAAATCTCCCGCACTGACACTGAATAGGGTGATATCTATTGGTGCAGGGAGATTTTAAACAGCTTAGATCGCTGTTCTCTCCCGTCGACACCTAGTGCGGCGGAGATAACAGCGTGTCGTGTTTTCCACTGACCCGGCGTGAGACACGGCAGTGAATCTCCTGCGCGGACCGCGGCCACCGGTAGAGATTTCAATGAGATCCGCAGCGTTCTCCTGCGGTGTCATGCAGAGGACACTGCGGATCCATTGAGATCCATGCATTTTTTGTGCGCTTGTGGATAGAACAAGCGCCGCGAACGCACAAAAAAATGCTGCATGCTGCGTTTGGGGTGCAGTCGGAGGGCGCATAAATTATACAGATGCACATTTGGCATCTTGTCAGCCCCCAGGGTATTCACAAAGCTCATAGTGGAGGTAGTTGCGTTCATTCAAACGCAATGCATTTGTGTAGTTCCATACCTGGACGACATGCTGATTATCGCTCCTTCAGCTACAACACTCAATCTTCATGTCTCCAGAACCCTAGAGATCCTTTGCTCTCAAGGTTGAATTCCCAACCTCAGGGATCAGAACTCCTTCCATCATATCAAGTAGCACTCACGTCGAAAATTTTGAGTTTCAGAACTCAGGAAAAACCCGACCTTAAGAGTGGCAATGTCATTGCTCGGATCACTGACGGCTTGTATCCAGTCGGTAGCATGGCCTCAGGCCCACTGCTTCAGGAATACATCTTAACTTCCTGGAACAGGCATCAAGATTCCTTGAACAGAAGAGTCAAGACCCCAGGTCGGGTAAAAGCTTCTTTCTCCTGGTGCATGAACTCCAGAAATCTTCAGAGAGGGATTGCTTGGAGTCAGGACCCCCTAATAACGATTACCACTGACGCCAGCAGCCGAGGTTGGGGGCAATGGTAGCGCAGACTCTGTTCCAAGGCAAATAGAGTCGAGAGATCAGCATCAGTCCTTCAATTTCAGAGGGCTACAGGCAGTAGAGGAAACTCTCCAAGCAGCATTAGACATAATTCAGAGGACACATGTCATATTGTCGGAGAGGACTCTGACAACAGTTGCCTTCCTTGGTCATCAAGGAGGCACGAAGGTGGCCAGCCTGAAACTAGTCGCAAGAAGAATATTTCTTGGGCGGAACATCATCTTCTGTCCCTGTCTGCCGTGCATCTGCGAGGCTGGACGACATCCAAGCCGACTTCCTGAGAAGGCAAGACGTCCATTCAGGGGGTATGGAGTTTGAAATAAGATGTGTTTCAGTCCCTAGTGTTGAAATGGGTTCTCCCGGAGGTAGATCTCTTCGCCACTCATCTGAATGCAAAGGTGCCTGCTTTCTTCTCTCTGGATCACAGAGACAATGCCCTGGCATTAGATGCTTTGCACACCCATGGCACTTCAACCTAGCATACGCGTTCCCTATGATCACTCTTCTTTCAAGAACTCTTCAGAATATCCGGCCCCACTGTGGCCCATGAGGTCCTGGTTTGGAGCAATCAGGGAACTGTGCCTAGAGGGGCCTGTGCTACTGCCACAAGTCAGCAATCTCATCTCCCAGGGCCCACTCTTCCATCCGGATCCTCAGTGGCTTAACCTAGTAGCCTGGCTACTGAGGCCGATATGTTGAAGGCCAAGGGTCTTTCCGAGATGGTTATACAAACTGTTCAATGAAGCAGGAAGCCAGTAACCAATGCCATATGGAAGATATGGAAGAAATTCCTTTCCTGGTGTGCTCCTGCTACTCCTGACCTTCTACACCCCAATATAGCCCAAATTTTAGACTTGTTGCAAAAGGGCTTGGAACTAGGCATTCAACCTAGTACACTCAAGGTACGGGTGTCGGCCCTGAGCGCTGTATTCGATCACGATCTTGCCTCTCGTAGATGGATCAATCGCTTCATGATTTCTGCAAATAGACTTAATCCCAGAACTCGGGTTTCTGTCCCTCCTCCATGGGACCTTTATGTACTTCTCAAAGGTCTGACTCTCTGTCCCGTCAATGCCCATATCATCTACTACGATACAGTCTCTCACATAAGACTGCCTTTCCTGTGGCCATAACGTCAGCCAGAGAGTGGGAGAATTGCAAGCTCTCTCTATCAGAGAACCATACATGTTGGTGACTGACGTTAGGATCACACTTCGCCTGGATCCTTCTTTCCTCCCGAAGATGGTATGAGATTTCCTCTTTTTGTCAGAACCCCTAACCACGAAGCCGAATTCTACTCCCTAGAGGTTAGGAGAATAGTGTTGTGAGTCGGTCGACAGGGTAGAGGGTACTCTGATACCGGGATAGGTTGCTACTTCAGTGGGGATCACGGCTGGTTGGGTCCCAGTCCCGTGCCCTGGACACTTAATGGCTAAGGGGTAAAAATAATTGGGATGGGGAATTATTATACGTGACGCCATCTGTGGTACCTGGTAATGTGGTTGCCAGCACTGCAGCCAGCCGCTGAGGTGATGGTGATGCAGCTTCGGGTAGTACAGCTCCCCACAGGGGAGCTTTACCTCAGGGCAGCAGGGTGGATGAGGGGAGTAGTAGTAGTGTTGTAGAGACCTTTCAGGCGACGGATTAACTAGAGACAGAGTCCAAATCAGCTCAAACAGATCTTTTACTGGTACCAGCTGGCTCAATATAGGGTACACGGTACAGTTTAGTTCAGTGATTTGTTGCCGCAGGTTTTGGGGTTTCACTACAGAGTCTGACAGTGGTACCTCTATTGTTACTTTCCTGGTCCTGCTCCTTAGGGCTCTATAACTCCCTTCACTCCCACTCTTAATTCTGATCTCTTGTCCTAGGGGTCTGTTGCCTAAAGTCTCTGTACTTGTCAGCGTCTTGAACCCGGCTATGGGACCGATGTTAGACTTCTGGATGGGTGCTGTGGCTCCTTATTGTCAGGCCCACAGCCTGCTGGTCACAACCTGGCAAACTACCTCGGTTTCAGTATACCGATGGTGACCTGGACACTCCAGACGGCTGTCACCAAGCCTGGGGAGTCCCCTCTTGCGTCTGGGTTACCTCCTTAAAGTTGAGGTACCTCCTCTCAGAGCTGCAGGCTCTGCTGCGTATGTCCTCTCTGCTCTCCTCACACCGTCTGATTGACTTCTGTCAACTGTCACTGACGTCACGTCTCCCGCTCAGTTAAGCTCCACCCCCTGGGACCTACTGAATATACAGTCCCTGGTGCTAGGGTGTCTAAGATTGGGATTTTGTGGTTTTAAATACAGACTCAGTAGTCCCCCCCCTCTACCTGTGACTATGTAGGCACTACACCTTCTGTTTGGGGTGCAGTACCTCCCTGTGGCTTCCCGCCATAGGGGCGCCACAGTTGCATTACCTTCAACAGACGGAATCTTGAAGGTTGGATCAGAATCTATTTCGCCAACATTTAGGGCAGGGGTCTCAAACACGTGGCCCTGGGGCTTCTATGTGAGGCCTGCGGAACCATGATGAAACATGTCGGCGGTACAGTGCAGGAGGGAGCCACGCTCCCCGCTGTGTTATATTTTCCGGTTGCGGCACTGACAAGGCTCTGCCGCTCAGTAACATCAATGAAAGCTGCCAGCCAATGAGAGGCCCACAGGTGACATCATACGCAGACGGCAGCTGCGTGCCTTTCATTGGCTGTCAGCTTTCATTGATGTTAATGAGCGGCAGAGCCTTGTCAGTGCAGCGGCCGGAAGATATAACACAGCAGGGAGCGCGGTTCCCTCCTCCACTGTACGTCTGGTTGTGACAGGTTAGAAAAGAGTGTGCGAGTGTTTGTGAGTGTGTGTGTGTGTGGTGTATGAGTGTATGTGAGAGTGATTGTGTGAATGTATGTGAGAGTGTGTTTGTGTGTGTGAGAGTGAGTGTGAGAGTGTGTGTGTGAGAGTGAGTGTGAGAGTGTGTATGTGAGAATGTAAGTGCGTGAGAGAATGTGTGTATATATGTGTGTGTATGTATGTGGGAGTGTGTTTGTGTGAGAATATGTGTGTGTGGCTACGTTCAGACTGCGCGAGACTGAGAGAGATCAAAAACAAGCAGATGAGAAGGTGGACTTAAATATTTGGCCACACCATGATGCAGTCATGGTTTGAGCAGTCATTCTGTGCTGAGTCCCTTTTAAAGTTGATGAGCTCTATTGGGCAGCACAGATTTGAACATGGATTTAGTTTTCTATTGCCTGATCACAGCTTGTAGTAATTATGTTTCTATTAGTAGATAAGGCTTAGAATAGGATAATGCCATATTTTTTTAAAGGAGTTCTCAAAGACAGCATAAAATGGCCCCTATTATAACCTAGTCAAGTGTCAGGACTGGTTGCAGACTGAAGAAACATTAGTCTTGCGTCTCAAACGCATACCTCAATGAGGTCCCGGAACATGGCTGTGACATGAGAAGAAATAAATCTACTTCTATTCTCTAAGTACATGCACAGTCTGTCAGCGAATAATTAATTTCTTCTTATGTCGGTTCTCTGTTCCAGCAGCTCACTGAGCTATGTGTGTTTATGATACCGATGCCCCGTCAGTTGAGCTTCAGGTCTACAGCAGTTTTTATTTAGTCTGCAGAATGGTGGGGACTAGAAGAGCAGGATACTGGGCCTGGAAGAGGAGGATACTGGGGCCTGGAAGAGGAGGATACTGGGGCCTGGAAGAGGAGGATACTGGGGCCTGGAAGAGGAGGATACTGGGGGCTGGAAGAAGAGGATACTGGGGGCTGGAAGAAGAGGATACTGGGGGCTGGAAAAGGAGGATGGTGGGGGCTGGAAGAGGAGAATAGTGGGGGCTGGAAAAGGAGGATGGTGGGGGCTGGAAGATGAGAATAGTGGGGGCTGGAAAAGGAGGATGGTGGGGGCTGGAGGATGAAAATACTGGGGGCTGGAAAAGTAGGATGGTGGGGGCTGGAAGAGGAGAATGGTGGGGCTGGAAGAGGAGAATGGTGGGGGCTGGAAGAGGAGAATGGTGGGGGCTGGAGGAGGATACTGGGGTCTGGAAGAGGAGGATACTGGGGTCTGGAAGAGGAGGATGGTGGGGGCTGGAATGGTGGGGGCTGGAAGAGGAGGATACTGGGGGCTGGAGGAGGTTACTGGGGGCTGGAAGAGGAGGTTACTGGGGGCTAGAAGAGGAGGATGGTGGGGGCTGGAAGAGGAGGATGGTGGGGGCTGGAAGAGGAGCATGGTGGGGGCTGGAAGAGGAGGATACTGGGGGCTGGAAGAGGAGGATGACTGGGGCTGGAAGAGAGGATGGTGGGGCTAGAAGATAAGAATGGTGGGGCTGGAGGAGGATACTGGGTGCTGGAAGAGGAGAATGGTGGGGGCTGGAAGAGGAGAATGGTAGGGGCTGGAAGAGGAGAATGGTGGGGGCTGGAAGAGGAGAATGGTGGGGGCTGGAAGAGGAGGATAGTAGGGGCTGGAGGAGGATACTGGGGCTGGAAGAGGAGGATACTGGGGCTGGAAGAGGAGGATACTGGGGGCAGGAAGAGAGAATGGTGTGGGCTGGAAGAGGAGAATGGTGGGGGCTGGAAGAGGAGAATGGTGGGTGCTGGAAGAGGAGGATGGTGGGTGCTGGAAGAGGAGGATGGTGGGGGCTGGAAGAGGAGAATGGTGGGGGCTGGAAGAGGAGAATGGTGGGGGCTGGAAGAGGAGAATGGTGGGGGCTGGAAGAGGAGAATGGTGGGGCTGGAAGAGGAGAATGGTGGGGCTGAAGGGGGAATGGTGGGTGCTGGAAGAGGAAGATGGTAGGTGCTGGAAGAGGAGGATGGTGGGTGCTGGAAAAGGAGGATGGTGGGGGCTGGAAGAGGAGGATGGTGGGGGCTGGAAGAGGAGGATGGTGGGGGCTGGAAAAGGAGAATGGGGGTTGCAAGAGGAGGATGATGGGGCTGCAAGGGGATTATGATGGGGTATATGGTATCGGGGGCTGAAAGGGGATGATGTGGAAATTATGACCTGCAAGGGGATGGTGGGGATATTGTGCCCTGCAAGGGGATGATGGGGGCTGCAAGGGAATTACGTGGATACCATATTGGGAGTTGCAAGGGATGGAAAAATAAGACATCCCCTGAAAATAGTACGTAATGCATCTTTCGTGGAAACAGGGTGCTAAACTACACCCCTTATTCATGGCCGCACCCCATATGACCAACCTCCCCCCCCCCCCCCTCACTCGGCCACGGAAAAATGGTCTTGCATGAAGCCGGTCCCCGTGCAAAAAAGGTTGGGGACCACTGCTGTAGGGGTTAACACAGACATTTCAGCCATGCATCTCATAACAAAGTGTGTTTTCATTTACCTGATATATTTGTTTGAGCTTCAGTAGTTTATCATTACTGAGAAGCAAGTGAGACTAAGTCCAGCACATCGCCTGCAGTCATTTGCAGCTCACTGTCTATAGGCTTTGTATACAAAACCTGGTGTGGGCAGGGGCTGCTCTTTGAGCTCTGCTGCATGGCTAAAACTAAAACCTGTATGTTAGAATCGCTACACCCTCTAATGTGATGAATATATCGTTGAATAAAGGCTACATTCAGACCCAGTATTTTTTGATCCGTTTTGTGAAGATCTGTTCTTGGGGAATTTTGAGCACAAAACTTTTTTTTTTGCTGCATTTTCTTTCAACTTTCTACTGCCAGCGCAGGAAAACCATGCAGCTACTGTGTTCCAACCCTTGCGGCATAGCCTTACCATGGCTGGCATAGAAAAATACAGGGTAAACCTTTTTTTTTTTTATCTAATTTTTTTATTAACAAAAGAATAAAAAAAATGTGTGTGCTCCGCCATATTTTCTATTACCAGCCAATGTAACCCAAGCAGCTACTCGCTGCTTACCCTTGCTGCCAGGTGTTACCTTCGCTGGCAATGAAAAATACAGAAGAGCTCTATTATTTTTTAAATTACTTTAAAAAAATAATTAAAAAAATAATTGGTGTGGGCTATGCCTCATTTTCAGTTGCCAGCCAAGGTAACTCAGAAAGTTTAGGGCTGGAATTCTGAGCGTGTTAAAGCGCAAGCTAGGAGCTGCCCCATAATTGGTGCCTCTAAAGGTACCTTTTCACGCCGCCACTGTGCCTAGCAACCGGTATCAACCGCACGTACACGAGCACGTTTTTGATGGTTGATACCGATTGCCGATGCCGCATGTACACGCCGCCATTGCGTTGTCAACTGAAGGTATTGTGGTTCCCCTGAAGTTCCCACAGATCCTGCGGATAAGTGCCTGTTGAATACCCTCGCCGCTTCACATGCCGCAACCACTAAGGGAATGTCGGCGTACATCTTTTGCGCTGCAAGTACATAGGTGTGGCAAGTTGTGTATTCCATTGACGCCAAAACGTTGATTGGACAACGCAATAGTGTCATGATTGGCCAGCCTGCGCAGGAAGGCTGGCTAATACATGACGCCATTGCAATTGTGGAGTGTGAATGGATAGCTCTTTAAATATGGACAGCCAATGGTGACACAGTAGCCCTAACCAATCATCGCTGATGGGGCGCGGTATCCATGAGGCTGTGTCACGCCCCTGGGAGTTCACTAGGCGACGGTGATTCAATCCCTGTGCCCCGTTTAGACGCCACTACCATGGCAATTGTGCCTTTGTGTTGCCTTGGGTTTTTGAACACGGCTCAGAAACAGGTATCCGTGTCAACTGCAGGAAACCCGATCACTTTCCCAATTTACATGCCGCCATTTCGTAGCAATTTCAAGGCAACAGGCTCAAAAATCCCCATTGCGAGGCAGTTGCTACCACGCAGTGGCGGCGTGTAAAGGTACCTTAAAAGAGACGCCAAAACTGGCTGTTACCATGCTCTTCCAGCGGTGGCAGACTGGGTAATAAAGGGGTTGATGTCAGCTATTTTGCCAGCTGACACCAAGCCCCTATTGCTATAGTCAACATTAGTATGACAGCTGGCCATTAGCAATAGTTAAAGAGTTAAAAAAAACACACAGACACCGTGAAAAATCATTTTATTGAAATAGAATAAAACAGACACCTCGTTCACCAGTTTATTATATACCTACAATTTTCCTCTGACGTAATTATTATGTATTATTATTATTTATTTATAGAGCCCTATTGGTTCCATGGTGCTGTACATGAGAAAGGGTTACATACAAACAAGTTAAAAATATAATGAATAAACTAACAGTGACATACTGATACAAAGGGATGAGAGGACAGTGCCTGCGCTTACATTTACAGGCATGGGGAAGAGCATACCGTCTGCTATGTGGTGGTGACCAGTCAGTGGTGGTGGAGCACCGGGTCCAGTGGTGGTGAGGTGGCACTGAGGTCATTGCAGGCTGTAGGCTGTTCTGAAGAGATGGGTTTTTAGGTTCCGCTTGAAAGTTCCGAGTGTGGGGACAGCTGGACGTTTTGGGGTGCAGAATTCCAGAGAATGGGGGATGCTCGGGCAAGTCTTGCTGGCCGTCAATGAGGAACGTATAAGTGTGGAGGAAAGGAGGAGATCTTGGGAGGATCGAAGATTACGAGTTGGATGATATCAGGAGATTAGTTCAGAGATCTATGGGGAAGGGAGGGGGCGGGTGACAGATTGTGGACGGCTTTGTAAATCAGTGTTAGTAGTTTAAATTGGATTTTTTGGTGAATTGGGAGCCAGTGGAGGGATTTGCAGAGGGGAGAAGTGGAGGAATAGCGTGGAAGAGGTGAATAAGTTGAGCAGCAGAGTTAAGGACAGATTGGAGAGGTGCGAGAGTGTTAGCAGGGAGACCACAGAGGAGGAGTTGCAGGACGTAATCCACAAGCATCCAGCAATGAGTGAAGTCCAGGCACAAGGTCATCTGACAGAATCAGCCGCCAAGGAACTGATCACCTGATACAGTCATCTCCCTGGTAAACAGAATCAGGTGATTGTTTCTCCTCGGCTGATTTTGTCGGCTGACCTTGTGTCCGGACTTCACTCATCCTGGACACTTGAGCTGCAAAAAAGGATTGGGTCAATACCAATCCATTAATGAAACTTTTTATTTTTTTACTTTAGCATGCAGCCAGTTGAGAAAACGGAGAAGAAAAAAAGCAGAAAAATTGACATGCTCATTCTTTTTGCGGACACGTTTGCTACCCCAAAAAGGGATCCGCAAAAAATTGTCTGTCTCAATAGCAATTCTTGAAAATTCATTGACTTTTCTGGACAACACAAATTAATCTATTTTTAAAGGGAACCTGTCACCTAGATTAAGCCCCCCAGGCTATCACTACTTGTCCCTGCACCTTCCTATTACTAATCTAACTATCCCTGTCTCTGCTAAATCTGCCCTGTGATTGTGTAAGAAAATGTATTTGTAACTTACATGGGCGTATGTTAATGATCCGGGGGGCTACTGTTGCTAGCCTCCCTGGGCGTCCTCTCTGTGTCCCTGATGCCGCCTCCTGCTGTCTCTTGGCGTGCTATTGTAATCAAAATGCATAAAACCATGGTAAATATGCAGCACAAAAACGCAGGTGAAATGCACTGTGTGAACATACCCTAAAGGCCCTGTCACACATAACGAGATCGCTGTAACGTCACAGATTTTGTCGTTATGTGTGACACGCACCAACGATCTGGCCCCTGCTGTGAGATCTTTGATCGTTACATACTGCTCTGGATCATTTCTACGTCATTGCATTCCCGCTGGGAGCGCTATATCGTTGTGTTTGACAGGGACAATGACCAACAATCTCAATGCTACTCTATAAAGTGACAATTCCCAACAAATTTACCAGTGATGTGAAAAATGACGCACCCGCGATCTCTGCACTTCGTTATGGGGATCGTGGGTGCGTTGTTATGTGTGACTGGGCCTTAAGGGTCTATTTGCCTACATCATGCTGCTCTCAGATGAGGTAGTAAAAACCTGCTGACAGATTCCCTTGAATGGTGGCCATTAATCTGAGATTACATGTTTGTTTGACTACTAGAAATCAGTATGACACTTGCAATTGTATCTGACAATGGCATGAACTGACCCTGAAATACTCTTATCTCAATGAGACTGCTGACCTGTGCTCTTTTAGGCTTTGCTTTGCCAGTGAAATGGAAAAAGATGTGATTGTAATGTTATTTTAGTAAAAGCTCTAGATAATCGTGTGTAGAAACACTCTCTACCTTAGGGAACCTTTTTAGCATTGCGAGATTTCTGGAACGTATAGATTTACTTACTGTGTTTAGTGAATGATCTTTTACTTTCTGTGTAATTTAGCGAAATGACACAATTACATGAACATTTGTATCTTTAATACAGAAAAGGGTGAATGGGTGCAGTCCAGCCAGAAAAGTTTTTAACTTTTGTTTTATCAACACTTTGAGTATGTCCTATATGTTTGTTTGTCACTAGGGCTGACTAGTTAAGCCCCCGTCACACATAACGAGATCATTAGCGAGATCGTTGTTAAGTCCCAGGTTTTGTGACGTAACCGCGATCTCACTAAGTGTGACACTTAGCAGCGATCAGGCCCCTTCTGTGAGATCGCTGATCATTACAAAGTGCTCTGGGTCATTATTAGGTCGTTGGTCTCCTGGAAACGCTGCATCGCTGTGTTTGAAAGGGACAATGACCAATGATCTCAATACTACGCCTGAGAGTGACGACCTCCTATCATTCCGGATCGTTGCTGAGTCACTGGTGAGATCTGACTGTTTGACATCTCACCAGCGATCCCAAAGTGATGCATCAGCGATCTCTAATGGTGCTGTCACACCTGGCGACGTCGCTAGCGACATCTTCAAAAAAGTGACGTATCAGCGATGTCGCTAGCGACGTCACGCTGTGTAACAGCGCTACGCGACCGCGAATTGTCGCTGGTCGCAGGTTGACAGGTTTACGAGGAGGACCGTAAACCTGTCAACCTGCGACCAGCGATTAGGCTGGATCGCGCCGTCTGACACCGCCATAGCGATGTTGGCGGCGGTCCAGCCTATACCGCAGCATTGCTGCGGATCGCTCGCTGGGTTGATCCCAGCCCAGCGAGCGATGGCTCCGCCCGCCTCGCTGCGGCGTCACCGGCAACGTCCTGCCGTGTGACAGCTGGCCTGCGATGTCGGAAGCGACCGTGCACCCGCACATCGCTTCCGACATCGCATGCCAGATCGTGCTGTGTGACAGCACCATAAGGATCGTTATCGTTGTCGGGATCGCTGTTGCGTCGTTGTGTGTGATGGGAGCTTAATTGCATATGCAAATTGTAACTTCAGATTCACACCCCCTGCATGTGTAATCTGCCCACCGCTGCCAATCATTCTCTCCCTGTCTGCAGCATTTAAACAGTTTTTTTCTCTCTCCCAGAAAGTCCGTTAGCCCCGCCCCCTGAGGAGCGGGGCTAAACGGGAGAGAAAAAAAACCTCTGTTTAAATGCTGCAGACAGGGAGAGAATGATTGGCAGCGGTGGGCAGATTACACAGGCAGGGGTTGTGAATCTGCCCTTGGCTGCAGCCCCTAGCCACCTCCTTAGTGGCTGTAGCATGTAAGTTTTCTAAGTGTATTATCTCGGGGTACAGGGCTGCTCAAGTGCTGGGGGACCCCTTGTCTGCATGCTGCAGACATGCTGCAGTCAGTGCTGTAATTAGATCACCATGCCTGGTTTGGTGACAGATCCTCTTTAAGGGACAATAAACAGTGATTGAAAGGAACAAAGAAAAAGAAATCCGAGTCGGTTATCGAGGTTTTCTATGTATGCAAAAACATTGTCATTTCCAGTGTAGAAGTGGTTCCTGTCACTAGTGTAAGATCTTTGGGGACACTCCTCAACAATGTGCTGAATTGTTTGATGGTCAGCTCTACAGACACAGGCAGGAGAGTCAGGTTTCCCCACTTATACATAAGATCTGTACAGTCACCACAGTTTGTTCTGATAAGATTCAGAGTGACCCAGGTTTTCCTTGGTAGATTGAAACCTGGTGTCGGGTTTTGTGGGTGAGGAAACGTTTGAAGCTCACCGTCTACTGCACTGACCCGAAAATTCTCGCCATTTCTCTTCTAAATTGAAATCATGTTCATACAGGGTGATTGCAGTTCTGATGGGTGGATGTCTTGATTTCAGTTGCTGTATTTGAACATCTTGGATATTTTGATGTATTGGGAGATTTTCATTATTCACTACTTTGGTGTATTCTTTAAGTAGGAGCTTTTGTCTTTTCAGGTTTGCTCATGGTAGACTGCAATTTTTGCTCTACATAGCAGTGGTGTAGCACTACTGTGCATAACTCAAGCGATTGGATGATTGCAGGTACAGGTCCCTTAACGGAACTATTAAATACTGTGAAAAGTGAAAAAAATGTTTTAAACATCTATAAATGTCCCCCCCCCCCACCCACTTTTACCCCCATTAAAATTTAAGAAGGCATTATGTGCTGGGTGTGTGATCCCGCATCAAAGGCAGGGACAAGAACTTTGACATACATGTACGTCAAAGGTGGGAAAGGAGTTCACATGCGCTCATCGGCGTTCTTGGGATGTGATCATGGGGTGCTGATGGAGTGCCATGACAGCTGGGGGTGTGCGGAAAACCCCTGTGCTTGTTTTGACTGGTCTCATGTCAAAGCCAGCATTTAACTGGCATTCATAGGAGACTACTATACATAGCAGTGGTGTAGTGGATGATTGCAGGTATAGGTTCCGTAAGGGGACTATCAAATACTGTCAAAATAAAAAAAAATGTTTTAAATGTTCCCCCACCCCATTTTTACCCCATTAAAATTTAAAAAGGCAAACAACATACATATTTGGCATCACTGTGTTCAGAAACGTCTGATCCATCAAAGTATAAAATAAATGAATCTGATCGGTAAACAGTGTAGCAATGCAAAAAATCAAAACTGTTTTTTCACCAGAACAACACAAAACAGAAAGTAATAACAGGTGATCAAAACATCACATCTTCCCCAAAATAATGTCAATAAAATGATTGACAAGTGGGGCAAAAAACTAGCCCTCACACAGCTCCATATCCTCAACATTGAAACCATTACAGCTACGGAAAATAGCGGCACAGGCAAACATTTTATTTATTTTTTTTTTGCAAATTTCTGAATTGACCGCCAGGTAATTTGTATTGTAAAATGAATGCTATAAGAGAAGAAATCAAATCTCGGGATTGAGCTTTTGTTTTGCTATTTCACCGCACTTGGAATTTTTATCCCGCTTTTAATTACATCACTTTATAAGATGAATGGTGCCGGTCAAAAGTACAGCCTGCCCTGCGAAAAACAAGCCCTCACATGGCTTTGTCAATGGAAAAATGAAAAAGTTCTAGTCCTTAAATAAGGGGGAGGAGAATAAAAGTGTAAAAAAGGAAAATCAAAAAAGAAAAAGTAAATAAATGAGTTGTGTTATTAAAAAAAACATGCATTTTAATTAACCATTCTTTTTACTCAGTTAAAAAATAAAGAGGTATCTTTGTATCCATAAAATGGTTGCCCAACAAAGTACAATTTAATTAATAGAATGGATAAAAAAATGTTTGCACCGTGTTAGCCAGTAGATAATAGAAAAATATTGGAATCTGAGAGTCCTCAGTGGTTGATACCTTTTAATGGCTAACTTTAATGGCTAACTGAAGAGATTGTAAAGAAAGAAAGCTTTCGGGACACTATGGCCTCTTCATCAGGCTTAATGATCTTGATCATTAAGCCTGATGAAGAGGACATACTGTCTTGAAAGGTTGCTTTGCTTTTTCTTACCATCTGTCTAGAATGGAGAGCGTCTCTGCACATTAAAACCAATTCTGACAGTGTCTACCCAACATGGCAGTTCTGGTTTATGTTTAGAGAATCTACTGAATTTCCATCAATGCTCCTGAACTGACTGACTTGATAATTGAGATTAATGCTGTAATCTTTAGCACCCATCCCCTTCCCTCCTCTCATAACTCTTAGGCTGGTTTCACATCATGTTATTTTTCCTGTACCTGGGATCCTACTTTTTGTAGGACCCCACAGACAGGAACAGATGCCTGCAATCGGATGCCAAATAGGCATCCATTTCAGATTTTTTGCAGGATCCTCTCCTCCTCTCCCCGCTCCTCCACCTCTCATCCCCACTCCTCCACCTCTCGTCCCCGCTCCTCCACCTCTCGTCCCCGCTCCTCCACCTCTCGTCATCCCCTCTGAAAGAAAAAAAAACCTCAGTGAGGATTATACAATGCAGAAGTGAAATTAGACGGTTAGGAGCAATTTTAGTGTACTGAGCATGCTCAGTACACTAAAATCGGGTCCGAGGAACGATCAGCTGTTTCCTCGGACCCGTGCTCCATAGGCCCCCATGTTAAACCCCGAGGATCGGATCGGATTTGGCCTAATTGCCATCCGATTTTGAGGGATCCAATTTGTGTCCGATTTTTTTGCTGTGCCCAAAATCGGAGCAGTCTCAGATTTTGGGTACAGCAAAAAATCTGACACAAAACGGATCCGACAAAATTGGATGGCAATTAGGCCAAATCCGATCCGATCCGATCCCCATAGGATAACATGGGGGCCAAATCGGATCCGCGGATCCTTAAAAAATGTAATGTGAAAGCAGCCTTACTTTCTTTTTTCTTCACTTATCTTTGCTCTCATTTCTATTGTCACTTCCTTCTCTACCTTTTTCTTCTGATTGGTTTTATACACTAATACTGGAAACATTTGAGTCTCTGAATTTGTATACAGGTAATTAATGTAAGAGATCTTATAAGATCTCGCTTATATTAGAAGTCATAGCTCATGTGAGTATACAAAACAAGTAAAATCTTTTGTTTGTCATGGACCAACTGGATCTCTTGTTTTGGATATTTTTATGCCTAGGTGTGCTGGTGGGCCCAGAGTTAATGTCCATGTTGAGCGGGTTTGGAGACATTGCAAGGGTGAGATGAACTTTACATTTTTTGTTCATGCAAAAATCAAGCCAATATATAACACCATTGACAGAAAAATATAAAAGTTATGACTAAGAAAATGGTGACTTATACCACATTTTTTACTTTACAATATTCAGAAATTTTTTACACCACTAAAATGTTAGGAAAAAAAAAGAGTAATCATACTATCCGGGAGAGTCATTTTGTCAGGTCATTTTTACCGCACAATAAAAAAGCCAAACCCAAGAACAGAAGACAGAATTTATTTTTTTGGTTCACCATCGTATCTCACAATTTCTCAGTACGTTATTTGGTAAAATATACGGTACCCTGAAATGGCTATATTGACATATTAATAAAAATGTTTTGGCTCCTGGAAGGAGGGGAGGAATAAACAAAAGCACAAAAAGGAAAATTTGCAGCGTCATTAAGGTTAACTTTACACGTCGCAACATTGCATGCAATTACACTTGCAACTTACTGGTTGCAGTGAAATCATGGACACATTCTTACATTTGTACACAGCCACAAAATGTGTTCATGATTTCACTGCAACCAGTAAGTTGCAAGTGTAATTGCATACAATGTTGCGACGTGTAAAGGTACCCTGAATTTTTTTTGTTTTGCCCCCTTCCTATTCTTTCACGAGCCATAACTTTTGCATTGTCCATTTGTCCAGCCCACATACACATATAATTGCTTCTTTTTTTATGTCAATCAAAAGTTGTATTTTTGAATGACACCATCCAGTTTATCACACGATGTACTGGGAAAAGGTGAAAAAGATTACGTGAGATAAATTGTGGAAAAAAAGACACTAATTTCTCTATTATTTTTTATGGCGTTCATTCTGCAGTATTAATTATCTAGAATTGTAATTCCAAATTACTATATTTTTTGTTTTGTACCGAAGTGATACAAAACGTGCTTGTCGCCAGTAACATTTTTTTTTTTTGGTCAATAGAGCTGTCTAAAAGCTGTTTTTTTGCATGGATATCAGTCTCACTATGATTTAGGCAAAAATGAGGTTGCACTTGTATCCCGGAAGTGTGTTCACTGTGACCACACGATGAGCCAAGACTTCCCATCAAGTGTTTACACTTTTTTAAAAAAGCTACAATACTTTCCTCTTAAACAATTGGCACTTGTGTTTTTTTTTCCACTTTTTTATACATGGTTCTCTATGTTTCATTTAGTATTATGTGAAAAAAAACTGTACATGTTCTCAAAACTATCTGCAAGTAATTGATACTTGCTCTACTTGTCTCATTTACTACTACTAGTTTACTCAGGGTAACAGTTATAGGTTTATAGCAGGCGTAACACAATGACTGATCATGCAACATGAAGTGTGAACTATCACATTTCAACACTGAGTTATGGTTGTGTCCTGCCATACTGCTAACGTGTATGGGAAGTGAGATTCGTAGGCATATGGAGTAGACTGCAATGTAAGTTGCATGTGATTGTAACTCAATTGCATTTTTTTTAGGGTGTGTGCTCATGATGATCTGCCAGTGATTTTATTGACAAATAGAAAAACGCCCCGTGTGAATTTAGCCTTATGGTGGAATATGTCACTTCTGCATTTTACTTCATATTTTTCACCGGGTCTTTAGTTTTGCATGCGTGTTTGTTTCTTTAAAATAAGAAGCTTCAGTTTTAGTTGACAAGTTTGAAAGCATTGATAAAGTACAGAAACCCCTAATGGTACCTTTACACGCCGCTACCGAAAGGTAGAAACCGCCAGGTATCGGACACAATTGTACCCGATACCTTCAAAACACCGCGAAGTGGCGGCGTGTAATCCAGGTTGTTCCTCCCTGTCTCTTTGGATACCTGTTTTTCAGCCGTGCTAAAAAACAAGCAGGCATAATACCTATGGTGGCGGCGTGTAATCGGGGCACAGGCACGGTATTTGAGTTACCTGGGGCGTGCCACAGCGTCATGTATACCACGCCCCATCAGCTATCATTGGTGGGGACTACTGTGTACCCATTGGCTGTCCCTGCACAGGGCGCCATATTTAACTAGCTGACCAGTCACTACACATTTGCAATAGCGTCATGCATTAGCCAGCCTCCCTGCGCTGACTGGCCAATCATGATATTGCATTGTCCAATCACCGTACGAGCGTCGCGTAATACACAACTCTGTCACGCCTATGTAGTTACGGCGCACACTATGTATGCCTATATTCCCTTGTGGTAGCGGCGTGTAAATCAGGGAAGGTGCTCCACAGAAAGTAACCTGCGGCACCTGTCGGCACTTCCGGGGAACGATAATACCTTCTGTGGAGCACCGTGTGGCGGCGTGTATATGCGGCATCAGGTACCGTTAGGCACCATTGAAAACACGCACGTGCGGTGCATACCTGTTGCTACCCTCGGTTGCGGCGTTTAAAGGTACCATTAAGGTTTTGGAGGCACATGTTAACTTACACTTTGAGAGCTATAACAGTGACTAGTTCTACTTTGAGACTTAGACTGGTTTCACACTACCTGTTTTCCGCATCCATGTGAATCCAGCGGAAACCGGGTGCATCCTGTTGTTTACGGTGGCCCCTCATTCGGTTGTCCATGTTTTTTTCACTGAGACTAAAAACTCGTTTAGTAGCAATTTTGGTCTATGTTTCAAAATTGAGAACACCTGGATCCAGATCAATTCGGATTCAATTACAATGGGGCTCTATGGAACACGTATCCGAAGGTATCATCTGGATGCCGCTGGATCCGGATGCCGGATTCCGTTTTTGTAACGTAGCATAGCCAGAACCCAGTTTTAATTGACACACGACGGGGTGTGTCATTTTCTACCAGATCCAGCTAAAAAAGGTACACAACTTGTTGCTTACACATCGGTAGTATCACTGATCCGTTAGTTGGATCAGTGATGATAGCTCTGCGAGTGCATCCAGTTGCAGCAGGTTTTGCAATTGTGAAGGAATCCATGGGGATGGAGCTTTTACCTGCATTCCCCCAGATTCATAAAGCCAGTAGTGTGAAACCAACATTAGATTTGGAAGCACTGCTGATATAATACATTCTTCTCGCACCTCATTAGACCTGTGTTCACAGCTTGATTGTTTGGAGCTGAGGTTATTGTGTCATTGAATTGTTTCCAGTCATATTTCTGACTGTAAACTGTCCACATTATGGAGTCATTCTACTTGTG
Organism: Allobates femoralis; assembly: GCA_033576535.1. NCBI lineage: Eukaryota > Metazoa > Chordata > Amphibia > Anura > Aromobatidae > Allobates > Allobates femoralis. The sequence continues at coordinate 719,491,531 of JARQOC010000003.1, read as the reverse complement.
ATATTATCCTTACCAGAGTTTGAGCGAATAGAAGTTGCTTCAAACTTCACAAAACAAACTCATGTTAGGCATTTATGTGTTTTTGGTGCAGTTTTATCACAAATCTGCATGCCTGTCCTGATGCCAGCAAAAAGAGTTCATTCTCTCTCTGTCTCTCTTTGCCTCTCCGTAATACATTAGGACACTTGCGTTACGGTTTACGGCTCTGTCTCTTTCTCTCTGTCTCTTTCTCTCTGTCTCTTTTTCCCTGTCTCTTTCCCTCTGTCTCTTTCCCTCTGTCTCTTTCCCTCTGTCTCTTTCTCCCTGTCTCTTTCTCTCTGTCTCTTTCTCCCTGTTTCTTTCTCCCTGTCTCTTTCTCCCTATCTCTTTCTCCCTGTCTCTTTCTCCCTGTCTCTTTCCCTCTGTCTCTTTCCCTCTGTCTCTTTCCCTCTGTCTCTTTCTCCCTGTTTGTCTCTTTCTCCCTGTTTGTCTCTTTCTCCCTGTTTGTCTCTTTCTCCCTGTTTGTCTCTTTCTCCCTGTTTGTCTCTTTCTCCCTGTCTGTCTCTTTCTCCCTGTCTGTCTCTTTCTCCCTGTCTGTCTCTTTCTCCCTGTCTGTCTCTCTCTCTCTGTCTCTTACTGTCTCTTACTCTCTGTCTCTGTTCCTTTTCTCTCTGTCTCTGTCTCTGTGTGTCTCTCTCTCTCTCTGTGAGATCTGATTAAAGCCTTGCCCTCACACATTATGAGGTTGCAAGTAGGGATGGGCAAACCGCTTGTTTTTCCCCGGGTTGTGTTTGGGATGGCCTGTTAAAGCAAACAAAGATTTAATACACCTGATATACTTACCGGGTCCGCGTTCTCTCTTCCTGGTATGACGCGCTGCGTCACTTCCGGGGCGCCCCTTATCTTCTGGGCGCTTGTGATTAGCTGTTGGAGCCAGTCAAATGACTGTTCCCTGGAAGCCTGGAAGTGCCTCAGTGCTGCCACCCAGCTGGAACAAATAACGTGTACCTGGCAAGTGTAATGAGGACTCTTTACTTGCTTTATCAGAGCAACCCTGGTCACGAACCCGAGCAGTTTGGCCCATCCTAGTTGCAAGACCTAATCAGCGTCAAAGAGCCAAGAATAGTAAAGCAAGAAGGAACTGCAAATATTGAGAGCTGGAGAGCATCTGGCTAGACGTTTTGTAAACCTATAGTTTAATGTAAATTTGAGGAGGGAGATCACCAACCAGTTTGTGCCTCATTCATTTTTGTGCAATACTATAATGCAAATGTTTTTGTGACATTTTGCAATTTTAGACTAGATCCACTTGTGGGCAAAGGATACTGCGATGCGGAGACAGATTATTGGAATATAGGCATACCCTTCTTGCTGGTCACCCTTTCTGGGCATGAGATCATCCACTCTGGGCACTCACTTAAACTTCGTACTACAAGACCACTTCCAATCATAACATTCATATTAGCACTGGTAACTTGGTCAGCTGTGTCTAGAAAGCATTCCAATTACCATGTCTCAGTGGGTGAGCCAGGTCTGGAGTACCTGAGGAACAGCTATCATTTGAGCGCCATGCTCTCTGCACTATTCTTCATCTCCTGAGGAGTCTAGCAATAATCCTTCTCCTCTACCACATATGTTTTGGAGAAACTTTCTGCCATCAGTTTACTTTTCTCCACAAAGACCCTTAAATTATTACCATCTCAACTCCTCTTAAAAGCAGAGGACACCTCAGGCAGGTGCCGGGGCCTGTGACAGCACCAGAACACAGACGGCAGCATGCAGCCAATCTCAATAGACTCACATCTCATGTGGTGGGACTGCGCCTTCTCAGCCATTGGTGGTTGTAATACTCCATAGTGCCTTCAGCACCTCTGTTGCAACAGGCTACAGATCCAGATGTCATGTAGCCCCCTGGATATTATTAGAGCGTAGTTATACGCATAAGACTTTTTTTTAATTGAATAAAGTGGAAATCTACATATTAGGGGCCCATATACATTGGATGGTCAGCCATCTTGCTGATTAGTAGGTTATAGGTCTACCTTAATTAAATGTGTTCTTATTTGATTAATAGACTACCTCACCACTTTTAAGGGATATACACTTCTTTGCCAAAAATGTGCCTTAGCAGGGATAACGCTGCATAAATGTATGTTTTTGAGGTTTTTCTGACGGGTTTTCCCCCATTTATTTGGTTGTAAAACATTACAAAAACACTGAAAGAATGACTTGTGGAAATTGCTTCAAATCTGCCAGGAAAAATGGCAGCATGTGCCCGAAATTCCAGAAATCCGTAGCCTCCCTGGCGGTCTGTTTAGTTCTGGAATTTGTTGCTAAAAGCGGGCTACCCGCGTTCGCGGTAGATGCGGTTAAAAAACCGCATCTGCCGCACTTGCCGCACTTGTGCTGCACTTGCGGCGCGGTTGCGGCGCGGTTGCGGTAATCTGCATAGGAACCAACCACCTCTGATGACCCTCATACATTGTTAATATGTGCCCCTGCAGCCTAGTAAACCATTAGCAGCACTGTTTTAGTGTGCAAATTGGCTGCAGTAGAAGTGCGATAATGATTTTAGACACTTACATGCCTGGTACTTGAGGCCGTCTCCCTGTGTGTGCTGGGACTTGTTGTGCTGTGGTCATCATGTCTGCTCGCCCCCTCCCTTATGCACGCCCCCTCTCAGCCTGCTATAGTGCTGTGAGGCTGATTGCGTCATAAAGGGGCGGGGCTACCGTGATGCCGCGATTTAGCCCCGCCCCTTTATGACGCAATCAGCCTCACATCACTATAGCAGGCTGAGAGGGGGCGTGCATAAGGGAGGGGGAGAGCAGACATGATGACCACAGCACAACAAGTCCCAGCACACACAGGGAGACGCCCTCAAGTACGCAGGCATGTAAGTGTATGAAATCATTATCGCACTTCTACTGCAGCCACTTTGCACACTAAAACAGTGCTGCTAATGGTTTACTAGGCTGCAGGGGCACATATTAACAATGTATGAGGGTCATCAGAGGTGGTTGGTTCCTATGCAGATTACCGCAACCGCGACGCAACCGCGCCGCAAGTGCGGCACAAGTGCGGCAAGTGCGGCAAGTGCGGCAGATGCGGTTTTCTCACCGCATCTGCCGCGAACGCGGGTAAGCCCGAGCCTGACTCGGGGTTAACGCTTCTGGTAGTGAATGTTAACCCCGAGTCAGGCTCGGGAATAACGCTAGGAAGGTTAAACCGCTGTCTATTTTTGCAGAAAAAAAGTCAAAAACACAAAATGTGAACAAGCCCTTAGCCTGTTACCCCTGCCTCCTGCAATTATTTTCCTTTTTTGAATCATTTCGAAGACCCATTTAGAACGATCCACAAATTCTGTTTGAGAAATGAACTTTGATTTGTCAACATCAGGACCATTCTACATCACTGATTTTTTTTTTTAATCCTATTTTTGTATTTGGAGGCATAACTGAACATCTTTCAGTTGAGATCTGAGCATATGTTTTATTTATCTATGATTTCTTGGGTGAACAGAAAAATGCTCAAAAGAAAAATGCCCACATGGTTGGGGTTAGATTTAGGGTTGCCTTTGGGCTTTTTACCTTGTGGGCATTTTTCAGGGAACTGATTCATTGATATATAGATGGGTTACGCAGTATCTCTATGACCAGTCCATTTTAATAGGGAAACATTGCTGATACTTCTCAGGGTAACTCAGTTTGACTCTTTTATCTCAGTTTATTCCTAGTTTCTGCTAAGGTCATCATTGCTTTAAACTGAATATAAAACCCAAGTACAGTGTATTTAGGGGCATTTATTACAGTTCCATAAACGATTGTTGGCACATGTATAAAAGAGCTCATATTAAGTGTATGGGAGAAACTTTTACCAATTGCATATGACTTAAAAATGTTTTACAGCTGGTTTCTATTAGAGGAAGAAATATTCCCAGTGACAATATTCTAAGTATTAAAGGGGGTTGCCCAAGATGATGAAACTCATGCACATAGTGACAAGAAGTGGAGTAAAATATGTAAATTGTTTATGTAAATCAGATGAGCATATGTTTATAGATGATAGCTCACACTGATATACCATATATTGTAGTAAATGACTTGTGTCTCTCTCACATTGAGCAAAAACATTTCTAGTATTTTTAGGTTCTGTTCCTGCTCCATGTCTGTGCAGTGATTGCATCAGTACTGTGGAATTGGATGTTTAGTTTACTGACTCCAAAGCCCTAGATGACATGTTATCTAGCACATCACTGTAGACCAGGGATTCCCAACCTGTAGCTCACCAGTCCATGATGTGCAGCGCGCAGCTGCCTTACAGCTCAGTACATTACACTTATCAACATGTTAGACTATGGGTTGAACTAGATGGACTTAAAGTCTTCCTTCAACCTTAAAAACTATGTTACTATGTTAAGTGGGATTTACAGAATCTTCATGACCACTTATTAATTATTTGCTTGTATCGGGTATAATGGAAGTAGGGGTATTGAAATCAAGGAGATGAGGGACAACCAATTGGGACATGTCCTATCCACTTGGCATTTCTAGCTTATGGTGTATATTTGCCACAAGTATCTAAGTTTCTGCCTTTACATTAGTGAACTTAACATTTGCACTATACTCTGCTTTATGTAGGAGCTTTTTTATGAAACAAGAGGGCAACATGCTGACAGAAGGCAAATTTGTGTGATAACTTGATGTGACATATTGTTTTTTGTTATTCATTCAGATCTGGTTGCAAACTTGACTTTTTAGTTTTTCCAGACAGTTTATCAAAACATCACAGACAGACACGTTTTTGTGGACACATTGTTAATGTATAATAAATCATTATGATGATCAGTGATACAGATCTACAGCCCATAAATCTGATATCAAGACATTAGCTGCATTCACTGTAAAATGATGGTAATTCAGGCAAAATAATCTGTATAAGCTTCTTGAACTTCAAATAAAAAAATAAAAAAACGGGTGCTTTCAATTTTTTTTTTACTAAGAAGGTAAAGAAGTGCCCCATTTTTACAGACTGTCCTAGAAATTTTAGACAGCTGGCAACCCAGCATCTAGATGCCATCCTTAGCATAACTGGAATGTCATCAATAACAAATAGACTAGACCCAGATAAGCATCTGCCAATGGTTTGTAACCACTGGTTCTTTATTTCCACCTAGGCAACAGACGTAATGTCAAATTTCAATCAAAACCTTTTTTTTTTCTTTCTAGATACCTATTTATTATCTAAAACTCTTATGTATAACTATCTTTATTTTTCTTGTGGTATTCTTACACATCAGACAATTTAAAAAAGTTGTGTTTGAGTCCTGAGCCCTTCACCCAAAAGACTTCTCAGAAGTGCACCGCTCAGCTCCTGCATAAGCACTCAGAGCTGTATATGGACCGAGTCTGAACAATGCTTTGCACCGTTTCCTGCAGGAGCTGAGCTGCAAGATTCTGAAATAGTACAGGTAGAAATAAAAGGTATACCAAAAAACAAGGCATATTAGGGATTATTACAGCCTAGGCATTTATTCAATTTTACGGTGCTAACCTCTGTGTTTAGTTTGATATTACTAAAATCTAATGCCCTACAGCGACATTTTAGGTGCCTCGCTCTCTCCCTAATTTTATTTTAATATAGAGAACTCTCTTATACTCTTTTATATACAAATAGTATATTTTTTGTACTTGGTGGGGGAGTTAATAAGCAGAATTTAATAAAGATGTATCATTTTTTTTTAAAGGGGGTTAACTTTCTATTCCCATTCTTAACATATTAAACGGGGTAAAAAAAGTTTGAATCAATAGAAATGCTTGAAACGATAGAAACACTGCCACGAGGAATGAGCTGTCATAAAAGATATTGTCATGACTATGTTAACAATAAAGACAAATGTAATCATTTAAGGCAGGGGTCCCCAACCGGTTTCTGGGGAGTCACATGTGGCTCGAGGGCCCGTGATGAATAGCTTGTGGCTGTCTCCTAGCTTGGTGCTTGAGCACCAGGTCTAGCAAACAGCTATGAAGAGCAGGTATCTAGATCAGGGTTCCCCAACCACCGAGCCGTGGACTGGGCCGCAGGGGTCTGTGTGCAGGTCCGCTCTGCAGCACACCAGCACTATACACAGTGTGCTGAGCTCTGCGGCGGCTCAGAGCGATGGATGCTGCCCACCTCCTGGTGTGATGTCACCGCTCCCCCGCACCTGCAGCATTACATTCTCTCTGTGTTCTTTTCCTTAACTGTGCGCATAGAAGCTCTCTGCCAATCACAGTGCAGCAGCCGAAACCTGGTTGGCTAGTGGCTGCTTACGTACATCTCTGCACATAGCTGAGGAAGAGAACAGAGAGGGGACGTAATGCTGCAGCGGCGGACTGGTGACGTGTGTACGTGTGTGTGTGTGATAGAGAGGATGGGGGCTGGAAGAGGAGGAGGAGGATGGGGGCTGGAAGAGGAGGAGGAGGATGGGGGCTGGAAGAGGAGGAGGAGGATGGGGGCTGGAAGAGGAGGAGGAGGATGGGGGCTGGAAGAGGAGGAGGAGGATGGGGGCTGGAAGAGGAGGAGGAGGATGGGGACTGCAAGAGGAGGAGGCTGGGGACTGCAAGAGGAGGAGGCTGGGGACTGCAAGAGGAGGAGGCTGGGGACTGCCAAAGGAGGAGGCAGGGGCTGCAAGAGGAGGAGGCTGGGGGCTGTCAAAGGAAGATGATGAGGGCTGCAAGAGGAGGAGGCTGGGGGCTGCAAGAGGAGGATGCTGGGGGCTGCAAAAGGAGGAGACTGGGGCTTCAAGGGGATGGAGAAATAAGACATCCCCCGCAAATAAGATGTAATGCATCTTTCAGGGAAACAGGATACTAAACCCCACCCCTTCTACATGGCCCCACCCCATATGATCAATGCCCCGCCCCTATAACACCCCCTACCCCACTTCCCGCCGGGCCACAGAGAGATCATCTTTCTAGACGATGTCCCCGGAGCAAAAAAGGTTGGGGACCCCTTGTCTAGATGGTGACTATTGTAAGTAGCCCTGTACAGAAGAGAAGATCTGAATGGGGATAAGATAGGAATCCCTGGATCTTGGTACACTGCCTCGGTGTGATGTCTATGGAGGCTTTGGCTGTCATTATACCGGTAATCGAGGCTTTGGGTGTCCCTACTGTGAGGGGGCGAGTGCTGGATGTGGCTTGCGACCATTTTTCAGAACTGGATGTGGCTCTCAAGGTTATAAATGTTGGGGGACCTCTGATTTAAGGTATATATAGTTTTGATATATATTTGGCAGTCCTCTCTTCAGGAGAAATAGTGAATAAAAATTTAAACTTATTGATGACACTGCGCATTGTAGACACAGGAACATTCAGGTCTTTGGAGATGGACTTGTAGCCTTGAGATTGCTCATGCTTCCTCACAATTTGGTTTCTCAAGTCCTTAGACAGTTCTTTGGTCTTCTTTCTTTTCTCCATGCTCAATATGGTACTCACAAGGACACAGGACAGAGGTTGAGTCAACTTTAATCCATGTCAACTGGCTGCAAGTGTGATTTAGTTATTGCCAAGACCTGTTAGGTGCCACAGGTAAGTTACAGGTGCTGTCAATTACACAAATTAGAGAAGCATCACATGATTTTTCTAACAGTGCCAAAACTTTTGTCCACATTTTTTTTAATGTTTGGTGTGGAATTATATCCATATTTGGCTTAAGGACAATTCTTTTTGTGTCTTTTCATTGAAAACAAATTAAATGAAGATAATAATACCAAAGAATTTGTGATTGCAATCATTTTCAGGAAGAAACAGAGTATTATCTGACAGAATTGCAGGGGTGTCAATACTTTTGGCCAACACTGTGTATGTGTGTATGTGTGTATATATATATATATATATATATATATATATATATATATATATATATATATATATATATATATATATATAATATGTGTGTGCATGTGTTTATAATATATACACACCCACAGTGAAGGAAGCAATTATTTGATCCCTTGCTGATGTTGTAAGTTTACCCACTGACAAAGACATGACCAGTCTATACCGTATATACTCGTGTATAAGCCGACCCCCCTACTTTTGCCCCCCAAAACTGGGAAAACGTATTGACTCACGTATAAGCCGAGTGTGGACCCCAGCACAGGTATACAACCCCCAGCAGTGAGGCATACAGCCCCCAGCAGTGTGGTATACAGGCCCTCCCAGTGGTATACAGGCCCCAGTAGTATGGTATACAGCCACCAGGACAGGTATACAGCCCCCAGCAGTAAGGTATACAGGTCCCCCCAGTGGTATACAGCCCCCAGCAGTGAAGTATACAGCCACCCCAGTGGTATACAGGCCCCAGCAGTATGGTATACAGCAGGCCCCCAGTGGTATACAGCAGGCCCCCAGAGGTATACAGCAGGCCCCCAGTGGTATACAAAAGTATGGCTTATATTGGCAGCCACCAGCCTACTTACATACACATACCCATACATACACACATATATACACACACACACAGCTTCCTACCTTGTCCCCCCGTTCTGCAGTGCCTCCGGTGTCCTCCGTGCCGACCGCTGTGGTGCCTCCTCGATCCTCTTCTTCTTTGCTGGGGTGTCCTCTGTGCCTTCCGGTGGGGTCCTCGCTCCGTTCCTGGTCTGCTGTGCCTTCTGGTTCCCCCTGCTTCAGTTCCATCATCATCGGTGCTGGGGGCCGCCATCTTCCTTCTTCCCTCCGCCCCCGGCCAGTGATGTCAGAGCAGGCCGCGCTGTGATTGGCTAGCACCCGTGATCACGTGTCATGGGTGCTAAGCCTGCTAAGCCAATCACAGCGCGGCCTGCACTGACATCACTCTGACATCACTGGCCGGGGGCGGAGGGCAGAAGTAAGATGGCGGCCCACAGCACCGATGATGATGGAACTGAAGCAGGGGGAACCACAAGGCACAGCAGACCGGGAAAGGAGTGAGGACCCCACCAGAAGGCACAGAGGACACCGGAGGCACTGCAGAACGGGGGACAAGGTAGGAAATACTGCGCAGCGCCCCCCCACCCCACGCGCCCCCCCCACCATAGGATTACCGTATTGACCCGTGTATAAGCCGAGGGGGGGACTTTTCAGCCCAATTTTTGGGCTCAAAAACTCGGCTTATACACGAGTATATACGGTAAGTTTAAGCATGGGTTAATTTTAACAGTGAGAGATAGAATATCAAAAAGAAAATACATTATTTCCTTGATTATGTGCGTGTGTGTGTGTGTGTGTGTGTGTGTATATGTATGTATGTATGTATATATATGTATATATATATATACATATATAATATTTAAAGGGATCCTGTCACCTCCAAAACGCCTCCTAAGCTAGCAAGACATGTCCCTGCAGCATCCCATCACTAATCTCACACTTCTTTTGTCTCCTAAAAGCATCCTGTGAAAGTGCATAAAAACGTTTTAATACTCACTCATTAGTGATTATAATTAGCAGAGTGACTATTCTTTAGTCACCAAGACGGGCTGTTTTTCAGGCTCCAGGATCCACCCTGTCTCTGTGTGTTCTGCTGTGATGTGCAGGCATTGCCCTCCCCTCTCTATCACTCACAGAATGCAAATCATTAGTCCTGCCTTCAGTTTCAGTTTCACAGCAGCACAGACAGAGACAGGGCTGGATCCTGGAGCTGCTGAACAACACCCCATGGTAACTAAATAATATAGCCCCTGCTAATTATAATCACTAATGAGTGAGTATTAAAACTTTTTTCTCCACTTTCACAGGATGCTTTTAGGAGACAAAAGAAGTGTGAGATTAGTGATAGGATGGTGCAGGGACATGTTTTGATAGCTTAGGAGGCGTTTTGGAGGTGACAGGATCCCTTTAAGTCTAGCTATATATGTGTGTGTACACAGAAATTCCTAAAAAGAAAAAAAAAAGTCCCCAATGCTGAGAAAAGTAGAAAAATCAAGTTTTTAATATAAAATACATTTTATTACATGTAAGAAGAGTAATACTTTTGAGTTCAGCAGTTGTTTGTTCTATTTTTGCTATGAAGTTGACATGAGTTAAAACAAGTTCACTATTCATACAAGCATTGGGCTGTGTGACTAATGGCTCTACTCTGTTCAGGAACCTCCTTTAATGTAGGTTTCTAATAAGAAGGCAGTGTGCAGAGCTGTCAGCCAGTTTGCTTTTGGAGCGCTCTCCATTGAAGTTTAGTTTGTGTTGAATTGCTCTAGTGTTTTGGACAGGCTACAGCTGTACTTAAACTGACCTTTCCGTGGCCGGCCTGGTATCACATTGTACAGTGAGAAGTGTTTACTTTAGGTGTCAGTACAGCAATATTCTAACCTTTTCGAAAAAGAATACGGTAGTTTTCCAGTGTGAGTACACTATACTTAGTTTTTTGACTTACAGTTAAAGTTCAAAAATAATAGAAGTGTAGTGAAATTAGCTAGCCAAACATAAGGTGCCTAAATTGTGTTCTGGGTAAGCCATCAGAGAGAACATCGAAGTCAAAACTCGAGTAGGGTGTTTTATCACTTATAGAATCTTACTGATTTGTGTAATCACAAAGGAGTTTGTATGAGTAAATGCAATTTCAAAACCTCTGTGGTTGTCCTGATATCATGCACTGTGACAATATATCATTAAATAGTCTACGCCTGAAAACTGTTCAACTTCCAAAGTTTTCATCCATTGCTTAGATACGCAGAAATGTTGAGACTTCTGTAAGTTTACTCCAGTCCTGGCACAAAAGCTTGGTGGGTGGACCTTTGAAGAAGGAGGTACCCTATTGAAACCTGAAAAATTAAATATTGTTTATGATAGGAAATGGCACACCTACAATTTTACTGGTAATAAGACAGAGGGAGCATTATCCCATTGCTGTGGTCAACAGGATCTCAAGGCTTATAAAGCAAAAATCAGTGTTCAGGTACTATTTAGTCATTGAGCAGGGAGGAGTTAAAGGGTATGTGTCAGGATGATATTACAACTGAAACTGGTGGTATGGCTGTATATCTCCTAGCACAACAATCAAAATGATATCTGATTTGTTGTAGGCAGGCTAATGTTCATGTGTTATTTCTGAGTGCTGTCACATCAGATAACTACAATTTGGCCCTGTGTTGACGCTATGTTTTTTGTAGCGTTTTTGCTGCAGTTTTGTGTCACATTTTTGCCACAAAACTGCATGTGTGTCCTTAGCGCTGCAAAGTCTATGAGAATTCGGAAGTGTTGTGCCAACAATGCAATTTTGTTCCTTGCAGTTTTGGTGAAGTTTGTGGTCTGGACAAATAATGAGCGGTCAATTGTTTGGAGCATTTTGTAGCCCTCCCAGCCATTGCCAATAGTGAAAAAAACACATGACCACAATCTGCACCACAAGCGCATTTGTTTTGTGGACCTTTTTCCTGCCACAAGGTGTAGTTTAGCAGAAACTTTCTGCACCCAAAAAGCAGCGTCGGTACATAGGCTATGGGTATCATTTTTAGTGTTTTAGTAGAATTTATACAGCTATACCAGCAGTTGATATAGTAAATGATCCTGATAAGTTTGCCTCTAAAATAGTTTACACATTCGTTCACGGTACTTTAAAGCACCACTCCAGTGTTTTTTTTTCCCTATTACACCACTGGTATGATGCTTTAAATGTAAATCCCCTGCCCCCTGTCTTAGGGTACCGTCACACGGTGCGATGCCACTGGAGATGTCGGCGGTGACTGGCGGGAGCGCGCACGCTCTTGGCGCCCGCCCAGCGTCACCACCCCCCGTTTACACGGGGAGACACCTCCGGCGATGCAGCGGCAATCTGACAGGCGGCCTATGGCTCCCATCGCCTGTCAGGTCGCCGTCGGCTGTTTACATGGGGCGATGTGTACACATCGCCCCAGATCGGCTGCCTTGTGTCAGAGCACTGCTCTGAAACCAGGCGACCAGTAAAAGGCGTCGCCTATTTACATTAGGCGATGTAGGGGCGATATCGGTGCCGATAGGCCACGCCCCTGCAACGCCCGAGAAATCGGTGGTGCCGTCGCCACGTGTGACGGTACCCTTATATTCACCTTGCAGTGTTTTCCCTTCAATCGCCATCGCTCCGGTTGGTCTTCGGCAATTCGTGACCTTCCTGCAGCTCCAGTGTTTCATGGAGTGTGTCAGATATCACATCTCAGTGAATCTCTGAGAGCCTCGTATGGGCTCTCATAGAGACACATTGGGAGCCTGTGACATAACTTCTGCCTGGTGGCCAGTCATATTTTACTGTCACAAGATGACACCACAGAACTAGAGCGGCATCTGTAAAAGGTAAAGATGCCAAAGCGTGGAGTATATAACAGGGAGTAACATTTAAAGGACCATTCCAAAAAAAACCCCGCTGAAGTGGTGCTTTAATGTTTTATGGATTTTGCTTTCAAAAAGTTTAAAGGCTTTTTTCACTGGAAGAAAACTGTAACGACAAGGTGGATGAAATTCAAACAAATTTTACTCTTGGAGATCGTTAAGACTTGCAAATGTTACATCTATGTGTTACCCACATGCAAATTGGATAGAAAAGCACATGGATGGTCTGCTGGTGAGCAGTCACAAAGTGCGCAACTTTGATCCATTTTTCACTGCAGATTTGCCTATTAAATCTATTATACCATCACTGTGTCTTCAGTTTTTTTTACGGATCCATTGCAATTATTAGGCCACATACACACGTTGAATATTTGGTGAGGTTTTTATCTCAGTATTTGTAGCCAATATCAGGAGTGGAACAATCAGAGGAAAAGTATAATAGAAACACCTGCAACAAAGAAAACAGATTGTGGCTTTACTCAAACTACCCGGGTGCAGCTGAGAGCCCTCTGCTACCCCTCACCTGTTATTGTCTGCATTGTTGATGGCACATCTGCGGCCAGCCGGTGATCTCAGCGACATTGCCTGAGTAGATGGCATGAGCTGCTGAGCTCACTGATATGCTACAGTGCTGCAAGCAGTAACAGACACAGCGGAGACTGCACTGGATCTAGGGAAGGTGAGTGAAATGGTCTGTTGTCTTGTCTTTGACCGTGCCTGTGGACCTGAGGCGCCCCAGAGCCATGGGGTACTCGAGACCGGGCCGTTGCTGTCTCTGGGGAAAGTCACGGGGCAGGTAATACACCTTTACCCTTTTGGTTTTGTTTTGACATTTGTCACTATATGAGAGTTTTATCTTGGGGCCCTTTACATTGGTCTTGTTGATTTAATTGCATTATGTATGTATTGGTAGGATGAACTCTGTCTATTTACTGATTATGATATACCAAATGGGGTATACCTGTACTGTGTTCCTTGTATCTCCATTTTAACCAGTTTTTGATGAGTAAATAAATTTATAATAATAAATAAAATTATTACATTTGAATATATTGGCCTGACTCCTGGATTGTAATTTTGGAATTGTGGGAAAGTCACGGGGTTGTGATCTGGTCCCGTGGCCTGGGTTCAGCTTAAGAGTAGGGGCTTTTCTGGTGTTGTTGAGAGAGGGGTTATATACCAGGAGGTTTCATGACGCCACCCGTGGTGTGTGGCTAGGGATAACCACCGCTGCTGCAGAACCTCCAGGGTGATGGACGGGCAGCTGGAATGGAATGACTCTCCACAGGTAAAGCCAATCCCCGGGGCAGTGTAAATAGTCTATGTGTGGGATGCAGGACGACGGGCACAAGGAATAGGCAGACTTACTGTTTTGTAGTTTTCTCAGTCCTTTACTGGAGCAGATGTTAATGATAGCTGACCACAGAGTCTTTGAGAGCAATTCGGAGTTTCGTCCGATCCGGCTGGGTCATTGGCTCCCTTACTGTGCTGTGTATTGTCTCCTGCAGTTGCATAAGCTAGGCTGCCGGCCCTGTCTTTCCCTGTGAGGTACCAGTATGACAAGCAACTCGACTCCTTTCTCTACCCTGATCTCGGGTGTATGCTGCTGAACTCTCACTGTGTTGCTGTGCCTCCGGTACAGTGTGGCTGGAGAATTTGGAATCCCCACCTTCCGGTGTTGACTGCCGACACGTGAGACCGTGCACAGTCTCTGACTCCGGTGTCCATTCTCTGCGCTTTCCTCTGGAGTGAGCATGCAGTTTCTCAGCCTCCCAGGTGTGTTCTCGCTTCTCTCCTCAGAAACTAACCTAGGCCTGGAACTTGGCTAGCCCCCTTGGGATGAGCTTAGCACAGCTCTTTTACACCCAGGTCCTCTTCACAGTCCTCTCAGGAATTGAACTAACTAGCCCCTCCCCAGACCAGAATATATAGGGGAGCTCACCCTGAACCTGAGCTTGGTCTCCCCCTTCTGGCCTGGAGGTGTGAGTGTTGTGTGTGTGTTTGCTAATGAGAAGACCCTTTTTTGCTCTCTCATGACACCACCACCCGGGGGCAGTGATGACACTGTGGCACTTTGACCCAGGGATGCCACAGACCATTAACAACGGGTGTTGGTGTTGTAACATTTTGTATTTGTTGATGTTCGAAAACGCATGTCATATTGTTTACCAAATAAATTATTGGATATATGAATGTCATACAGATGACAATATCGAAATTAGAGTCCACTATTTTCTGGGTGAAGCACAGATGATTTGACATATGCTCCAGACCTTGACATTTTTAGCAAAAAACCTGTGTTGCAAATTATTAAATCTACAGTGTGTAGGATTATGTTTATTGAGGATTTATTCCCTTAAGTAAAGTTGTAAAATTGAAATCTAAAACAAATCCGAAATGTTGTGAATTTTACTATGGATTATCCACTGAGTCACAAGTCCTACCTACTACACTGTGTCTCTCTCTGTGTCTCTTCTGGTGCGTCTGTGTCTCTCGTGCCTGATTCCCTGTCGGTCTCTGTAAACCCTCCTGTGGACGCACGATTGGCTATTTCTCTGCTGTAGCTGCTTAGAATATTGTTTGACCTTGTCTTACAATGACTATTAGGCTTTACTAATATAAGATTCCTGCTTTGTGGGTTTATTATTGCTTTATGACTTTTACCCGATTATAAATGATTTATGTGTCTTAACAAAAACCTTCATTTACCATAGTTTGTTTGTACCTGATTCTAGTATTAGTACTGATTTTGTGCACCAGTGAAAAATAAACTTCTTTGTTGTTTTTAGAACTCTTGGAAGGACGAGATTGTCTTGGAAAGATACCAGCCATGTTTTATAGATTGCTAAAGGATGTTAAAAAGTACCCAAAGGACACGAGAAGCCAATAGTCCATAAATAGTGTAACCTAATAGCCAAGATCCATCTTCTGTTTCTACTTTCCTTCCGGTGACCTTGCTTTCTTGTGTCTTCTACATTTTTTTCAGCCCACTCTTCTAATACCTTTGTGTTAATGTTTTCATCTTGATGCACTCTTTTTACAGGCCAGCCCATAGGTTTTGCCATTTTGACCAATTTATTTCCAAAGTTGCAGTGTATTTTACATTGTTTATTTACCTCTTGAAAATGCAAAAAAATTCACTGTTATAGAGATTGATCAGAACTTGATTTTTTTTTTTCTTTTAACCAAAACCTGTGAGTAGTGTAAAATAACAGGCTGTGTAATACTTATTTATTGATCTCCAGGTTTCTCAGTGCTTGAGGCCTCGCTCCCATTTCTGTTTAAACTGGATGAGTGCAATCCAATAAAAAATATGTTATTCAATGAGCCCATGTCCATGTGCAAGTGTATTCTAAGCTGGAATCGGGCTGAGGAAAAAATTGCAGGATGCTGTGTATGGTTGCATAAAATGTCCAAGATTCGCCAATGCAAATCAATGGGTGCAAGAAAAAAATGTCATGGCTCACGCACGGTCCAAGTGCCTTGCAATCTTTATTTTCTCGCATTCATTCATTTGCATTGGCGAAGTCCCAGTCGTTTTACACACAAATCTCAAAAAATAGGATAGATAGATGATAGAAAAGATAGAGTATATGAATAAAATAGAATAGAGAGATAGAGTAAACAGATATCCTGAAGCTTTATAATGTCCCAACCCCCTACAAATTGAAGCACCTTTTGGTGTATTCCATGTGGCACCAAGGCACGTTAGCCTTATATATCCTAATATAATAAAAACAAATTCGGGATCTCATATCTATTATATAATCACGAATGGGTTTTTTGCCCCTTTTGAGACCGCTCTCGCTGCGAGTCAGCGTGGTCATGTGGATACGAACGAAGCATTGGCCGCGCAGCGGCCATTGCGAGCAGCTCTAAGGCGACTCGCTATGCCCGCGCAGCGGGCATGGCGAGTCGCCTTAGCAGCGCGAAGCATTGGCCGCGAAGCGGCCATTGCGAGTCAGAGACTCGCTCTGCTAGAATCCCGATGCATTGTGCATCGGGCACCCATCTAGTTTTTGATAACCAGCAAAGAAAAAGCACACAGCTTCAGGCTGATATTATCAGACTGGAAAGGTCCATGGTTACTGAGCCCTTTCTGGCCTAAAAAATACTAGCCTGTAAATGCCTCAGAAATGGAGCATTAAGTTAGATTCGCCAATCTGGAACTTCGCTTCAGTTCTTCCTGATTGCCCTGGTGTGTTGGCAATTGCATAATGGTTTTTGGGGTTGATGTCAACTTTTTAGTATCAGCTGGCATCCAGCCTTGATGTTAGTAATGGAGAGGATTCTATAGGGCATCCCCATTAACAACCCAGCAATTGAGAAGCAAAAAAATGCACACACAAATATTTTTATTTAAAAAATAAAACACTACCCAGCGCTCTCTGGTTCAAATTTTTATTTAAAAAAATTAGTCATGCAGGTTTGCCGTAGTCTTTGGTTTCTGATGTAGTCCAGGGAATCTGCCGTGGTACACAAATGAAAACCAGAAAGACATAAGCTAAGTTCACATCTAAGGGGGGTTGCGCTTGCGTTTCTGTGTGTTTTTGCTTTGCATTAACGTATAGAAACGCAATGAAACGCATGCATTTTTGCCCCCATTGATTTCAATGGGAAATGCATTGAAAACACAAGTAAAAACGCATATAATTTTCTGCAAATGCAGACTGCATGCATGTTTGCACACGCAGACCAAAACATTGCAGGAGTATAGTGAGGTCAGTTTGGGAAGCGAGGGGTAGGGGGGAGTATGGGAGGAAAGGGGTGGGGGGGGGGGAGTATGAGGAGGACAATATGGGAAGTGATGGGTAAATTTCAGGGCACATTATGGGGTGTGAGGGGGTGGTATAGGTGCAGACAAAGTTTGACGCAATACAGGATGAATAAGGGCGCTGCTTTGAATCAGAAACGTTTGATGCTTTGTGGCTCCATGGTTTTTAATCCAAGTTTGAATAGAGAAGAAAAAGTTTTTTATTTTGAAATCTGATGTTGTGACAATTTGTTCATCTCTGAAATATGTGATTTAGGCAGAAGCCCAATATAACATGAGGCAGATGAAGATACTTTGGACCCTCTCTGGCCTATGATCTGGCCATGCCAATATTTTTAAGAGTGCATAAAAGTGCAGTTGGCCACCTCCTTTGTGCACATCATGAAAGCCGGACACTGCGAAACAGAAGCCACACAGTCCACAGTATCTTGCTGCCTCATTAGTGAACGGATCTGTTGTGGGTTTCATCTGAATCACATATTTTGTAGATTTAGATGGAAACCTAGATGCAAGGGCTCTACATAAAGCACATGGTAAATGTGAATTGATCCAAAATGTTCTGTACCACAGAATACTGCCAAAAAAGTTTCTATTCTACGTACGAAGACCAAGCCCCACTCAGGTTTGTCATCTGTTAACAGAAATATAGTGGGTTTCCATGTTATTGGTGACACTAAGGCTCTGAAAACACACTATGGCTCCTCGCCCCCCAAGCGAAATCTGCGCTCCCAAATCCAAATACCCCCTTTCTTTCTGAGCCCCGCAGTGTGCCTAAACCGCAGATAGCATCCACATGTTTGGCATTTCTGTAGTAAGGAAAACCTGCAGAATTTACAGGGTGCAGGTCTCCAGAAGTTCAAGCTGGGCACTACAATGTACTGGGCACTACAATGGCATATTTCATTTTCTACTCTGCAACATCTATTGCTGCTTAATTCTGGAAAAAGCCCATGGAGTCAAAAGCATCACTACACCCGTGGATGAATTCCCAAGGAGTGTAATTTCCATATGGGGGTCACGTGAGGGAGGTAACTGCTCCTCTGCCACTTAAGGGCCCTGTATATGCAGTCTGCAAACTTTTCTAGGAAACTCTGCTCTCTAAATGTAAAATAGCATCGCTGTGTGGCTTAGATACTTTACATACTCAAATATGGGATATTGTCACCTTCACAAGACATTATGTAGTTATGCAATAATTGTTATCTATATCCCCTTGTGAAAAAGCAGAATCTGGGGCTAAAACAACATTTTAGTGGTAAAAAATGTACCGTATATACTCGTGTATAAGCCAAGTTTTTCAGCCCAAAAATTGGGCTGAAAAGTCCCCCCCTCGGCTTATACGCGAGTCAATACGGCCCCCTCAAAGTTTGGCGCCCCCACCTCACTTTCTGGGCCCCCCCCGCATGCAGCGCTGCGCATATACATTACCTGTCTAGCAGCTGTCACCCTCCGATGGCGGATCGCGGCTCCCGGCTCCGGGCTCCATCTTCCTCGCTGTCTTCCTGCTTGTCAGGTGACCGGCCGGCGTCGCGATGACGTCATCGCGATGAGCCCCGGTCACAAAGCAGGAAGACAGCGCGGAAGATGGAGCCCGGAGCCGGAGCCGCGATCCGCCATCGGAGGGTGACAGCTGCTAGACAGGTAATGTATATGCGCAGCGCTGCATGTGGGGGGGCCCAGAAAGTGAGGTGGGGGCGCCAAATTTGAGGGGGGGCCCTGCTGGGGCCCTGTATACTACCACTGGGGCTGTATACTACCACTGGGGCTGTATACTACTACTGGGGCTGTATGTATACTACCACTGGGGCTATATACTACCACTGGGGCTGTATACTACCACTGGGGCTGTATACTACTACTGGGGCTGTATACTACCACTGGGCTATATACTACCACTGGGGCTGTATACTACCACTGGGGCTGAATATACCACTGGGCTGCTGTATACTACCACTGGGTGCTGTATACTACTACTGGGGCTGTATGTATACTACAACTGGGGCTGTATACTACCACTGGGGCTGAATATACCACTGGGCTGAATATACCACTGGGGCTGCTGTATACTACCACTGGGGCTGTATACTACCACTGGGGCTGTATACTACCACTGGGGCTGTATGTATACTCCCCTACACTGGGGCTGTATATACCACTGGGGCTGTATACTACCACTGGGGCTGTATATACTACTGGGGCTGCTTGTATACTACCACTGGGGCTGTATATACTACTGGGGCTGCGTGTATACTACCACTGGGGCTGCTGCTGTATACTACCACTGGGGCTGCTGCTGTATACTACCACTGGGCTGCTGCTGTATATACCACTGGGGCTGCTGCTGTAACACTGCTGGGGCCTGTATATACCACTGGGGAGGCTGCTGTATACCACACTGCTGGGGGCTGTATACCTGTGCTGGAGTCCACCCTCGGCTTATACACGAGTCAATAAATTTTCCCAGGTTTTGGGGGCAAAAGTAGGGGGGTCGGCTTATACACGGGTCGGCTTATACACGAGTATATACGGTAATTATTTTTTCTTTACCTAATGGTATAACATTTTGTGAAACCTATGTGGTGTCAAAATCGCTGCACCCCAGATGAATTTAAGAGGTGTAGTTTGTAAAGTGGGGGCATTTATGGGTGTTTTGCTGTCCTTACACCTTGAGGGTTCTGCCAGTATGGTATGGCGCCCTCAAACTATAATAGCCAAATATGTATGTTGATAATACTTTTAACCCTTCTAACTTCCTAATAAAAAAAAAATAGTTTTAAACATGATGCTGATGTAAAGTAGACAAGTGTAAAATTTAATGTATTAATTATTTTGTGTGGTTTAAGTCTGGCATAGAAGCAGTTCTCGCTCTACATAAAACAAGTATTCTTATAAAATTGTGATTTTGGGCAAAGAGTATAGTGCAAGGCTTTGCAGGGTGCTAAACCACCTTTTAGTAAATGAATCCAGTATATGACTCATTACTTCCTTACAATTCACAAGGCCTCTGTTTTACCAGTGTCTGACCCTGTAATATGGTTGATTGCAGGAGAGTCCCAGTATAGTACACACTAAATAATGTAAGAGTAATACTGGGAAGGAGAAACAGTGTATACAGTGCTTTATCCATTTTGAGACTATATAGGAGTCTCAGGATGGTGCTTTACAGGTCGGTTGTGGGATCTTGCACAAAGGGAGGCAGGAAGTTCAGGTTGTGAAGAATAACTCAAATTTGTCCGAATAGCTGCTAGAAATAAGAACAAATAGTAACATTGAGGCTCATCACATGAACAACCAGGTTGTGTGTTTTTTGGTTTTTTTTTAACATATGGTATACCATATATATTTTTCATTTTAACCTTTTGTGTGCATGCTCCAGAAAATCCAATTAATCCATGCACGACTGTGCTGTCACATTTGCATCATAGTCAAATCTGACACTTGTCAGTTGCATTTACATTGGCCTACTCTCAGGAAGACTCCCAACTTCCCGATTATCGGCCTGTTCAACAAGCAAAATGCTCAATTGTTGAGTAAAATTACTCGGAACAATCATAGTTTGATCACTCTTCTAACCCTAGAAAGTTTTATCGGCCTGTTTAAACAGGTTATTAAATGACTGAATGTAGCCAATGGCGTATATCGGCCGTGGTTTGCTATATGCAATGCCATTTCAATGTTGTCAATTCATTGTTGTGTTACAAATGCAAATTCACCTTTTGCACCTGTTTAATGCCTGCAGGTGAGGATGGCTCCAATTTATTTTACATGACCATGAAGCCGGATGGCTTTTTCAAGCGATCAGCTGATGCATCCATTTTAGCCTTTTCCTCAGGCCCCCAGACCGCTTGAAGGGTCCAGAACAATAGTACTCGCATTTCCCTATTGACTTGCATTGAACTCACTACTCGTAATGAATAGGCGAGTATTCAAACCTATGCGGTATGAATGTAGCGAGTCCGAATATTTCACTACGTGCTCATCCCTAGTGACTTGTCTTTCCTTGATTAGTTTTTTCTTAGTTCTTTCTTTCAAATATATTTCATCATTTGAACACTTTTTTTATATTGCGATATTGTACATAAAAAGTTAGTAACTTCATACACAATTTCCCATTTCTAATTTCCAATCACTTTATGTGTGATGCTCTAGTGCGCAAAGCTGGAGTCACAATATTGTTATTGGATAGCTGCACATTTGTGCCTACGTCTTCTATCATTCTTTCATAAAATAAACTGGATCATTTTCATAAGGAAGACGTCATGTCGGTCTTTTTCTCAGTCAATATTGTTATCGTGCACATCTCTACATTTAGGTATTGATACTGCTTCTAACACTGTCTGCAGTAAATGTGCTGGGAAAATTACCACTGTATATGTGGAATGTATTTATAGAACCTCATTTATTCCATGGAAATATACCATTTGGTAAACGTTTTATTTTTTACCACAAGTGCCTATGGGTTCAGTGAATGCTTCTGTATGCATTTACCGCTGATGGAGATATATGCCTTAGCTGAGCTGCTAAAATGCTCTGGCATAGTTTAAAGGGAACCTGTCACCTGGATCTAAGCGCCTACACTATCACTACCTGTCCCTGCACCTTCCTAGCTGCTCCCTATCTATCCCTCTCTGAGCTAAATCCGCCCTATAAAACAGCAGAAAAATAACTTATAACTTGCAGAAGTTCCTGAGGCTGGGGACTGAAAAGGAGGGCCCAGGCTCCATTCTGCCCCTCCTCGATGCAGCAGCACACACCCCGCTGGCCGGCGTTATTCTTTCTTCATCGCCACCTCCTCCATTTGGAATCTCCTGCTCGCTTTACACTGTAAGGTAGCGGTTAGGATCGGCACGACAGAAGACAATGACTCAGGTATTTACTCACACAGCACACAGTCTAATGGCACAGTTCAGGTATTCACAGACCTACAGGTTCCGGGGCGCAGCCGAGTACAACCTCATATAATCCCAACAGCTGATATAGAAGCTCTGTACCTTCCCCCGGGTAGGCTATGTTAGGTCAGCATACAACCTTTCTCTCCTCACCGTCCACTCATTAGCCTCATGAACATCCACTCTGAGAGAGCTCACAGGCTGTGTTAAATCTTCACACAGCCCTCTACACAGCAGCTCCTGCTGCTGTCCTGACACACTCCACCCCCTCCCCACAGCCCAGGGCAGCTAACCTTTTGTGTGCGGCTACCAAGCAGAAGATACAATCTCCCATATGCTGTGTCCCGGTCAGGGGACACATCGAGGTCGCATCACCACAACATGATAGGTGTAAAGAAGGTGGGAGATTCCAAATGGAGGAGGTGGCGATGAAGAAAGAATAATGCCGCCCAGCGGGGCGTGTGCTGCTGCATCAAAGAGGGGCGGAATGGAGCCTGGCGCTGCCTTTTCAGTCCCCAGCCTCAAGGACTGCTGTAAGTTATAAGTTATTTTTCTGCTGTTTTATAGGGCGGATTTAGCTCAGAGAGGGATAGATAGGGAGCAGCTAGGAAGGTGCAGGGACAGGTAGTGATAGTGTAGGGGCTTAGATCCAGGTGACAGGTTCCCTTTAAGTCCCCATCTTTTTATCACTGTACAGTCATTGGTGTAATTAAAGCCCAATGGGCCTCAGTGCAAAATTTGGACTTGCCCCCCCCCTTCTTCCACATGTTGGTCAGATATATAGGTCCCTTTAGCATTCAATTTCAATCCTATAAAGACATATGAGTTACCCCCTCCCCCATTTAGTAATGTCCCCCTTCATGTGCCCATCCTGGTAATTATGTCGCCAATCCTGGTGTCATCCTGGTATATATGTATCTCATCCTGGTATATAATTCTGCCATCACGAGCCCGTCCTGGCATATATGCCTCCCATCCTGGTATATATGTTCCCCATTCTGGACCCATCCTGGTATATATATTCTCTTTCCTGGTATATATATTTCTCATCCTGGGCCCATCCGGGTTATATGTCCACCATTACAGGTCCATCCTTGTATATAGGTCCCCCATCTTGGGTTCATCATGGTATAAATGTTCCTCATCTTGGTGTATATACCTTCTGTTCTGCTGCTGTGTTTTAATGCATAAAAAATTGATTCTACTCAACTCTCCACCTCTCCCACAGTGCGCGCTGGCCTATTCTGAAGCCAGTAACTGACTTATGAATGCAAGCGACGGACAACACATGATGTCACTGCCATTTGTTGCCAGTGATAGGTACGCCATTATCTGCTGCCAACCTCGTTTTGGCCGGCAGTTTGTATTGCTGTGCAGGGACCTGACACTTCAGCTGAATATGCACCTGTGGCGCCCCTATGGCAAGGTGCCACAGGGAGGCCCTGCACCCCAAAGGCCTCCGTAGTCATAGATATGGGGTCCTTTCAGAATCTGTCATAAGCACCCATACACTGAGCCCACCTTAGCATAGGGACCGTATATTCAGTAGGTCCAGGGGGTGGAGCCTAGAGGACGGACGTGAGAAGACAGACACCAGAGGGGAGAAACCAGGACCATTTGGAGCCGACTGGGGAGTCCAGGGTCGACACCGACATACCGGAGCCGAGGCAGTCAGTCGGTCTATCCCTGACTGCAAGCCGACAAGCTGTGGGACCGACAAAAGGAAGCCACAGTGCCACGGACTGAATCCCTACCTCAGTGCCAAATTGGGTCTAGGACACTTTAGGGAAAGGACCGAATTCCGGTGGCGGGAGGATTAGCTTGTTGTCGCTACCGTCCGTACTGGTAAGGAACCGACTGTACCTAACAGTAACAGTCAAGGTACCGTCACACGGGGAGATATCGCCGGCGATGTTGCTGGCAACCGAGGGGCGTGGCCAGGTTGCGGCGACATCGCCGGCGAGTTGCCTCGTGTGACAGGGCGATAATCAGGCGATGAATCGCCTGAGTCACATCGCCAGGTTTCCCAACAATGTTGGGAAATCTGGCGATGTTGCTGAGGCGATCATGCCTGATCGCCCTGTGTAACGCGGCAATCCGCAATGTTACGGGCGATTCCGCCTATCTACTACATTGCGGGTTATCGCTCGCTGGGTTGCTGGGCAACTCAGCGAGCGATAGCCGCGGCAACTAGCCGGCGACATCGCCGGTAAGTTGCTCAGTGTGACATCTCACCGGCGATGTTGTCAGGGATGCGCGCTCCCGTGATCCCCGGCAATATCGCCGGCGATATGTCCCTGTGTGACGGTACCTTTAAGGGGACTGGCGAAAGGGCTCTACAGGGTGTTTAAAGAGAGGTAAAGAGGAAACCAGACCCAGCAAGCTATTACAAAAGGGACCACTGACAGACTCTGTAAAGACACCTCCAAATCTGTGGCTACATCCCCGCTAAACCAGACCGTACTGTGTACTTCATCATTTGCCTGGTACCAGTAAAGAACTTCTTGAGCTGATCTGGTGCCTGTACTCCTTTTCTCCGCCTCCCAGAGGGCTCCCACAGCATCAAATCGATGAGGACTACTCCTCCCCTCATCTACCCCCGCTGCCCTGAGGTAAAGCTCCACCTGTGGAGACCTGTACTTCTCTGAGCTGCACCTCCATCACCTGAGTGGCCGGCCGCAGCGCTGGTATCCATGTTACCAGGTACCACAGGTGGCGTCACGTTACTATTCCCCCATCCATCATCATCATCCCCTCCACCATCCCCGCCATTGAGGGACCAGGGCACGGAACCAGGAACCAACCAGCCGTGATCCCCCATCAAAGTGACCATCTATCCCGGTATCCGAGTACCCCCTACCCTGTCGACCGACTCACACCCACAGACTCCTGTCCAGCTGAAATATGTACTGACGCTGGCGGGCTCCCTCCACTCCAAGGCCCAGTGACAACCTCTGCGACAACAAATGTTACGACACTTTGTACAGTGAATTTCAATTCCCGAACCCAGGTTGTTCATGCCTGTTGATCTGTATTTATAAATAAGTTCTTGCAGATGAGATAACACCTTTGTTAATATTATAACAACCTACGCACTAATTATAATGAACGACCTGTAACTATTTTTTTTCTTTATTTAAAAAAAATAAAATAAAATAAAAATTGTGTGGTTTCAGATGAAAGTTTCTGTGAATTTTATTGTAAAAATGGTCTACTAATCCTGTTTTGATTCAATATTTGTATTACTGCTGCAGACCCATGACAGACTATCTGGAGGTCCTCAGAAGCAGTACCTGTCAAGTGTGGAAATCACAGCAAGCTGCAGCAGATGGGGGACTAGAGGAGCACATCATCGGATATTTCTCCAAGGACTCTCTTCTAGTCACCACTGCAGCCCAATACAGTCTGAAGCGGTGCTGTGATGTCCACCCTGGGACACCAGGGCTCACAGTGCTACCAGGGCTCACAGTGCTACCAGGGCTCACAGTGCTACCAGGGCTCACACTGCTACCAGGGCTCACACTGCTACCAGGGCTCACAGTGCTACCAGGGCTCACACTGCTACCAGGGCTCACACTGCTACCAGGGCTCACAGTGCTACCAGGGCTCACAGTGCTACCAGGGCTCACACTGCTACCAGGGCTCACACTGCTACCAGGGCTCACACTGCTGCCAGGGCTCACACTGCTTCCAGGGCTCACAGTGCTACCAGGGCTCACAGTGCTACCAGGGCTCACAGTGCTACCAGGGCTCACAGTGCTACCAGGGCTCCCACTGCTACCAGGGCTCCCACTGCTACCAGGGCTCCCACTGCTACCAGGGCTCCCAGTGCTACCAGGGCTCACACTGCAACCAGGGCTCACACTGCAACCAGGGCTCACACTGCTACCAGGGCTCACAGTGCTACCAGGGCTCACAGTGCTACCAGGGTTCACAGTGCTACCAGGGCTCACACTGCTACCAGGGCTCACACTGCTACCAGGGCTCACACTGCTACCAGGGCTCACACTGCTACCAGGGCTCACAGTGCTACCAGGGCTCACAGTGCTACCAGGGCTCACAGTGCTACCAGGGCTCACAGTGCTACCAGGGCTCACACTGCTTCCAGGGCTCACAGTGCTTCCAGGGCTCACAGTGCTACTAGGGCTCACAGTGCTACCAGGGCTCACAGTGCTACCAGGGCTTACACTGCTACCAGGGCTCACAGTGCTACCAGGGTTCACACTGCTACCAGGGCTCACACTGCTACCAGGGCTCCCACTGCTACCAGGGCTCCCACTGCTACCAGGGCTCCCACTGCTACCAGGGCTCCCACTGCTACCAGGGCTCACAGTGCTACCAGGGCTCACAGTGCAACCAGGGCTCACACTGCTGCCAGGGCTCACAGTGCTACCAGGGCTCACAGTGCTACCAGGGCTCACAGTGCTACCAGGGCTCACACTGCTACCAGGGCTCACAGTGCTACCAGGGCTCACACTGCTACCAGGGCTCACACTGCTACCAGGGCTCACACTGCTTCCAGGGCTGGATTAATTTGTGCTTGATCCGTAGGGGGTGGCGAAGGGTGTTGGAAGGTGATTGTTTATTTTAATCAATGCTTACATTTTTTATATCATTTTAGAGTTTAATAAAAATGATATTCGTAGTGCATGGATTCCATTAATTTTTTCCTTAGAACCTTTTGGTGAAAAATGACCCTAATGGTACCTTTACACGCCGCCACTGCAGATGGATACAACCTGCTACAGGCTACAAATGTAGCTTGTCGCGCCAATATCGCCCGTAGTAGCGGCGTCTGAAGACGGGACGACACAGCCGGCTATAGATACATCTGTATCCGTGCACTGCCCATAAACAGATGGCTACATCGCCGATTGTAGCAAGCTGTATCGGCGTGTAAAGAACCCACAGAAGGGAACACTGGACACCCGGCGATGTAGCTGCAATGTAGCTAAGGCGTGACCCAGGCTCCGTGTTACCGCGCCCCATCTGCGATCATTGGTGGAAGCTCCTGCATGACGATTGGTAGTCGCTGCATAGGGAGGCATATTTAAGGAGCTGACCAGTCACACTACACAATTGCTTCGAGCGTCATGTATTAATCAGCCTCCTGCGATGCCTGCCCAATCATGATGTTCTGGCTTTGTCCTATCACCGTACGACGTCTTGTAATCCACAATTGTGGCACGCCTATGTGCTGTCCCTGCTGCACCAGGTCCGCCCATATTAGCTTGTTGTAGCGTTGTGTAAATGAGGTACGCTGAGCTACAGATGGCTACTTGAGACACCCGGCGATGTAGCTAGCTGTAAATGTAGCGTAGCGTAGCGCACCTTGTGGCGGCTGTAAAGAGGGTGCTTTTCCCGTTGGTAACCGTTTGGGCGTGCTCGTGCACGTGAAGTAGCCGTTGGTATCCATCCTGTTGTGGCGGCGTGTAAAGGTACCATAAAAGTTAATCTCATTTTACCTGTTTTTACAGTATTCATACAATATTTCTTAAATGTTGATAAATGGGAGGACCAACATGTATCTCAACAACTATCCTATCTGATGCAATGACTGTTGGCCGCGGAGAGGCGGCTGAACATACACGCCTCTCTCCATTGACTTTTGTGAGAGTTGTTTTTTATTTTCTGTTGTTGCCTTACATGTTGGCTGCTTTGTTCACAATGTTTTCGTCCATCACTCTAAGAAGACTTCCTTATTCAGACCAGATTTCATGTGGCAGGTTTTCAGTACCACCATGTTTTATGCATCTGAGTATCATTTTGCAGGAGACCACCCCTTAGCTAACCACTTTTCAGAAGGTTTTATTATCCATTTTAGTAATCTTGGGGGTTGTATGTAGAACCAGTTCTTTACAGGACTTGATTAGTATAATGGTGTCTTGATCTGTTAGTGCTTTAACGACCTCCCGTTAACCACAGTTTCCTTCCTCACATCAAATGTTTTCATCACTGCACCACACTCCTGCACTTCTCAAGTAAATATCCCAGCTATTTACTGAGAAATGCTACATCTACACCAAGTATACTAATGTCTAAAACACTATAAATAATGGCAGTCAGATGTCAGAATATAGTATAGAGGAAACTTCTATGTCCCATCTGTCTGATCCAGAGGAATACCTTGGACAGCTCTAGGTAAAGAAGACAAATGTCAAAGACATACATTGTAGATTTTGCCCTTGTACATGTACAATGCAAGTGAGTGTGGTTTTAGAAAACCCTAATCACATGATGTGAAAACAAAACGTGAATGTGCGGTTATGCTGCAAAAATTGCCATTTTTGGCATGTATTACCTACAGTTTCTTGGTAGAAATGCCACAAATATTAGTTTTCTTCTTAAATATGCGAAAAAGAAACATCTCCATTTCAAAATGAGGACTTATTAAAGAGGACCTGTCACCCCCCTGATGCATGGCAAACTTAATGCAGCACTGAATGCAGCATGACTGCTGCATTCAGGGAACGGGGTTCCCCATGGATCTAGCCCCCCTGTACCCTGAGAAATAGACTTTAGAAACCTTAGAGATAATTAGTCTAATGGGTGGAACTGATTACCAGCTCCTCGGCGCTGGCACACCTCCTCCTCCAGCTTCCTCAGTGTTTCTTCCTCCCCCTCTATGTCTATGCCGCCGCTTCCTGCTCTGCACTCCGCTTCTCTGTGCTGTCAATCATGCTGGCCGCACAAAGCGGCCTTGAGTGACGTCGTGGCAGAGGCCGTCCTGCTTTATCCTTTACTCAAACAGCAGGCAGAAATCTGCTTCCAGATTTTCCTCCCTGTCTGTGAATCCTGGGTCCCTCTACCCTTACAAAGGCTGTGAATGACCAGCCTCAGTAGTGACCTGTCATTCAGATACTAAATGCAGGGGTGGGGAATCACAAACGGGGAGGAGAAGATCGAGTTTACAGTCCAGCTCCATTTGCACCGTATTCTAATTAGCAGAAAATTTTAAATTCTAATTAAAGAAGAACAAAAACTTGATATTCTTCACCAAAGGTATCAATTTATTCAGTGTTACAGCCAGGGCTGTTTATTCCGTAAGCCAAACTACCAACTCAGACTCTGACTCCTAAATTTCACTAACTCCAATGATATGCATTCCTGAGGAAGGAGCGAGGTTTGCTCTGAAATGCGTAGCAATAAAGCATCATTATCCATAGATCCTTTGTGGTCATTGTCCATACACTGTGTACAGAATTATTAGGCAAGTTGTATTGTAGAGGATTATTTTTTATTATTGATCAACAACTATGTTATCAATCAACCCAAAAGACTTAAATATCAAAGCTTAATATTTTTGGAAGTTGGAGTGTTTTTTTTTTTTTTTTAGATTTGGCTATCTTAGGGTACTTTCACATCAGCGGTTTTTGCCGATCGCGACAGATGTGTGAAAAAAACGCTTTCTGCCGCGATAACCGCTGCACTTGCGGCACAGTTGCGGCAAGCCCCATAGATTGACTATGCGGGCTTGCGGCAAGTGCGGTATCGGCACTTGCGGCAGGTGCCGAAACCGCACTTGCCGCACCTGCCACACACTTACCGCAAGCCCCATAGACATTGCATGGGGCTTGCTGCAACTGTGCCGCAAGTGCAGCGGTTATGCGGTAATCGCGGCAGATGCGTTTTTTTCACCGCATCTGCCGCGATCGGAAAAACCGCTGATGTGAAAGCAGCCTTAGGCTGCTTTCACATCAGCATTTTGCGCTGATCGCGGCAGTTGCGGTGAAAAAACAGCAACTGCCGCGATTACCGCATAACGGCCGCACTTGGGGTTTACTTGCGGCAAGCCCCATACAATGTCTATGGGGGCTTGCGGCAGGTGCAGCAAGTGCGGTTTCGGCACTTGCGGCAGGTGCGGCTGCGAAAAAAACGCGTATGCCCAGCGTGCTTGGGAGAGGGAGCTGGAGAGTAACATCTCAGATAGTGACTGGCAGAAATGCTTTCTATTTACCCACAAACTAGCTAGTGCTTGTATTGCACAAGAAAGAAGTTATAAGCTGCTCACCAGATGGTACTTATGTCTGGCAACCCTTCGGAGCATGTTCCCTGGAACCCCTGACACATGTTGGCGTTGCGGAGATGAGACAGGGACAATGTTACACATTTGGTGGAGTTGTAGGGAAATCCGGCGGTTTTGGTCTCAGGTATTTAATGCATACACCCGGATAACAGGTAAACAGGCTGAGTGCTGTCCAGAATTGGCACTGCTATCCATTTTCCTGGTCCGATTGGGATTCAAAAGAAGGATATTCTTCGCTTTTGTGTCTCGGCTGCACGTGCTGTGATCCCGAGGTTCTGGAAATCACCTCGGGTTCCCTCTTTGCTTGACTGGCTCAGGGAAATGATGGACATTTTTCGAATGGAGGAACTTGCTGCAGAGTGATTTGGTTTGAATGGATTCTTTTCCAGGATTCTGTTGACTTCAAGAGTGTCTTTGCTGATGTAGTCACATTGGAACGACCTCTGGCCGACGGGGAGTCGGGGTGACCTATATCCTTTCTCTTTCCCATGCCCTATCCCTCCCATTCATGGTCCCATTTTCCTTTACATAGTCTCATCGTTACGTGTTCTCTCTTTCCTCTTCTTTCCCTCCTTTCTTCCCCTCTCCCTTCTTTTCCCGTTGTAATTCACCCCCTTTTTTTTTTGTTGTCTATATTTCCCCTCTCTCTGCTTACTTTCCCTGAGTTTTTGGGGGCTACTGAACAATGTTGTATGTTTATAGTTGAGAGATAATCTCTAGATAAAAGGCTCTCCTTTTTGGTGTCCCGGATTTTGCGTGAATCTATTTGGGCCCCGTAACCACGGGACTTGATGGGTAATGTAATAAACCATTCGGAGACAACCTAAAGTTTAATCTATTACACATGGTCAGCTTGATGGAATTGGTAAATTGATATGGAATTGTGTTGGGGCTCTACGCCTCCTTATGAACAGAACATTCCGAATCCCGAAAGGGGGCTATATATTTGTTTGTATTGAACTGCAACTCAGGATATGGAAGACGTAGCATCTGGGGATGGTGCAATTCGACAGAGATTGCCTATTTTTTCAGTGCCATTATTAGATGTTAACACCGTGATTTTCCTTATTCTTTTTCACTTTGCCATTTCCATTTATGCATATCTTTGTAATGTTTTTCAAAGCATAATAAAAACGAGATTAACCATAAAAAAAGTTCAAGGGGGCCAAATACTTTCACGAGGCACAGTATATACAGGGGCGTAAATACAACAGGTGCAGGAGTTGTAATCGCACCTGGGCCCTGGACCCTAGGGGGCCCCAAAAGTAGCTTTGGCTTATAGAAAAAGACTAATGCTATTAAAGATTTCCTATGATTGGGGGCAGGCCCGGCGTCAGCACTCGGGCAAGTGCCGGGGCCCACTAATTGGAGGGCCCCCAGGCCCTGAGGCTAGGGTCACATTTGTGTTGTGACCCTAGCCTGACGCAAGTATTGCCCTCTGCAGCGCAGAGAGTTTAATGCTATGGCTGCCAGCAACGGAGCCCATAGAAACCCGCTGTTTACATTGCCAACCAGTGGTTGGCAAGGTAAACATCGGGTTTCTATGGGCTTCAGCGCATAGCATTAAACACTATGTGCTGCAGCTGAAAATACTTGCGTCAGGCTAGGGTCACAACAAAAGTGTGACCCTAGCCTCAGGGGCCCCTGAGCACTGCCCCCACAGCCAGTGCCATATCCAGGGGGCAGCTGGGGGGGCTCATTTGCAGGGAGGTCATTTGCAGCCTCCTTCAGCTCTGGAGGTCTCCCTCTGTGGGAGCCGACACAGAGCCGCACACTGCTGACAGGACTTGTGATGATGTCAATGGAGGGGAGGAGTCAGGGGTCACATGATCAGCTCCTCAGTGTATGCAGGACTCTGCTGTGCTGGCCACCATGATGCTCAATTAGGTGAAGTTTATGTGTGGGGTCAGAAGTGATTTACAGTGTAAATGTTGCAGAGGTGAGTGTGTACGAGGTGTACGGAGCGGAGCCGTGTGTGTACTAGTGTATGGAGCACAGCCGTGTGGTACTAGGTGTATGGAGTAGAGCCGTGTGTGTACTAGGTGTATGGAGCAGAGCCGCGTGTGTATGAGGTGTATGGAGCGGAGCCGCGTGTGTATGAGGTGCATGGAGCGGAAACTGCATGTGTATGAGGTGTATGGAGCACAGCTGTATCTGTATAAGGTGTGCGGAGCGGAGCCGCATGCGTGCGAGGTGTATGGAGCAGAGCCGTGTGCGTACGAGGTATGTGTACCAGTGGTAGCCGCCCGCAGATTCCGCTCCCGATCCTATAGTCCGAGCCGCCTATGCCAGCAGCATTCTTCTCCAGAGTCTCTTCTGCCGCTGTCTGCATTCTGCAGCTCAGCATGGCGGGGCACGATGTTGTCATCACTGTGCTGATATATGCAGAGCGACCGGAGGAGACCGGAGCAGCGAGAATAAAGGTGAGAAGAAAGATAGATCCAGACGGCCAGACACTCCGCTTGGCTGCGGTGCCACCCATATGGCAGTGTGGCTCTATTGACCTGCTTGCATTATTTGTGCACTTCAGGATGCTTGTGTATATACCAAGCATCCTCAGACGCACAAAAATGCAACATGTTGCATTTGCAGGGGACTTTTAAAAAGCGCAAGGGAACGCAAACGCACCTTAGCCCGCTCCTAACAACATGTAATATACTCACTGTCAGAAACAGCTCTTATGGTTTCAGCAGTCACTGTTCCTGTAAGGCTGATTTCACATAGGCGTTTTTTGAAAAATGCGGCAGTTGCGGTAAAAAACCCTGCATCTGCCGCATTTTCCGCCTAGCGGCTGCACTTGCTGCGCATTTGCAGCAAGCCCCATGCATTGTGTATGGGGCTTGCGGTAAGTGTGCGGCAATATATATATACAATATATATATAATATATATATATATATTATAGTCCGCGATATGTACTAAAGGGGGCCCACTGAGACTTTTTCCCCGGGGTCCCCAGAAACCAGTTCTGGTGCCGGCCCTGTTTGGGGGCCCCAATGGAGCTTTCACATCAGTGCCCATGGGATTCAAATTATGCCACTATATATAATATATATATATATATATATATATATATATATATAAATAAATAGAGAACTCATGTTAAATACACAAGAGCAAGTGATAAAGAGCAATTTAAAACAGAAAATTATTGAAGGGAAAAATAAAAAACCAAAAGCTTTCTATGACACTGGTATTGGCACCCTTTACACTAAATTAGTATGGAAATACATTTTTTTTTTAAACCAAATTTACTTTTTATTGAGATTATGTCGAAATAACCATTACATGGAAATACATTTTGACTTGCTTGTTGTAAATTACAAATCACCTGTGATAAATTGTCCATGCCCATGTGACATGAATTAGCAAATAAAAGATGACTTCATGTTATAAAAAGCCACATATCATTAGCTATTTTAAACATTTTTTTTTAACATTTATAATTAATGGTGCTTTTATTATTTTTTTCATTAATTTTTCCTTGCTATTTTTTTCATTTTATTTTTTCTTTATTAGATATTTTTTTTTTCTTGTTGAATTTATATTTCATTATTTCATCATACTAATATATATTTTTCGGATACATATTGTTTTTGTATATAAGTGTGTTTGTGTGTGTATATATGTATATATAAAATTTGGATGTCAATATGTCAATTACTGCAATCTGCCTCCTTGTTGGGAGGCTTCTTCACACTCCTTGTACAATTGTATTCAGTTGTATACTAGTAAGCTTACTATGCACATGTATAAATTATTTTACATTTTAACCTGATGAAGGCCTGTTTTTCGTCATCCGAAACATGTTTTTAATTCCAATAAATTTTATATTACTTTTTGGAACCTATTTGGTGGTGGCACTCATCTAGTTTTTTTTCCAAGGTTTCTAGTAGCCTTTGTTTACTGTTCCTTGCTTGTGAGTTTAAAAGGAAGGAATGGTTTACATGGATATCTTAGGGATCAGCAACTTACTATTGGATTCCATATACTCGGCTCTCAGTTTGCATTATATTCTGCATTTCATTTACCTAAATTAGGCCCCTTTCACATCAGTGTTTTTCGCTGATTGCGGCAGATTTACCGCATCTGCCACCTAACGGTCGCAATTGCATCACACATCAAGCCCCATGCATTGTCTGTGAGGCTTGCAGCAGGTGCAGCAAGTGCGGTATAGCTGCGGCTTCGGCAGTTACGGCCACGGAAAACACGCTGCTGGCCGTGTTTTTTTTTCACTGCTGCAAGTGCCAAAACCTTGGCTATACTCCACTTGCCGCACCTGCCACAAGCCCCATAGACAATGCATGGGGCTTGCTGTAAGTGTGACGCAAGTGCGAATGTTAGGCGGCAGATGCGGTAAATCTGCCGCAATCATCAAAAAATGCTGATGTCAAAAGGGCCTTAGGTGAGTGAATCGACTTACAAATCTCATGTGTGAACCAATCACCACTCTTAGAGCAGCGCTTCTGTTTCTCCCTGTTTTTTCCTCCATAGGTTTCTTTCCTTTAAAGGATTAAGGCCCCATTCACATCAGCGGTAAGCGCTGATCGCGGCAGTTGCGGTGAAAAAAACGCAACTGCCGTGGTTACCGCATAACGGCTGCACTTGCGGTTCACTTGCGGCAAGCCCCATGCAATGTCTATGGGGCTTGCGGCAGGTGCGGCAAGTACAGTATAGTTGCGGTTTCGGCACTTGCGGCAGATGCGGCCGCGAAAAAAACAGTCAGCCGCGTTTTCTTTTGCGGCCGCATCTGCCGCAAGTGCCGAAACCACATATGCTGCACCTGCCGCACACTTACCGCAAGCCCCATAGACATTGCATGGGGCTTGCTGCAAGTGAACCGCAAGTGCTGCCGCTATGCGGCAATCGCGGCAGTTGCATTTTTTTCACTGCAACTGCCGTGATCAGCGCTTACCGCTGATGTGAAAAGGCCCTTATTTGTAAATTTTTTGATCATATCAAAGGAATCATAAAGTCAGAGAGTTATCAAGATATTTTAGAGTGAAATGTCCTACCCAGTGTAAGAAAACTTGGTTTGAGTTGAAGATTATACAGGTCCTCCAGCAAGGTAATAACCCTAAGTACACATCCAGAAGCACACAGGAGTGTATGAAAAGAAAAAATGGACTGTTTTAAAGTAGCCAGAAATAAGGCTTGACCTCAATCCCATAGAAAATCTTTGGGGTGAACTGAAATCTACCATTGGGAAAAAGAACCCTACAAACATTCAAGAACTTGAATAATCTGTAGGAGGTGAAATATTATGGGGGACTTGTGCTTGTGCCAGCTACATACTTATATTCACATTCAGGAGGAGAAACATCAAAGGCAGGAATCGTGCAGAAAGTGATTACATTTTTCAACACGTTCCGGAGCGATACTGGCTCCTTCAGGAAAAAGTCACATACTTCCTAATCACCTTTTCCTTGGTGTTTTCTACATTTCTTTGAAATTGCAACATGCAAGCTAGCAAACAATGTTTCATTGTTGTATGACTTTGGACCATTAATTATAAAATCCTGAGGATATAACTTTTGTACATTTCCATTAATTTCTTAAGATATTGTACAGTCTATGAAAAAAGTAAGGGGTGCCAATAATGGTGAGCAGCACTGTGTATGTGTATGTCTATGTCTGTGTGTATGTATTATGTATGTATATATACACACACAGTTGAGTATTTTTTAAGTAAATTCAGTCTATCGACCTCCATAAAGTTATTATGTAAAGAATGAGATTGTTCTTTTGTGAGAATTTTTTGTCTTTGCTCCGCATGTCTAATGCCTTTGGGCCATTTGAGTCTCTAGGTCATCCAAGTATTTCCAGATGCTTCCAAACTGCTTTCTAGTCGTTTTGATCTATTCTCTCACCAAATTTTATTGTCGTAAGTGGATAGTAATTTCCTATGCTTCACTTAATTGCTTAAATAAAAGCAGAACTTTCTTTAGGGAGCCTGTCACCTGTTGGTGGTTTCTTTTTTGGTTTCTTTTTTTAAAATCCACTTTACCGTTTTAGTGATATTTTGCAAATTGTGTAATGAGGAATTTTCTTATGCCTTTATTTCTTTAAAGAATAACTAAACTAAAGCTTCTGCAGTTTTTTTTTTTTTTAATAAATTTTGTTGGCACTTTGCTTAAACGTGATTGGTTCCTGCCTCAGTGTGCACACAGAGAATCATGCTGAAGGTTTAGTCATTTATTAGTACTTTTTATTCATTATACTTTGCTATAGCACCATGATATTGTGCAGCGTTTTGCAGACATCATAATCGCTTTCCCCATTGGGGTTCACAATCTAAACTCCCTATTAAAAATGTATCGGTATGTCTTTGGAGTTTGGGATGACACTCATGAACCCAGAGGAATGCCACACAAATACGGGGAGAACATAAAAAATATTTTCAGATGTTGTGATTGGTTGGATTTGAGCCCATAACCCCAGCGTTGTGTTGCTAACCACTGAGCACGAGTACACATGGTCTTAACCATGGATACCTAAGGTCCTGCAGTGCCCTGCACATGAGGAAAAGACATTGTAAACTATACTACGTTTCTAGTTAATGACCTTCATTGAAGATGCATGTTTATACTCCATATAATTTAAGAGACACATCTATTACATGGACAAGACTAGTCGCGACTCAGGCACAAATGGATATCAACATACACAATGACCATATGTCTTATGCAAACACTTCAACATTTTATTATTAAAATCCAATTGATAGAGGGACAATACATAACAGAAAAACCAGCATCCAGTTGGTGGGCAAGCACCAGAACCTGAGGTAGTTGTTGTAGCAAAAGTGCAAGTTACAGAGCAGGATATCAAAGCACTATACACTGAACAGGGTTATAGTATATAATTACATCAGATATTTCTTATGTACAAACCCCATACATAAATATGCATCATATCCTCACATATATTTATCTTGGACTAGATGGGGGCTCGATTCTAACACATCGGGTATTCTAGAATATGTATGTAGTTGACATACTGTGACTGACAGAACTTGTTCAGAAAACGCAAGTGAAGTATAATATATATATATATATATATATATATATATATATATATATATATATATATATATATACTAGCTGTAGTACCCGGCTACGCCCGGGTTAATAAATAACTGATGTTAGCTATAACAAAATAGAATTTGAATCTGTCATAGAAGCTGAGCTGTGATTGATTGCTATAGGCAGCCTAATAAATCTCCAGCCAATAGTAAACCCTCCCCCTGGCCGGGCAGTATATGTTACCTCACACATACACATAATAGACAGCTCATGTGACTGACATCTGCCTTAATTTCCTATATGGCACATGTGTTGCACATTGGCTGTTTTTAATCAGATGTTTATGTTTGGAAATTAAAGATAGCACAAGTATGAGGCGAGTTGTGTGAGGTGATTTGTGCACATCTGTGTCTGTCTGTGTGGTGTGTGTGTCCCTGGGGTGTGTGTATGTGTGTGTCCCTGTGGGGGGGTCTGTGTGGTGTGTGTCTCTGTTGTGTGTGTCTCTTTGTGGTGTGTGTGTGTGTCCCTGTGGGGTGAGTACATGTGCCCCTATGGGGTGTGTATGTGTGTGTCCCTGTGGGGGGGTCAGTGGTGTGTGTGTGTGTGTATCTGTGTTGTGTGTGTCTTTGTGGTGTGTGTGTCCCTGTGGGGTGAGTGCATGTGTCCCTATAGGGTGTGTATGTGTGTGTGTGTCCCTGTGGGGGGGGTGTCTGTGTGGGGTGTGTATGTCTCTGTGTTGTGTGTGTCTCTGTGTGGTGTGTGTGTCCCTGAGGGGTGAGTGCATGTGTCCCTATAAGGTGTGTATGTGTGTGTCCCTGTGGGGGGGTCTGTGTGATGTGTGTGTGTTTCTCTTAGTGGTGTGTGTGTGTCCCCGTGGGAGAGTGCATGTGTCCCTATAGGGTGGCTGTGTGTGTGTGTCCCTGTGGGGGGGGGTGTCTGTGTGGGGTGTGTGTGTCTCTGTGTTGTGTGTGGTGTGTGTGTGTCCCTGAGGGGTGAGTGCATGTGTCCCTATAGGGTGTGTATGTGTGTGTGTCCCTGTGGGGGGGTCAGTGGTGTGTGTGTGTGTATCTGTGTTGTGTGTGTCTCTGTGTGGTGTGTGTGTCCCCGTGGGGAGAGTGCATGTGTCCCTATAGGGTGGCTGTGTGTGTGTGTCCCTGTGGGGGGGGGTGTCTGTGTGGGGTGTGTGTGTCTCTGTGTTGTGTGTGGTGTGTGTGTGTCCCTGAGGGGTGAGTGCATGTGTCCCTATAGGGTGTGTATGTGTGTGTGTCCCTGAGGGGGGGTATGTGTGTGTGTGTCTCTTTGTGGTGTGTGTGTCCCTGTGGGGTGAGTGCATGTGTCCCTATAGGGTGGCTATGTGTGTGTGTCCCTGTGGGGGGGGGGGTCTGTGTGGTGTGTGTTTGTCTGTGTTTTGTGTCTCTTTGTGGTGTGTGTGTGTCCCTGTGGGGTGAGTGCGTGTGTTGCTATAGAGTGTGTGTGTGTCCCCTTGGGGGTGTGTGTGTGTCTCTGTGTTGTGTGTGTCTCTTTGTGTTGTGTGTGTGCTTGTTCGGGTGCATGGTGAGTATCCAATGTTAGGGCTGCACTTTAGCGACTATACACTTGCTGTTACTCTTTGTGTGCGTGTGGTGTGTATACATGTCCCCGTGTGTGGTGAATATCTCATGTTGGGGTCCCACCTTAGTGACTATATGCTGGTATGTGCTGTTAGT
Organism: Allobates femoralis; assembly: GCA_033576535.1. Lineage (NCBI taxonomy): Eukaryota > Metazoa > Chordata > Amphibia > Anura > Aromobatidae > Allobates > Allobates femoralis. The sequence continues at coordinate 719,452,810 of JARQOC010000003.1, read as the reverse complement.
CTTTGGCGCTATCATTAAGCCCCTCTCATTCACAACTGTCAACTGGTAACGGTCACTTTTTCCCCATTATGTAGATAGGGGCAAAATTGTTTGGTGAACTGGAATGCGCGGGGTTAAAATTTCGCCTCACAATATAGCCTATAACGCTCCCGGGGTCTAGACGTGTGACTGTGCAAAATTTTGTCTCTATAGCTGACAGCTGTCGATTTTCCCCAACACTTTTCCATTAACTTTTTCCCCATTGTGTAGATAGGGGCAAAATTGATTGGTGAACTGGAACGCGCAGGGTTAAAATTTCGCCTCACAACATAGCCTATGACGTTCCCGGGGTCCAGACGTGTGACTGTCAAATTTTTATATAATATATATTATATTATAGGTGTAAATATGAGCAGCAGTAACGCTGGTAATCGGGTGCAATGCATCCCACATCCTCATGGTCTCAGTATACATACAATAATCGCAGCACTCCTGAGACGTTCAGTGTGTTTATTCCAGCTTGCAAATAGGTACAATGCAACGTTTCAGGCACCACGCCTTATTCTGCTGAAAAAGGGCGTGGTGCTGAAACGTTGCATTGTACTATTTGCAAGCTGAATAAACACCACTGAACGTTCAGGAGTGCGGCGATTATTTGTATGTATATATAATATTATATATATTACAGTTGTGGCCAAAAGTGTTGACACAACTGCAATTCTGTCAGATAATACTCAGTTTCTTACAAAATGATTGCAGTCACATTCTTTGGTATTATTATCTTCATTTAATTTGTCTTCAATGAAAAAACACAAAAGAGAATGAAGCAAAAAGCAAAACATTGATCATTTCACACAAAACTCTAAAAATGGGCCAGACAATAGTATTGGCACCCTCAGCCTAATACTTGGTTGCACAACCTTTAGCCAAAATAACTTCCGGTAACCATCGATGAGTTTCTTACAATGCTCTGCTGGAATTTTAGACCATTCTTCTTTGGCAAATAGCTCCAGGTCCCTGATATTTGAAGGGTGCCTTCTCCAAACTGCCATTTTTAGATCTCTCCACAGGTGTTCTATGGGATTCAGGTCTGGACTCATTGCTGGCCACTTAGAAGTCTCCAGTGCTTTCTCTCAAACCATTTTCTAGTGCTTTTTGAAGTGTGTTTTGGGGCATTGTCCTGCTGGAAGACCCATGACCTCTGAGGGAGACCCAGCTTTCTCACACTTGGCCCTACATTATGCTGCAAAATTTGTTGGTAGTCTTCAGACTCATATGCCCTGCACACGGTCAAGCAGTCCAGTGCCAGAGGCAGCAAAGCAACCCCAAAACATCAGGGAACCTCCACCGTGTTTGACTGTAGGGACCATATTTTTTTTCTTTGAATGCCTCTTTTTTTCTCCTGTAAACTCTATGTTGATGCCTTTGCCCAAAAAGCTCTACTTTTGTCTCATCTGACCAGAGAACATTCTTCCATTCTTCCAAAATTTTTTTGGCTTTCTCAGGTAAGTTTTGGCAAACTCCAGCCAGGCTTTTTTATGTCTCGGGGTAAGAAGTGGGGTCTTCCTGGGTATCCTACCATATAGTCCCTTTACATTCAGACGCCGACGGATAGTACGGGTTGACACTGTACCCTCGGACTGCAGGGCAGTTTGAACTTGTTTGGATGTTAGTCGTGGTTTTTTTTTCCACCATCCGCACAATCTTGCGTCAATTTTTCTTTTCCGTCCACATCTAGGGAGGTTAGCCACAGTGCCATGGGCTTTAAACTTCTTGATGACATTGCGCACGGTAGACACAGGAACATTCAGGTCTTTGGAGATAGACTTGTAGCCTTGAGATTGCTCATGCTTCCTCACAATTTGGTTTCTCAGTCCTCAGACAGTTCTTTGGTCTTCTTTCTTTTCTCCATGCTCAATGTGGTACACACAATGACACAGGATAGAGATTGAGTCAACTTTATACCATGTCAACTGGCTGCAAGTGGGATTTAGTTTTGCCAACACCTGTTAGGTGCCACAGGTAAGTTACAGGTGCTGTTAATTACACAGATTAGAGAAGCATCACATGATTTTTCTAACAGTGCCAATACTTTTGTCCACCCCCTTTTTTATGTTTGGTGTGGAATTATATCCAATTTGGCTTTAGGACAATTCTGTTTGTGTTTTTTCATTGAAGACAAATTAAATGAAGATAATAATACCAAAGAATTTGTGATTGCAATCATTTTCAGGAAGAAACTGAGTATTATCTGACAGAATTGCAGTGGTGTCAATACTTTTGGCCATAACTGTATATACATGTATATATAATATATATATAGCAGCGCTATGGTATATGGTGGTACATTACAGCACATGTATAGCAGCACTATAGTATATGGCGGTATATTATAGTACATGTATAGCAGCACTATAGTATATGGCAGTACATTACAGTACATGTATAGCAGTGGTACAGTATATGGCGGTACATTACAGCATACGTATAGCAGCACTATAGTATATGGTGGTACATTACAGCACATGTATAGCAGCACTATAGTATATGGCAGTACATTACAGTACATGTATAGCAGCACTATAGTATATGGCGGTACATTATAGTACATGTATAGCAGCACTATAGTATATGGCGGTACATTACAGTACATGTATAGCAGCGGTATAGTATATGGTGGTATATTACAGTACATGTATAGCAGCGGTATAGTATATGGCGGTACATTACAGCACATGTATAGCAGCACTATAGTATATGGCAGTACATTACAGTACATGTATAGCAGCACTATAGTATATGGCGGTACATTGCAGTACATGAATAGCAGCGCTATAGTATATGGCGGTACATTACAGCACATGTATAGCAGCACTATGGTATATGGCGGTACATTACAGTACATGTATAGCAGCACTATGGTATATGGCGATACTCCGCTCCCTGCGGCCCTCCTGCTCCCTCCTGGCTCCTCCACAGTAAGAGTAAAAATAAAGAAATCCTCAGTGAGGATACTCACCTGTCCGCCGATTCGCTCCACCTCCGTATTCTAGGTCCTACAGGCCTTTAGGACCTGTCGTTGCCTGAGAAACCAATCAGCTGATCGCTAACTGCCGGGGCGGCAGGATGGAGCAGGGGGGCAGGATGGCGATGGGTGGGCAGGGTGGGGGGGCAGGATGCTGGCGGGGGGGGGCAGGATGGTGGTGGGGGGGCAGTATGGAGCGAGTGGGGCAGGATGGAGCCGGGGGAGGGACAGGATAGAGCCAGCGGGGGGGGGGGGGAGGATGGAGCCGTGGGGGGGGCAGGATAGAGCCGGGGGGGGGGGGGGGGGGGGGGGGGTTGGAGCGATCAGGGCAGGATGGAGCCGGGGGGAGGCAGGATGGAGCCAGCGGGGCCAGATGGAGCCGTGGGGGGGCAGGATGGAGCTGTGGGTGGCAGGGTGGAGCCGGGGGCAGCATGGAGCAAGCGAGGCAGGATGGTGGCGGGGGGGCAGAATGGAGCCGGGGGGGGGGGGCAGAATGGAGTGCTCGGTAACCTGGAGCAGTAGCAGGCAGCGTCCTGCTGCTAGGACCTTGCATGATGTCAGAATGACATCAGCATTCAGCGCTGTGATTGGCCCGCTCGCGGTCATGTGACACGCATATCACATGACCGCGAGTGGGCCAATCACAGTGCCGAACGCGGATGTCATTCTGATGTCATCATGCAAGGGCCTAGCAGGACACCGCCTGCTACTGCTCCCGGTTACCGATCACTCGGTGGAGGGTAAGTATAACAATCTTTATTATTTTTAATACATTTGTCTTTATTTTACATTTGATTTCGCAGTTTATAATGCACTGCGAAATCAAATCACTATAGAAGAAGCCCTAAGGAGCAGGGGGCCGCGGGGAGCGAGAGCGCAGACAGGGCAGAGGAGCGGGGTATGGAGCGTGGGCAGGACAGGAGGAGCGAGGGGGGGGGGGGGAAGAAGCGCGGAGAGGCAGCGGAGTGGGGGTACGGAGTGCGGGCACGCCACCGTCGGTCGGACCCGTGTATCCGGGTTGCAAATCGGCATGAAATTCGAACTTTGAATTTGCACGCCTATTTGCATAGTCTGCGCTCATTGGTGGCCGCCAGAGTCGTCCACCAATGAGCGGCCTCTGTCTGGTGCGCGATTTCTGTGACCGACAGACGCCTTAGACAATTATACTGTAGATATGTCTAGACAGTGTATACACTATATATGGCAGTAACACCATTGTTATAGTGCAGATCAGTACTCAAAGAGTTAATCTGCACATGCCAAAACAGAATCTAGATCCATTACTACCAAAGTGCATTCAATATCATGCATTGCAGTCATGAAGTAAACAAAGTGCAAGTTACCACGTAGGTCAGTAGGTAATGGTACCGCCGACCCCTACGGCCGTTTCGGCTTCCTTCATCAGGGGGCAATTATGCATATTTTTCATGTTCCCTGAAGTATGTTTGCCATGTAGGGTCTCATTCTGTAGTGTTTGCGGAAGGCGGACAGTTTGTTGGGAGGCAGACTGTGGGTTGTGGGAACCAGGCGTGGGTGAGCGGGCTTCGGGCAGCGTGTGTGACGGGTTCGTGGCCTCAGCAGCACCGGTAGCGGGCGCCATATTTGGGCCATATTTGCACACCCATCACTTTCTCTATACACATGGTCTTAACCATGGATACCTAAGGTCCTGCACTGCCCTACACATGAGGAAAAGACCTTGCTTATCAGGAAAACCATACTACATTTCTAATTGGAGGGATTTGCTAATATTGTTATTATTACACCTTCTACATAAATGAGAATACCCCTTTTAATGAAAGTTTACAATGTGGCCTAATTATATAGTTATTGATGATATTCTGTATCAGATATGCAAATAAAATTGATCAAACAGCTTCATTATGGTAAACAATGTATAGTAACTATGTTGATAGAATCAGGGTTATAAACCAGTTAGTCGTGCTGTACAAAATAATTAATAACGTTTCTCATATGTCTGCTTCACATCTTCATCAAGTTTGAAACACTTTATCTTAGGATTTAAGAAGGGTTAAAAGTGTAGCAGCAATTTGTCAATTTTTCAAGTAAAAAAATCTTTCTTTAGGGATATACCGTATATACTCGTGTATAAGCCGACCCGTGTATAAGCCGACCCCCCTACTTTTGCCCCCAAAACCTGGGAAAACCTATTGACTCGTGTATAAGCCGAGGGTGGACCCCAGCACAGGTATACAGCCCCCAGCAGTGTGGTATACAGGCCCCCTCAGTGGTATACAGCAGCCTCCCCAGTGGTAGTATACAGCAGCCTCCCCAGTGGTAGTATACAGTAGCCTCCCCAGTGGTATATACAGCAGCCCCAGAGGGGTATACAGCAGCCCCAGAGGGGTATATAGCAGCCCCAGAGGGGTATATAGCAGCCCCAGAGGGGTATATAGCAGCCCCAGAGGCGTATATAAGCAGCCCCAGAGGGGTATATAGCAGCCCCAGAGGGGTATACAGCAGCCCCAGAGGGGTATACAGCAGCCCCAGAGGGGTATACAGCAGCCCCAGAGGGGTATACAGCAGCCCCAGAGGGGTATATAGCAGCCCCAGAGGGGTATACAGCAGCCCCAGAGGGGTATACAGCAGCCCCAGAGGGGTATATAGCAGCCCCAGAGGGGTATACAGCAGCCCCAGAGGGGTATACAGCAGCCCCAGAGGGGTATACAGCAGCCCCAGAGGGGTATTTAGCAGCCCCAGAGGGGTATACAGCAGCCCCCGCTGTATACAGCGGTACCCGGCTGTATACAGCCCTCCCCCCTGGTATACCGGGCCCCCCCTGTGGCAACCTGTAAAGGAAGCGATGATTATACTTATCGGGTCGCTGTCGCCGACGCCGCCGCTCTGTCACCGTCCGTCACCGCGCTCCTCCTGGTCTTCATGCTTCCTTCACCGGCGCACAGAAAATGACGTCATTTCCTGTGCGACGGTGAAGGAAGCATGAAGACCAGGAGGAGCGCGGTGACGGACGGTGACAGAGCGGCGGCGTCGGCGACAGCGACCCGATAAGTATAATCATCGCTTCCTTTACAGGTTGCCACAGGGGGGGCCCGGTATACCACGGGGGGGCTGTATACAGCCGAGTACCCGTATATACTCGTGTATAAGCCGAGGGGGGACTTTTCAGCACATTTTTTGTGCTGAAAAACTCGGCTTATACACTAGTATATACGGTAATCAATTTTAAATGCATTTTGAGGGGCCTAAATATTAGAAACTCCCCAAGAGTGATCCCATTTTTTTAAATTCCCAAACCTCATACTTCAAAACCGCTACACCAGAGTTAATCAAAATAAATAATAATAATAATAATAATAATAACAACATTCCAAAATGAAATAATAAAAAAAAATCATTTTTAGCCCCAATTTTTTTAACTTTTACAAGGGACAGCGAAAAAAATGGTACCCTGCGATTTGTTATCCAGTTTCTTCTGATTGTGCTGATTCTCGACATATTGTTAGAAACCTCTGTTTGGACAAACTCAGAAGGGGAGGAGTGCTATTTGACTTTTAGAATATAAATTTGGCTGAAATAGATTGTCACTTGCCACATTTGCAGAACCCTTAAGGTACCTTAACAGCAGAAACCCCCACAAGTCACCCCATTGGTATTTAGACCAATCAACCAATTCATCTAGTTGTGTGTTCAGCGTATTGAAACCATAGGCTGGAAACACACTGTCTGAGTGACATGCGAGATAGGGGCCACGTCACACACACAGATATCTGTGCAGATATTGTTTTCAGATCTCTGGTTGCAATGAAATCATGGACACATTGTTCCATTTTGTGGCCATATACAAATGGAGCAATGTGTCCATGATTTCACTGCAACCAGAGATCTGCGAACAATATCTGCTCATATATCTGTGTGTGTGACGTGGCCCTTACTCGCACAAATCTAGGATCATTCACCCGCAATGGCCTCCCCTTCTCTGGACGGGAGCAGTGGAGCTACATAGAAATAAATACCACTGACAGTATCCTGTCCATTGAGGCAGGGGTCGTGTCGGGTGAATGATCCGAGACTCATGCGAGTAACTCGCATTTCACTCAGACAGTGTGCTTCCAGCCATAGATGCTTCATAGAACTTTTACAATTTGGGTGTGAAAACAAAAACTAAAATTTCTTTAAGTAAAATGTTTGGTATTTTTACCCCCAAATTTGTGAGGAAACAGACCCCATACTTTGCTAGACAATTCCTTCCAAATGCGATGATATCGTAAAATAAAACTACTGTTTGGGCACATGGCCTGGACTTGGAAAGGAAAGAGCGCTCTTAGATTTTGAGAGCATAATTTTGTCTGGAATAAATTGTGAATGCCATGATTGCTTTTAGTTCAGATTTTTCAGAAGCAGAATGTATAAAAACCAGCTAATTGGTGTTCTTTTTTTTTTGTGTAGCTCACAGTGCAGTAAAAGTGATCAGACCAATTTATTCTTTCCGTCAGTCCGGTTACAGCGATACCAGACATGTATAGCTTCTTTTATGCTTTGCTACTTTTACACACATAAAACACTATTTTAAAAATTAAATTGTTTTGGCATCACCAAATTCTGAGAGCTGTAACTTTTCTATTTTTTTGCCGAATGAGCCATATTGTTTTGAAAGTTTTCTATTCTCATTTATACAATTTTTTCACATATTTTGTTGTAGATTGCTTTTTATTTCATTTATTGTAAGTCACGATGATGAATTAACAACCTTTTTTGTGTGTTTATTTTTTTTTTTACAGTGTTAGCCATGTGGAATAAGTAACATGATCGTTTTATAGCTCGGGTCGTTCAAGACTTGGCGATACCAATTTTTTCTACTTTTTCTGCTTGCTCTGGTTTTAACATGAAGGCTGCATTTTTACTTGTGAAATGGGTTTTCGAGATTTGTGTGTTCTTTATTTTCCGTTTTTTTTTTTTAACTTTTATGCAGATTTTATTTAACCTTTTTTTTTTCACTTTCACTTAATCCCACTGTGGACCATAAAAATCTTTTAGTTTGATCACTGGCCTCATGTATTGCAGTACCCTTGTAGTCCTGTTAGTGGTTCACTGACTGCCTGGGAAAACACTTGGGTCATCCGATAACACCAATGTACCATGGCAACAATTGGCACCTGAAATTACAATTGCGGGGGGGGCCGAACCTGCCAAAGGGGGTCTCTTAATTTCTTAGATACCGTTGTCGCAATTAACCGCAATATTTAAGGGGTAACTCGGTCTCGATCAGTTCCAGAATGGTCGAGGTCAATGCCCATGGGATTTTGAGATGCAGGAAGCGCTATTTACTTTATCCCGATAGCCATTTAAAATGCAGATGAGGGAATAAGGCCCCTTAACGACTGCCATTTTTATGTGCATCAACAGTTAAGGGGTTAATTTTATAGTTTACCACTTGTTGCCAAAGTTGCTGGCCACCTTGGAGGTGGACGGTTTAATAGGCAAGGAGCGTCCTCTTTGCCAGCTTTTTGCCATAAGCTTAGGCTACTTTCACAAACCGATTTTGAGGGAGCCGATGCTGTCCGATATAATTCGGACAGCATCGGCTCCCTTCTGATGCCTGGAATCGGGTGCCAAATAGGCACCCGATTCCGGCATAAAATCGGAGTGAAAAAAAGAAAAAAAAAAACCTTATGCTCACCTCCCCACGAGCCCCCGCCGTCTTCCGCCATCTTCTTGGAGGCTCCCGGTGGCTCTCGCAGGCTGCCGCTGTCAGCAGAGCGCTTCCTCTGCTGTTCAGGACCTGCGGTGATGTCACAGTCACGTGACCGCGGGTTCACCATGGTAACCCGCGGTCACATGAGTGTGACATCACCGCAGGTCCTATAAGGCAGAGGAAGCGCTCTGCTGACACCGGCAGCCTGCGAGAGCCACCGGGAGCCTCAAAGAAGATGGCGGAAGACGGCGGGGGCTCGTGGAGAGGTGAGAATAACTTTTTTTTTTTTTTTTTAACACTTGTGCTCCTAGTTAGGAGCAGTTTTACTGTACTGAGCATGCTCAGTACAGTAAAACGGGGTCCGAGGAGACATCAGATGTTTCCTCGGACCCTTCTCCATAGGGCCCCATGTTATAGGGATCGGACCTAATCAGATGTGCACTAAATGCCATCCGAGTTGGTCCGATCCGATTCTGTCCGATTTTATTTTCGGTGCAAAAATCGGAGCAAGCTCCGATTTTTGCACCGATAATAAAATCGGACAGAATCGGATCGGACCAAATCGGATGGCATTTAGTGCACATCCGATTCGGTCCGATGCCCATAGAGCTGCATGGGGCCAAATTCGGATCCGATGCTGTCCGATTTTGATCGGACAGCATCGGAAATCCGAAAATCGTTATGTGAAAGCACCCTTACATGGGCTGCTCTGAAGCTGCCCTGATTGCTGGATCGTGGCCAGCTGCAGTGACCCTGCACCTCTGCAGAGGCAAAGCTGTTTTTACTTAAGTATCAAAGAGCTCACAGTGGTGGCCATCTCCTCAAGCATGCCACCAGCTTCACTGCACATCATCAGCATTACACTTCTGAAGATGGAAAGTGAGACCACCCCTTTTAAAGGGAATCTGTGAATAGGTTTTTGCTATGTTATCTAAGGGCAACATGAGGTAGGGGCTGAAACTCGGATTTCAGTGATGTCACTTATTGTTTTTCAGCAGGAGATTATCACAGCCTCACTTGTCTCTTGGTTGGAATCAGGCTTCTTTATGCTGCTGTCAGATGAGAAAATGAGATAAGGACTATCTTAGCTAATTCACTTTTTTCCTGGGAATGTGGGTGCCTGTCTGTTTTGCGATCACATGCCTATTGGTGCTTGTAATAAAGTTTTGATATTTTCTCATTCACTTTTTTTGGTTCTCTAGACCTCAATATTTGATTCCCTGTAAATTTGTTGCTCTCAGATGAGGAAGCAAAAACCTGGCGACAGATTCAGTTTAAAGGGAACCTGCCATGTGTATAAATGCTTTAAGTCTGCAGGTAAGGGGTTGATCTGCAGTTTTATAATGTTTAAAATGTGCCCGGCGCTTGCACATTGAACCCCGCTGCCGGGAGCGTGTATCGAGAGCGGCCGCTGTAACCGCCCAATGCCCCCCCTGGACCGGACTGACAGTAGTTTCCAATGGTGAGCAGCCGAAGGTTAGTATGGGGGCAGTTACAGCCGCTGTTGTCCATACACAGAGCAATGTCTATACCAGCGCCGCCCACATGACTGACCACCTCAACTATGCTGGGAGGATTAAAGTATTTTTACTCTCAGCAGCGGGCTGCAATGTGCAGGCTCAGAACGCTATCAGCCATCAGACTCAGGGTGGTTTCACACCTACATTTTTTCTGTCTTGCGTCGATATCTGTCCAAATCCTAATGCATCCTGATCAAGCAAGCATATGTCCCTATACTTAACATGGGCCGCAGGGGCTTGTGTTGGTGTCAGGATTTCAGCAGATCTCTCTATTCTCTTTCTCATTCTCTCTCTTTTTCTCTCCCAGGCCTAAATTACTGCAAACTCTTACCTACAATACAATATCTTATGAGAAAACGCAAAGGTGGATCAGGACAAAATGGATGCACATCTGATCCTGCCCCTGATCAGGCAAAAAAAAAACAACTTCGGTTGTATCAGTTTTCACATGTGTCTACAGATGCAGATGCACCCATATTCATCCTGATCAGGACCCAATGCAAGCGTGAAGCCAGCCTAACCCCATATCTACAGGTTATAGCATTTTTAGACTTGACAGATTCCCTTTATGTGAGGTACATAGACCAGCAAACAACGTAACCACAAATAATTGGTGTTGTTACTAAAGCTCATTCATACCCTAGATACAGTGTTGTATTCCTAAATTTCACTCTATTGCTTTTATAATCTATACTTCAAAAACTTCTTTAAATTTTAGCAAAAAATGCTACCGTACTTGTCTGTAGAAATGACGTTACATCTCCGGCCTTAAAGGTCACAATAAAACTTTTGTTTTCTCTCTTACATATTCTACTTTATTTCACAGCTTTTTAGAAGCGACTTGCAACCAAATTGGTCTCATTGAGTTTTTGAGAAATGTTGCTATCCCGCCAACTATTGGGAAAAATGATCTTATTCTATAGTGTTTTTCTGGCTAGTCCATACTGCCATCTAGAGGGCCCTTTGCAAGTTGCACATTGTTTCAGTTATATTGGATACAGAAGTATCAAATGTGAGGACACTTTTTAGGTAAAGCAGACACACATAACAAACTATAAGGGCCACTTTACACACACCCACTTATCTGTCCAACTCAGAACAACTTACTGGTTGCAGTGAAATCATGGACACATTGCTCCATTTTGTGGCTGTGTACAAATGGAACTATGTGTCCATGATTTCACTGCAACCAGTAAGTTGTTCAGAAGTTGTCAGATAAGTTGGTGTGTGTAAAGTGGCCATTAAGGAACCAGTAAAAATTGCTCAAATGACCAAGTTAGTGCATAGCTTAATCTATTTGGCCCAATCCTCTAGGCTCACTTCACTTTTTCATGACTAATAGACATGTACAGAAATAGTTTGTGCCACAAAATGAACATATTTAATATTTTATGCATAAATTTGTCCACGACACTGTCGTTTCAAACAGTATTAGGGTATGTGCACATTGGACGGTTCTGCATCATTGCAGACCGTCAGAAAACCGAAGTAGAATTTCAGGAGATGAAATTCCTGACCTCAGCAGTGTCCATCATTTTTTAGCGTTTTTTTAACGTTTTGTGTGCGGTTTATTAGCTTTATACAGCTTTTTTCTCGGCGGTTTTTCTTGGCGTTTTTCAGACTGTTTTTGGTGCACTTGTAAGCTAGATACGCTGGAAAAACGCTCAAAAGAAGTCACAAGCTCAATCTTTGAAAACGGTGGAAAACCGGTGAAGAAAGTGGAAAGGAGAAAAAAAAAACGTTCTAATGTGAACAGCGTTTTCTGAAATCCATTGACTAGCATGTTAATTCAACCGCTGGTTAGGATTTACATAAATTTACATAAAACTCAGCGGGAAAACGCCGGTGGAAAACGCTAAAAAACAGCTCACAAAACTTCCAATGTGCACATACCCTTAGGCTGCGTTCACACATTGCGTATTTTGGCGCGCTTTTTTACGCAAGCTTTTCAAAATACGCAATGTGTTTTGTGTCTGCCAGCAAAGTGAATGTGAAATTCACTTTGCAGTGCAGACACTCCGTAAAAATACGCAGTGCTTTTTCAGGGAGAAAGCGCAGCTGCGTAAAGAATTGAGATGTCAATTCTTTACGCAGCTGCTCCTGTGTTTTCTCCCTCTGATGTCACAGAGGGGAGGAAGAATCCTGCTTCCTCCTTCCCTCTGTGACAGCTGTGACCGCCCATTAGATTTCGCAGTGTATTAATATACACTGCGAAATCTAAATGAAAGAAAGGCAAATGTATGAAAAATAAAAAAGAATCACATACTTTACCTCTCCGACCCTTTTCCCAGTGTCCGGTTCCAAGTGAGATGTCTTCTGCCAGGACCTGTGGTGACGTCAGAGGGGCATTCCCGGGCACTTGCGGTCATGTGATACATATCGCATGACCGCGAGCAGCCCAATCAGCGGCGGGAACGCCCCTCTGACGTCACCACAGGTCCTGGCAGAAGACATTTCACTTGGAACCGGACAGCGGGAAAGGGCGTCGGAGAGGTAAGTATGTAATTCTTTTTTATTTTTCATACACTTGCTTTTGTTTAATTTAGATTTCGCAGTGTATATTAATACATTGCGAAATCTAATGGGGCTGTCACAGATGTCACAGAGGGGAGGAGGAAGCAGGATTCCTCCTTCCCTTCGTTGACATCACTGCGCTTTCTGGAGTAAAGAAAGCGCAGTGTGTGAAAGCCCCTGCGTATTTTGTTGCGCTTTTCTGCGCGGCCGAAAAACGCGGCAAAAAGCGCAACAAAATACGCAAATGTGTGAACGCAGCCTTAAATGGTCATTATTTCAGCAAATTTCTACCTTTAGTAGAAGGAAATATAAGAAACTATGTAATATATCTTTAAAAAATGTGCTCTTTTTCTCTACTTATGAGCCAGTTCTTCCTCTCCCGCTGCCTTCTGAACTCATTCACAAAAATGATACTCTGCCTCACTCAACACAAGTGGAACTCCCAGCTCAATCAGGGATCCGACTGCAGTTGTCCATTGAAGTCTGTAAAGAAAGGAGGGAGAAGAGAAGGGAGCAGCAGAGTGAAATAGAGACACGCAGACCAATCAGGTGGTGTTCTGGTGTGTTAACTTGTCTCATAGCTGGATTCACAGCTACACTGCTTAATACTGCTGGATAATGTCCTATGTGCTGCTGTTTCTGAATATGTAAGGGTGCATACTCACGGTCTGGTGGAGCTGCGTGTTGAACGCTGATCCTCCGGACCGGAGTGAAGCCGCGGGTGCCCGCAGGGACACCGCAACCCCCTTTACTCGGCGGGTGCGGGGAGGCTTCTCCCTGCAGTCACCCGATGGGAGCCGCTTCCGACTCTGCAGCATGAAATGAACATGCGGAGAGGAGCGGAATGGCGGTACCTGCACCTCAGCTCCAAAGGCGCTGCGGGCGGGTTACGCATATGAGGATGGGATTTCTTAAAATCCCATCCACTATGCTAGTACTGTACTATGCAGCGTTTTGGACACCGTGGCAAGGCGCTGCGTCCAAAATGCTACGTATCATGATCGTGAGGATGCAGCCTTACTCAGAGACATGAAAGTAGCATTCTCTTGAGTCTGTGTGTATTGTGAATGGTAAATGTCAGAGCAGCTTGTCTTCACCCACTTGATAAGAGAAAATGACACTGCAAGTGGTGAATAAAAAATGAAGGATAGAAGTCATAGAATGGCCAGAAATAATAATATTCTAGCTAATTGTTCACCATAAGCGAAGTGTGATTTAAACGGAGTCTATCACCACTTTCACCTTTGTAAACTATTATAGACAAGTGTTTGACCTGGCCTGTGCTCCTGACAAAGATGCATTTTTTAATATGCTTATGAGTACTTAATAAAGAATATTTTGTGTAGAACTGGATCGGTGTGCCGGCTTTCCCTTTACATTTGTCTATTGGACTTGATGGATGCCAGCCATCGCTGAGCACCTGAGTCGGATCACCTGAGGCGGTGGTGAGCTTTCCCTTATTCCCTATCCCATTCTATTTGCTAAACTATTATAATTGGCACAAGGGTTATAGAATTATGAAAGTTCTCATACCTGTCTGCCTCTTATCAGATGCCTTGTTATCGATAAGTCATCTTTTATCACTTTATGTAAATGAGGTGTCCCAGGCTCTTGGACTGGAAGATAACTCTGCTCCAGACCTTATTTTAGAACCTTCACGACCAAGGACACAATAATACACTCTTGACCATGTCCCTCCCTCTGATGTGGGCTCACATCATTCCCTGCGCATGATTCAATCAGTGCTGTTAACCCTTTGGATCACGCTGTCAGTCTCTGACAGTTCAATCCAAAGTACCATGGTGAGATCCAGCTGTTCCCCACTGGCAGTGGAGGCTAAAACAAGCTCTGGAGTTGGAGATATCGTCCAAGCAATATCCACCTCATAGCCTCAAACAGCTCATTTTCATAAAGTGATATAAGATGATTTCTCCACAACAAGGCATCTGATAAGAGGCAGACAGGTATGATTATTTTCAGCGGTCTGTAACCTGCATGTCCATATTAATAGTTTAGAAAGGTCAAATGTGGTGACAGATTCCTTTAAGCTAAAGTTTGCATTACAACTGACTGAAAATGGCCAGAAAATTGCAGAAAGCCGATGTGAAGCCTGTTCCCAAGAGCCGCGCACTGTGAATACAAATTTAGGGTTTTTCGTGAAGAGATGGCATTTCTTTATGATTACCCATTGCTATTTGGTTATTGGGTTCTGAACTTTAGTATCTTCTCTGATCCCAAGAATGGATCGATGCTGCAACTCCTTTACTGGTCTACCGTGCACAATGGTGATCCCGGCCACTAGGATAGCTCTGTGTTACATATAGCTCCTTTACTGATAGGTGAACAGGAAAAACCATCTCAGAGGTCAGACCCCCCGACTGATGAGTAACTAATGGCATATCCTAGCAATGTGCTGGCCGTCATATTACAAGGTGGAAAACCCATTGAACTCCACAGAAAAGTGTCCATATTGGCTTAATTATCAGCTGTAGATAGAAAAGCAATACAACCTTTCAATTATAGGACCAAGGTCAAATGTTACATTAAATGGTGGTAACTTCTGTGCTGTGGCAACTGGCAACGATCTTTGGTGACTGTTTTCCTTTCAAACACAAAGCAATAGTGTTTATCAGTAAACTGGAAAAAAGAGCAAAAAGGTCACAGATGTTTGTAGTCACATGAGGCTTTAAGTCTCCGTGTTTTTACAACACCATAACATGCTTACCTGTTACCGGTCATTGAAAGGAATTGGGTCCCTAATAATAACATTATTTTGTACTATTGTTTATTTAGGTAATCCATGTATACAAGTTGTTACAGCTTTATAGTAATAGCATTGTGTTAAATATATCTCTGTAAATATAACAAGTAATAATATATAACTATTGAAATGGAAGAACACTGTGCTACCAAATTGTGACCTCGAGGTCATGTTCAAGCAGATGGATAATAGAGCTGCCGAGGCATTTATGCATAAACAAGGGACAAAGGACATTATCAGAGCTAGTATTAAAGACATTAATTGTATAGATGACAACTAATGGAGCCATCAACAGATGAGAACCTTCCCCACAACAGAAAATATTGGGTCTTTGGAGAGTTGTTAGGAAGTGAGGCTGTTCTCCACTATGTTGGTGTATGCAGTGTGTATACGATTCCTACTTAGAACCACTTGTTTCCTTTCAGCAATGATAAGGGGAATGTGTGTGTGTGTGTGTGTGTGTGTGTGTGTGTGTGTAAATATATCTAAAATATATTACTGTATAATATATTATACAATTGCATCTCAATAAATTAGAGTATTATCAAAATGATAATTTCAGTAAGTCAATACAAAAAGTGAAACATATATTATATAGTCATTATAAACAGAGTGATCTATTTGATCTATTTTGGTAAATGTTGATGATTATAGCTTACAGCCAATGAAAATCCAAAGGTTGTTATCTCAGTAAATTATAATATTATATAAGACCAACTGAAAAAATATTTTTAACTCCTAAATGTTGGCCTAATGAAAAGTACGTACAGTAAATGAACTCAATACTTGGTCAGGGCTGCTTTTGCATGAATATCTGCATCAATGCGGTGTGGCATGAAGCCCATCAGCCCGTGGCACTGCTGAGGTGTAAAGGAAGCCCAGGTTGCTTTGATAGCAGCCACCAGCTCGTCTGCATTGTTGAGTTTGGTGTTTCTCATCTGCCTCTTGACAATGCCCCATAGAGTTTGCAGGCCAATCAAGCACAGTGATACTGTGGTTATTCTACCAGGTATTGGCACGTTTGGCAGTGTGGACAGGTGCTAAGTCCTGCTGGAAAATTAAATCTCCATCTCTAAAAAGCTTGTCAGCAGAGGGTATCATGAAGTGCTCTAAAATGTCCTGGTAGACAGCAGCGCTGACTTTGTTCTTGATAAAACACAGTGAACACAGTGGACCTACACCAGCTGATGACATGGCTCCCCAAACCATCACTGATTGTGGACACTTCACACTAGACCTCAAGTAGCTTGGATTGTGGCCTATCCACTCTTCCTCCATAATCTGGGCAACACCAGCAAGTTGTCTGTTAAAGGATTGGAGGTGGTGAGGAGCTCAGTACGAGGAGGGGATCGAATCCGAGACATGTTAAATCGCGAAAGTTTCTGGATATTATGCTTGAACAGCAGATTTCCTGGGGGAATGAATTATAGGAGCGATTTGATGTATTTTTATTAATACAAGTGCTTTTTGTTGAAATTAACTAGTCCTGTTCATATACATCCTTATACCAGGACAGGCTCCTACTTTTTCTTCCTAATCCAGGTTATATCCAGTACATCTAACAATTGTGTATAATATTTTGCGTTAAGTGTATCCCCTCTCTCTGTACATTGCCACTATTCATTTAATCTATTGCTATATACATTATACATATGCACATGTTCTTGTATCTTTGCTGCTATCCTTCATGTTGTAATATAAAGTAGTTCCTTTGCATTTTAGAGAACTTTTTTCCTATATTCTATAATGAGACCATTCAAGTCATTGTTTTTTACTTAACCCATTCAGGTGACACTCGTTTGTAATCTCACAGGTGTAATGTTTTTTGTATATATATATTGCATGTTGTTTTGTTGCCTCTTTGTCATTGATAAAGATTTTTATCGAAACGCGTCTGACGGGGCATGCTCAGCCACCAAGATGCTTTTATTTTAATGTTGTGAATTACATAATAAAGTAAAAACTTTTTCATCGGATGAAGGTGCCAGCATATCTTCATTATATTCCTTGACTTGGGCGGTGGCCGGCCGTCAGCTGCAGCACCTGACTGGATCTTCTGAGAAGGAGGGGTGAGCTTACTCCTATTACCTGTTCCCTGTGAGATTGTTGAGTTTGGTGTTTCTCATCTGCCTCTTGACAATGCCCCATAGAGTTTGCAGGCCAATCAAGCACAGTGATACTGTGGTTATTCTACCAGGTATTGGCACGTTTGGCAGTGTGGACAGGTGCTAAGTCCTGCTGGAAAATTAAATCTCCATCTCTAAAAAGCTTGTCAGCAGAGGGTATCATGAAGTGCTCTAAAATGTCCTGGTAGACAGCAGCGCTGACTTTGTTCTTGATAAAACACAGTGAACACAGTGGACCTACACCAGCTGATGACATGGCTCCCCAAACCATCACTGATTGTGGACACTTCACACTAGACCTCAAGTAGCTTGGATTGTGGCCTATCCACTCTTCCTCCATAATTTGGGACACTGATTTTCTGGTCATCATAATGGGAGACCCAGACAATGGGGTTTAGGGCACTGCCCTCCGGAGGTCACACTAGGTACTACAAGTTTGTAGACACCGCCTCCTCCGCTTATAAACCCCTACCGCAGGGAACATCCTCAGTTTTTAACTTAGTGTGCTCGGAGGATCACGCTTTGCTTGCACTTCACTGCATTCTCACAGCTTACGTGATGGCGTCTGAAGACAAGGTAAAATGGTTCCGGTCGGGACCTGCGACAGCCTCCCCGCTCACCCTTGTGGAACACGCAGGTGGAGGTACCGGAGGGCCTTGGGCCTGGACACTTTGTGTCCTCCCGGTACGCTGTCGCGCTCCTCTCCATCCCTCTCCGGGGGGCTCTGGAGAGTGGGAGATGGGAGCCTTGCACAGCTCCGCTCCGTCCGAGGCCTCCCTAAATGGTGCTTACAGACCGGACTGGAGCCAGCCCAGTCCGAGGCCTCCCTAAATGGTGCTTACACTCCGGACTGGTGCTGAACCCCCGTCCGAGGCCTCCCTAAATGGTGCTTACAGACCGGACCGGCACTGAGGCACTCGGTGTCTCCTGTGTGCCTGGGGGTAGTGTCTGTCACTTTATGTGGCCTGACACTCAGACCGTGCGTTACCCTCGGGTCCGCGGATCTGCGGGTGTACCCTGTGCTGGGGTCACCCTGGCTGACCGCCCTGTGTGTCACAGGGGCTGAGGCCGTGGGCTGCGGATGTTTGTTTGTGCATGCAGTCTGTGTATAGTATTTTACACTATTTCCCGCGCTGCGGGCTCCGGCACCTTCATGCTGAGGCTGCTTGGAGGATGGGAAGCAGCCCGTGCGGTGACGTCATCGATGGGCGTGTGTGTGTGTTTCCCGCGTGTTTTCGGCGCCGCCCACAGTTTCACTGTCGGCGGCCATCTTTACCCTCACTTCCCGGTTGGGATCTGTATGCAGCGTGCGCCTGCACTCCAGGGGAGACCGGAAACCGTCGCGGAGGTCACACACACACACACCGCTTCCTCATACCGCTTTACTGCGGTCGGTAAGCCACCGGGACTCCCGGTTTTGTTGTCTGCAATTTGGCTTATTTTCCCCTACTGCGGCGATGTCCTCAGCTGGGAAGCGTGCTGCTAGGACGGCAGAGACCACCATTACCTGTGCTACATGCAATGGAACACTGGTGGAGGGGTCCTGCAATAACTGCGGACGCCCAGAGGCCCGGACTGACACTGCTGAGTCAGCAGCTCCGGTGCTATACCCTGAGGTTCAGGTGATCTCAGGGCCATGGGAGACTCAGAATAAGATCAATGAATCTCTGTTGTCCCAGCTGTCCTCCATGTCGCAATCCCTGGAGGCACTTAATAGGAGGCTGGATAGCCCAGCTACTCCGTCCAGTTACCCCCGGGTGTCTCCCTCTTCTGCTGTGAGACCCCTTAAGCGGGCTCGTCGTGAGGAGTCACCCGAGCTCCAGGCTCTCTCTGAGGAGGAGCGTTCCTCTGATGGTGAGGACGATGATGGGGGTTCAAATTTCGGGTCTGTGTCTATATCTGAACCACCAGACGGGGTGGAGGATCTGGTGTCCTCTATCAACGAGACCTTACGTCTCGTGACACCCCCTGAGGAGGTGACGGTGCACCCGAAGGAGGTCTATCAATGGCTGCGGCCAGAGGCTAGACCAAGTGGCTCCTTCATGGACCACACGAATTTTGGAAGGGTGGTTAGAGCTCCCAGGTTACATCCTGGGCGGCGTTATGTCCGTAAACCCAAGGACAATCGCTTCCCCTTCCCCCAGGAGGTGCTTCAGGAGTGGTCGCAGTCCCCGAAGGTGGACGCTTCCATGACCAGGATTGCTGCACGCTCCCTTTTCTCTGCCTCTGATAGCTCCTCGCTGAAGGATGCGACGGATAGACAGGTTGAGCAACTCGCCAAGTCTTCCTATGAGGCTGTGGGGTCTTCCTTTGCCCCTAATTTCGCCACGGTCTGGACCTTGCAAGCGATTACTACGTGCTTGGATGGTATCTCTGACCTGGCAAGATCCAGTCCAGAGGTCCTGGCACTTACCGAGAGGGCAAGGGCCTATGCGGACTACGCCAGGACGGCGACTCTGGAAACTGCCACTCGCTCAGCTGTGGCTTCGGCCAATGCTATAGCGATCCGCAGATTGTTGTGGCTGCGTCTTTGGGACTCAGATACCACATCCAAGAAGATTTTGCAGAATCTTCCGTTCGCTGGTGACAGGCTTTTTGGCACCGAACTGGACAAGCTGATAAAGGATTCTGCTGAGTCTAAGATACCGCAGAATAAGCCTAAGCCACGGTATACCGTTAAAAGGAACCCAAAACAGTGGTCCTTTCGTTCCAGCTCGCAGTCATCAGCACCGTCCGCTCGCACGGACCGAGGGAGAAAGCCCGCTTCTCAGTGGCGCTCTAAGAGTCGTCCAAAGAAGCCGGCGGGGGCGGCAGCTGCCGCCCCCAAACCCGCCTCTGCATGACTCGCTCTCCCTTCCTACCTCCCCACAGGTGGGGGGCCGCTTGTCTCGCTTTCAGGACAAATGGCTACTTCACGTCCAAGATCAGTGGGTTCGAGACGTGGTCTCGCGAGGTTACAGGATAGAGCTGACGTCAAAACCGATATCCCGATTCCATCGGTCGGTCCATCGCCAGAAAAGGCTCAGGCTTTTTACCTGGTGTTGGAGGGTCTCCGCAGAGACGGAGTGGTGATACCGGTGCCTTCCGGAGAGAGGTTCAGGGGTTTTTACTCCAACCTCTTTATCGTCCCGAAGAAGGACGGATCCTTCCGCCCGGTACTGGACCTGAAGTTGTTCAACCATCACGTGTTGGTTCGGAAGTTCCGCATGGAATCACTGCGCTCCGTGATCGCGGCTGTATCACAGGGAGACTTCGTGGCGTCCATAGATATCAGAGACGCTTACCTTCATGTGCCCATTGCACCAGCTCATCAGCGCTGGCTGAGATTCGCAGTGGGGGAAGAACACTTCCAATTTGTGGCGCTGCCGTTCGGGTTGGCCTCGGCACCGCGGGTGTTCACAAAGGTGATGGCCTCTATAATGGCTCTCCTGCACGTGCAGGGACATGCCGTCATTCCCTATTTAGAAGACCTACTGGTCAGGGCGCCATCAGAACACCTTTGTCAAGAGAGCCTGGATGTGACCATGCGGTCTCTGGAACAGTTCGGTTGGCTCCTCAATATTCAGAAGTCAACGCTAGTTCCGACCCAGTCTTTGACATATTTGGGCATGGACTTCAACACAGCCTCAGCCCTGGTGTCTCTGCCACGAGTCAAGCAGATGGCGATCCAATCAGGAGTGCAAGCAGTCCTCCTGTCACCACAATCATCCCTACGGGTGTTGATGAGGCTGGTGGGGCGCATGGTGGCAGCAATAGAGGCGGTGCCTTTTGCACAATTTCGCCTCCGTCCTCTCCAGCTGGAGATCCTCCGCAGGTGGGACAAAAGGTCGATTTCTCTGAATCGGCTGGTGACCCTTTCCCAACCGACCAGAGATTCCCTACAGTGGTGGTTACAGCCACACCACTTGTCTCGGGGCCGGTCCTTCATCAAACCGTCATGGTTAGTGGTGACCACCGACGCCAGTCTGAAGGGCTGGGGAGCGGTGTTCTTACACCACAGGGCCCAAGGCCTCTGGACTCGGTCGGAGTCGGCGTTGCAGATCAACGTGCTGGAGATCAAGGCGGTCTATCTGGCACTCCTGGCGTTTCAGAGATTCCTCTCAGGACAACCCATTCGGGTTCAGTCCGACAATGCGACGGCCGTCGCTTATATAAATCATCAAGGAGGAACCAGGAGTGCAGAGGCTCTGGCCGAAATCCACCGCATCCTATCCTGGGCGGAGGACAACAACTGTCTGATCTCTGCAGTTCACATCCCAGGGGTCGAAAACTGGGAGGCCGACTATCTGAGCCGGCAGGGGATGGACGCCGGAGAGTGGTCTCTTCATCCGGACGTCTTCCGGGACATCTGCAGCAGATGGGGCACTCCGGACGTGGATCTGATGGCCTCACGGCTGAATCATCAGGTGCCGCAATACATGGCAAGGTCATGGGATCCCCAATCTCTGGGAGCGGATGCTCTGGTCCTGACTTGGTCCAGATTTCATCTGCCGTATGTGTTCCCGCCTCTGGCTCTGATTCCCAGGGTGCTGTGGAAAATCAGGTCGGAGTGCAGGGTCGCCATTCTAGTGGCTCCAGATTGGCCCAGGAGGTCCTGGTATCCGGACCTGTGGCAACTGTCAGGCGGACACAGGTGGGCTCTTCCAGACCGCGCAGATTTACTCGCGCAAGGCCCATTCTTCCACCTCAATTCCAAGGCCCTCAGATTGACTGCATGGCTCTTGAGGCCTGGCTGCTGACATCCAGGGGTTTTTCCCCTACGGTGGTTGCCACTATGAATCGGGCTAGGAAGCCAGTCTCAAGGAAGATGTACCACAGGACGTGGAAAATCTTTTTTACTTGGTGTGCCTCTGGTGGACGGTCTCCGTGGCCCTTGTCCATCCCGACGTTGTTGGCTTTCCTACAGTCGGGTTTGGAATTAGGATTATCCCTTGGCTCCTTGAAAGGTCAAGTCTCAGCACTTTCAGTGCTGTTTGACAGGCGATTGGCGCTCCTCCCGAAGGTCCGTCAATTTCTGCAGGGGGTGTCACGGATGGTTCCGCCCTACAAGAGACCTCTGGACCCTTGGGACCTCAACATGGTCCTGGCGGCATTACAGAGACCACCGTTTGAGCCGCTGAGAGATGTTTCTCTATCTCGCCTGTCTCAGAAAGTGGCCTTTCTGGTGGCAATCACGTCTCTGAGAAGGGTCTCAGAATTGGCTGCACTTTCGTGCAAGTCGCCCTTTCTGGTGGTTCACCAAGACAAGGTGGTGTTGCGTCCTCGGCCAGAATTCTTGCCGAAGGTGGTTTCAACTTTTCACCTGAACCAGGAGATTGTTCTCCCATCATTTTGCCCTGCTCCCGTTCATCAGGTTGAACGCGACCTCCATACTCTGGATCTCGTGAGAGCGGTACACATTTATGTGTCCAGGACCGCCTCCTTTAGGAGTTCGGATTCCTTATTTGTTCTTACGACAGGTCGCTGTAAGGGGTCCGCGGCATCAAAGTCGACATTGGCCAGATGGATTAAGGCTTCCATTCAAGAGGCTTACCGGGCTTCTGGTTTGCCTCTCCCGGTGGGATTGAAGGCTCACTCTACCAGAGCTGTAGGTGCCTCCTGGGCCTTGCGACATCGAGCGTCTGCTCTACAGGTCTGTCAGGCAGCCACTTGGTCTAGCCTGCACACTTTCTCTAAGCACTATATGGTGCATGCCCATGCCTCTGCGGATGCAAGTTTGGGCAGGCGGGTTCTCCAGGCGGCGGTTGCCCACCTTTAAAGGGAACCATGTGTTATCCGTCTTGTTGAGGAACTCTTCCCGCCCTGGGGTATTGCTTTAGGACATCCCCATTGTCTGGGTCTCCCATTATGATGACCAGAAAAAAGAGAATTTTGTTTACGTACCGTAAATTCTTTTTTCTTTAATCATCAATGGGAGACCCAGCACCCACCCAGTTGTTCCGTTGCATGTTTTGCATTTGTTCTGTTCTCTGTTGAGACAGTGTTTGCCGGGTTGTTGATCCGTCTGTGCACGGCATTCGTCCCGATGTTTCGGGTGTGGTTTATTTCCTCCTCGCAGCTTATGGACCAAACTGAGGATGTTCCCTGCGGTAGGGGTTTATAAGCGGAGGAGGCGGTGTCTACAAACTTGTAGTACCTAGTGTGACCTCCGGAGGGCAGTGCCCTAAACCCCATTGTCTGGGTCTCCCATTGATGATTAAAGAAAAAAGTATTTACGGTACGTAAACAAAATTCTCTTTTTCCAAATGAAATGCAAAATATACTTTTATCTGAAAACAACACCTGGGACCAATGAGCAACAGTCCAGTTCTTTTTCTCCTTGGCCCAGGTAAGACGCTTCTTGTGTTGTCTATTGGTCATGAGTGGCTTGACACAAGGAATGCGACAGTTGTAGCCCATGTCCTGGATACATCTGTGTGTAGTGGCCCTTGAAGCACTGACTCAAGTAGCAGTCCACTCCTTGTGAATCTCCCTCACATTTTTGAATGACCTTTTCTACAATCCTTTCAAGGCTGCGGTTATCCCGGTTGCTTGTGCACTTTTTTCTTCCACACACATTCCATTAATATACTTGGATACCGCACTGTGCGAACAGGCAGTTTTTTTTAGCAATGACCTTTTTTTGCTCACCCTCCTTGTGGAGTGTGTCAATGACTGCCTTCTGGACATCTGTCAAGTCAGCAGTCTTCCCCATGATTGGGTAGCCTACTGAACCACACTATGGGACCATTTTAAATGCTTAATAAGCCTTTGCAGGTATTTTGTGTTAATTATTCGAATTTTCTGAGATAATGACATTTGCGTTTTCATTGGCTGCAAGCCATAATCATCAACATTAACATAAGTAAACAATTGAAATAGATTACTCTTTTGTAATGACTCTATACATTATATTTGTTTCACCTTTTGTATTGAATTACTGAAATAAATTTACTTTTTGATGATATTCTAATTTATTGAAATACACTTGTGTTTGTCTATATGTATGTGTGTGTGCGTTGTGGATATATATATATATATATATATATATATATATATATATATATATATATATATATATATACCATATATATAATATATATAGAGAGAGAGGAGAGAGAAATAGGAAGAGGATATAAGCTCTGCATTGCCGTCAAAGTATGGGATGATCCTGATAGAGGGGGGTGGTGCGGGTTTAGGGGGGCATAGTTTTTGGGAGGGGTCATTTTATTTGGGCGGAGGTGCGGGTTATTCATTTTAAATCACTCTGAAAGACCAATATTTCGTGCCACTCATCTCAATACTATTTGAAAGAATTAAAGGGATGCTATCAGGTCATTTTTCACTATGATACTAATAGTACCCTTGAATAGTTCTCAGGCAGACCTTTCAGTATTAGTAAAAATCATTAATGTACCCTTTGTAATTCTCTTTCTATAAGCATCTTCACACCCAGCAGGCAGCTGTAAAGGTAATAGACTGGACTAATCATTAGTCCTGATATGTAAGAGTTCATTTATGATGCACTCCTTCTCAAGCAGCTTTTCCCTCCTACCCTCTCCCCTGTGCCCTTTGAATCACTGCAAGATTTAGTTTCATTTTCCATACAAGAAGAGCAGGCAGCAGGATACAGAGCAGGCAGTGACTTCGCCTCATGAATATTCATTAAGTAAGTGATCACTCAATGTGATTGACAGATGGAATGAATCTCTTAGTTTGCTGTTTATAAAGAATATGAGGTGAGCATAAATAAAAGAAACACATGAATAAAAAAAACTTAGAAAATGATACCAGTTACATATGGATTTTTGAACTGACATATTCCCTTTGAAGGTGCTACAATCTTCAGCAATTTTAACCTCCATGGAGATGGCAACCTAATCCACATTTCAAAAGGGGCGATAATCCAAGATCAAATTCAACACACAATAAGGCCACTGTGAATATCAAGTTAAAACACTGGGATTATACAATTTAGCAACTGTGTTCCAGCACTCCGTTAATGAAATCTTTTGTGATGTCCTGTACCATTATGCCCTAGTATATCTAGATGACATCCTAACCTTCTCTAGAGATGTAGACTAGACTCACACTGCTCAGTTCTGAAGAGCCTGCAACTAAACCATCTATGTGCCAAGTTGAAAATATGTCTTTATGAGCATCATGAACTGCTGTTTCTCGGATATATCATCTCATTTAGAAGTCTGCATATGGATTCAGAGACGTTTTCTGCTATTTTGGATTGGCCACACACAATTGATCTCAATGCCTTCCAAAGATTTCTCGATTTTGAAATTATTATTGCCCGCTCATTAAAACTGTTCTCAAGTGGTAGCTCCTCTTTGCAGCCTTCACTCAGAGGGATTCTAATTCTTGGGACCGGTCAGATTCAACAGGGGCATGATAACATGCTAAGTGGACCGACTAGTCGGGGAACTAACGCCCCCTCAACTAGTCAAAGGCCTAATTTGCATATCATAAAAGGACTTTAGAAGCAGTTTTTCTAAAGATATGTTTATGTGTGCAAATAAATGAAGGGACTGTTAGGAAGGAAATTTTGATATGTGCCAACAACTGTTGGCATTTATGTGGGCACGGAGGACCTGACAGCTTCCCTTTAAGGACTTGTCAGAAACTTACTTATTTTACATCTACATAGATGTTTACATCTGGTGGTTGACAAAGTAGATGATGTATACAATTGAAACAGTGTAGCTCCATACATCTCTTAGTGGCTGCTCCTGGGTACTGCACATTTCTTTCATTTGTGTAAAAGACAATGAGGGTCAGTCTCTGGGAGCAGCCCATAAACAATGTATGGAGCCACGTTGTCTTATCTCTGTACATTTATCTACATCTGACGGATTTCAACAGTTAAAGCTGGTCTGTGGAGGTGCCAGCTGTCAATCCCACAGATATTATATTGATTACCGTATTTTTCGCTTTATAAGACGCACCTGATTATAAGACGCACCCCCAAATTTGGTGAAGCAAAAGAGAAAAAAATTATTTTTAATGTTAAATGGGGTCCGTCTTATAATGTCAGTGTCCGTCTTACAAATCATATGGGGTATATGTCTCTTATAGCCCCCTCTTCCTGGTACATGGTCCTCATCCTAGATATGGCCCCCTTATTCTGGTTATGGCTGGCACACATCCCCCAGGGCTGACATACGTCCCCCAGGGCTCTCACACATCCACTAGGGATGGCACATGCCCCCAAGGGCTGGCACATTCCCCCCAGGGCTCTCAAACATCCCCCAGGGCTGGCACATGCCCCCCAGGGCTGGCACATGCCCCCAGGGCTGGTACACATCCCTCAGGGCTGGCACATGCCCCAAGGGCTGGCACCTCCACCCCAGAGCTGGCACATGCCCCCCAGGGCTGGCACCTCCGCCCCAGAGCTGGCACATGCCCCCCAGGGCTGGCACCTCCGCCCCAGAGCTGGCACCTCCGCCCCAGAGCTGGCACATGTCCCCCTGGGCAGGCACACATCCCCCTGGGCAGGCACACATCCCCCTGGGCAGGCACACTTCCCCCTGGGCAGGCACATGCCCCCCAGGGCTGGCACATGCCACCCCAGGGCTGGCACATGCCCCCCAGGGCTGGCACCTCCGCCCCAGAGCTGGCATACGTCCCCCACGGCTGGCACATGCCCCCCAGGGCTCTCACACATCCACTAGGGATGGCACATGCCCCCAAGGGCTGGCACATTCCCCCCAGGGCTCTCAAACATCCCCCAGGGCTGGCACATGCCCCCCAGGGCTGGCACATGCCCCCCAGGGCTGGTACACGTCCCTCAGGGCTGGCATTTGTCCCCAGGGCTGGCACATGCCCCCCAGGGCTGGCACCTCCGCCCCAGAGCTGGCACATGCCCCCCAGGGCAGGCACATGCCCCCCAGGGCAGGCACACATCCCCCAGGGCAGGCACACATCCCCCAGGGCAGGCACACATCCCCCTGGGCAGGCACACATCCCCCTGGGCAGGCACACGTCCCCCTGGGCAGGCACACGCCCCCCAGGGCTGGCACATGCCACCCAGGGCTGGCACCTCCGCCCCAGGGCTGGCACATGCCCCCCAGGGCTGGCACTTGTCCCCCAGGGCTGGCACATGCCCCCCAGGGCAGGCACATGCCCCCCCAGGGCAGGCACACATCCCCCTGGGCTGGCACACCTGTCCCCCAGGGCTGGCACACTTGTCCCCCAGGGCTGGCACACTTGTCCCCCAGGGCTGGCACACTTGTCCCCCAGGGCTGGCACACTTGTCCCCCAGGGCTGGCACACTTGTCCCCCAGGGCTGGCACATGGCCCCCCTTGCTGCTGGGCAGAAAATAACAAACATTTTATACTTACCTCTCCAGCGCTTGCCTCAGTCTTCAGTGCCTTTCTCCCTGACTGCAGAAATCTCCCTCCGAGGTCCCAGAGAAGCCGGTCATGTGATCGGGTGCACACTGATGACATCACCGCACTGCAGTCATCAGTGTGCACCCGATCACATGACCGGCTTCTCTGGGACCTCGGAGGGAGATTTCTGCAGTCAGGGAGAAAGGCACTGAAGACTGAGGCAAGCGCTGGAGAGGTAAGTATAAAATGTTTGTTATTTTTTGCACAGCAGCAAGGGGGGCCATGTACCAGGATGGGGGGGGACTGCAGGAACATTTAATATGCCCTGCACCCCTGTCCATACCTCGGTGCTAGCTTCAGCACCGAGGTGATGGACAGCGGCAGTGCAGTGAATATTAAATGAGTTAATGAGCGGAGGTCACGTGACCTCCCGCTGCCTCCTACAGCCCGCAGCCTGCCCGCCCCAGCCCCCGGACACACTCCAGAGCTGCCCCCACTTTCCCCTGCACCGTATGTTTGTTTTTTAAGACGCACCCCCCACTTTTCCCCAAAATTTGGGGGAACAAAAGTGCGTCTTAAAAAGCGAAAAATACGGTACTTATTGAATTGATAGAAGATCATCAAAATGTTAGTTTTGGAAAGTCCATGAATTAATTTTGAGGCAAGGAAGGGGAAGGGGTCACACTGTAACCTTGTGTTCCAGTCATTGTTTTGCTAGATGATTATTTTAATTGAATTAAAAAATGAATGTGCAACATTTATATTTTTAGTAGTTGTAGAACACAATGTAATAGGTTTATCATCAGGCACAATCAGTAACTTTGTCTTATTGATACTTTACACATATAAAAGATTGGTATCAAATGAAAGTATAATAAAACTTAAAATTATTTAATTTAATAATAAATATGAAATTGACAAAACAAATACCGTATATACTCGTGTATAAGCCGACCCGTGTATAAGCCGACCCCCCTACTTTTGGCCCCAAAACCTGGGAAAACGTATTGACTCGCGTATAAGCCGAGGGTGGACCCCAGCACAGGTATACAGCCCCCAGCAGTGTGGTATACAGCAGCCCCAGAGGTATATACAGCAGCCCCAGTGGTAGTATACAGCAGCAGCCCCAGTGGTATATACAGCAGCAGCTCCAGTAGTTAGTATACAGCAGCCCCAGAGGTATATACAGCAGCCCCAGAGGTAGTATACAGCAGCCCCAAAGGTATATACAGCAGCCCCAGTGGTAGTATACAGCAGCCCCAGAAGTAGTATACAGCAGCCCCAGAGGTAGTATACAGCGGCCCCAGAGGTATATACAGCCCCAGTGGTATATACAGCCCCAGTGTTAATATACAGCAGCCCCAGAGGTATATACAGCCCCAGTGGTAGTATCCAGCAGCCCCAGAGGTATATACAGCCCCAGTGGTAGTATCCAGCAGCCCCAGAGGTATATACAGCCCCAGAGGTAGTATCCAGCAGCCCCAGAGGTATATACAGCCCCAGTGGTAGTATCCAGCAGCCCCAGAGGTATATACAGCCCCAGAGGTAGTATACAGCAGCCCCAGAGGTATATACAGCCCCAGTGATAGTATCCAGCAGCCCCAGAGGTATATACAGCCCCAGTGCTAGTATCCAGCAGCCCCAGAGGTATATACAGCCCCAGTGGTAGTATCCAGCAGCCCCAGAGGTATATACAGCCCCAGTGGTAGTATCCAGCAGCCCCAGAGGTATATACAGCCCCAGTGGTAGTATACAGCAGCCCCAGAGGTATATACAGCCCCAGTGGTAGTATCCAGCAGCCCCAGAGGTAGTATACAGCAGCCCCGGAGGTATATACAGCCCCAGTGGTAGTATCCAGCAGCCCCAGAGGTATATACAGCCCCAGTGGTAGTATACAGCAGCCCCACAGGTATATACAGCCCCAGTGGTAGTATACAGCAGCCCCACAGGTATATACAGCCCCAGTGGTAGTATACAGCAGCCCCAGAGGTATATACAGCCCCAGTGGTAGTATACAGGCCCCCCAGTGGTGGTATACTGACCCCCACCAGTAACACACAGCCCCCCCTCCTTAGTATGTCCCCCCCTCCTTAGTATGTTCCCCCAGGCTGCGGCACCTGTTAAAATAACAAACTTTCATACATCACCTCTCCGGCGCAGCTCCTCCGCTCCTCCGGTGCCGGTTTCTGTGACCGCGCGCAGGAAATGACGTCATCTCCTGCGCCCGGTCACATGACACCGGAAGCAAGAAGAAGAAGAAGAAGCCGGGACCGGAGGAGCGGAGGAGCTGCGCCGGAGAGGTGATGTATGAAAGTTTGTGATTTTAACAGGTGCCGCAGCCTGGGGGGACATACTAAGGAGGGTGGGACATACTAAGGAGGGGGGGCTGTGTGTTACTGGTGGGGGCCTGTGTAGTGCAATATGCACGGAATCCCCCCGCCGCTGATGGACGGGGGGGATGCCGTGCATATTCATTGCACTAATGAGGCGGCCCCACGTGACCACCAGTGGTCACCGCGGGCCCCTCCTGCCTCCTCCAGCCACCGATGCAGCCCCCCCCACAGCATACCGAGTGACTCGTGTATAAGCCGAGGGGGGACTTTTCAGCCCAATTTTTGGGCTGAAAAACTTGGCTTATACACGAGTATATACGGTAGTTACATTGTCTTTGGGAATCCTAAATTATATCGGTGTTTTTTAGATTTCACTGGAATTTTCAAACAGCTTGATATGTTTTGGGGTCTCCTAAATAAGGACTGGACATGTTGGAATATAAAATGAGTGGCCTTCTTTCATGCAAATGAACATGTGTGTGGTTATGGTTATGCCCATTTCAGACATTCGTATCTGAGAATTACCCCATCCAGGCTCCAATCACTGTAGTAAAGCTGCAGAAACAGGTGAGTGCAGCTGAGCTACATTGTCTCCCATAGAAATAAATCAGAGCTACGTAAAAAAAAACCCTAGCTCCACAAGTTTCGTTGTGTCTGTATAAGCAAATGTATTGGGTCCTTAAAGGGAACCAACCAGCAGGATTAGGGCTACAAAGTGAAGCCAGTGCCTTGCAGGCACTGGGGTACTGAATGCAATCATACCTTTAGGCCAGCTTCACACCACGGTGTGAATCGGACAGCCCCGGACCCGATTTGCAACAGAACTGGAGGGCAAATATGCCCTCCAGTCTGGTTTGCAGCTGGCTTCCAAAGATCGCAGATGCAGCTAGCCGTGGTCCTGAAAGCTCAGCAAGAGAGCTGGTGGTGCTGAAGTTTAGCAGTGCTCGCTGCTAAACTTCAGCCGCCGGCGTCCGGTCCCGGAACCGATGGTTTTGTCGGACCGGGGCGATCCGGCGCCATAGACTCCCATTTTAGAGAGCGCCCCAGATCCGGGAGGATCAGGGAGGATCCGATTTGGGCAGATTTTCGCCTCGGACACAAGCAACGTTTTTCTGTCCGGCAGGAAAATACGAATTCACCCAGATCCTCCCGGACAGATGGAAACCGGATGGGCACATAGCTGCCATCCGGTTCCATCTGGCCCCATAGCTGCCATCCGGTTCCATCTGGCCCCATAGGGCTGTATTATGTCAAAATCGAGTTTACATCGGACAGCCCCGGACCTGATGCTGCTACAATGTGAAACCGGCCCTACTTCAATGATTAAATGTATGATTGCAGAGAAAACTGTTATAAAACATCAGGAAATAAGTGCAGCACATTAGCATAAGTGCAGCACAGTGTCACTATGTGGGTTTGGGTTCCTTTGTTTTACTTCCCTGTTTGCTCTAAGACAAACCCTCCCCCCTCCCTCTCTTCCTCCGCTCTCTCTCCCTCCCTGTCAAGACACAATCAGGCACATTACGTCTGACATTGTGCATGTATATAGCACAATGTCAGGCTCCTATGTGCCCATCACTCCTTCCCTCCTGTGTCTCCGGCTTCTAGTTCTCACTGATCGGTCACAGACAGAAGTGCAGGAGTGCAGGAGAAGGCCCTGCCTGCACTGGAGGGGCTGGGCCTTCTCCTGCACTCCAATGACCGATTACAAACAGAAGAAGCAGTGAGAACTAAAAGCCAGAGATGCAGGCAAGGGAGTAAGAGAGAGATGATCTGCGGCACATAGGACCCCTGACATTGTGCTATCTCCATGCACAATGGCAAACGTAATCTGCTTGGTATATCGTGATGGGGAGGGAGGGAGAGGGGAGGAGGGAGGGTTTGGCTTAGAGCAAACAGGGAAGTAATACAAAGAAACCCAGCCCACTTGTGCTGCACATATGCTAATTTGCTGCACTTGTTTCTCGATGTTTGATAACATTTTTCTCTGCAATCATACATGTAATCATTGAAGTAAAGGTATGATTGCACTCAGTATCCCAGAGCCTGTAAAGCACTGGCTTCACTTTATAGCCCTAAATCCTGCTGGTTGTTTCCCTTTAAATTGGAAGAGTCACTCCAACAAAATGTGCATGAATCAATAGTACAGAAGAATATAAGAATCTTTATAATATAGCTTATAAGAGAAATTTGCTTCCCCACTAAACAAACACTTTTGCCCCCAATGCTGTCACCTGAACTTGTCATTCACTCTTAAATGTTATCTCATGTATCATGTTCCATATCCTCTATGGAAAGGGGAGAGTTGATGAGAAGTGAGGAGAAGAGAGAGGAAACAGGCAGAGGAGAGACTGAACTATCAGGCTGAGCTCGTTAACCTCACATCCAACCTTGATCCGTATCCATACAGCCCAGTTATGATGTATAATATCCTCCATGTTACAGCTGATTGTTTTTGTGAGCTAAGAAATAAAGACCAAGGATCATCTGTGTGTGGTGTGATGTATGACTGAGATCACAGCAGCTAATCTCTTCCCTCAGCTCCCAGTGAATTCCAATTTAGTAATAGAGCATGCAGAGGGGAATACTGGTGAAAATCCAGGATACAAGTCACATAATAGTCAGAAATAATGTTTTACTTCATGTACAGGTCTGTTTATTCTAAAAAGTTACTTGAAAGTATGGTTACACTAAAGTGCGTGCCACGATCAGTATACGCAGCGTTTTGGACGCAGTGTCTTGACGCTGCATCCAAAACGCTGCATAGTACACTATAAGCATAGTGGATGGGATTTCAAGAAATCCCATCCTCATTATGCTTAACCTGACCACAGCGATCGACAGCTGCGGTGCGGGTTGCTGCCATTCTGCTCCTCCTCCGCATGTTCATTTCATGTTGTGGAATCAGAAGCGGCTGTCATCGGGTGACTGCAGGGAGAAGCTGCCCTGCACCCATCCACTATGCTTATACTCTACTATGCAGCGGCAAGGACGCTGTGTCCAAAACGCTGCGTATACTGATAGTGTGCACACCGCCTTAAAGGATCTTTTTTGCTTTGCTAGAACATCTACCTGTAGCTATTGCTGATCAACAATATAGCATGTAGATTGATGTATGTAAATGATTATGTAATAACATCAATCTCCATTTTCAAGCTATATGGGAATGATTAATAGCTCAAAATTTCAAAGATATCTTGTTTTGACCTATGTGACATAGAGAACTGATACATATATTATAGAGATCCTATAGTGGATGGTAAGATGTGGACTTAGTTACTTTACAACACTTTTTTTGGCGCAGAATGAAATAGAACACCCATAATAACAAGCAGAGTCTTTCTATTATTTGTTTAGCCAACACTGTTCTTGTCCGGGTGGTGTGAACTGGCTTCTTATAACTGGTGTGAACAAGTATTTTTTTTCTGTTGGAAAGCAATGAGTAATTGGGAAAGTAAAGATCACAAAGCTGAGGAGTCCTAACTACACCTCTCTGAAATAGACCACCTTCTGAAGCCTAGCACACCACTGAGCAAAATGCTCAGGTCATGTAAGTACATTATGTGTTCATTACTTCTCAATGGCCTTTGTAAGATTTAATAATAATATTATTTGTGCTAATTATAAGCTGTAGTTGCTTGTGGAAGATCTTAGTTGTGGAAAGTCTTTGCTTGTGTAAGAGCTTATGGTAGTCGGACACAGTATTCAATACCATCGGTTAGAAACCTGTGGCTCTGTTGCATTCCAAACCAGAATGCCCAACATGTCAGGGGCCCTAACCTGTGGCTTGTGAACCCATGATGTGTGGCTCACAACTGGCTGCCAGTGTGTATATTAGCACCAAGTCTAGCAACCTTCTATGAAGAGAAGGGCTACAGATGATGACTATTATAAGTAGATACACACAGAGGAGCAGATTTACATGTACATATACTGGTAATGATTACAGGGGGCAGTGGGTGGAGAAATAAATATTGTAAGTTGGAGATGAGATGATGAGAGATGATACTGTTGGACAGAGGGGTGCTTAAAGCTGCATGCAAAAGGGGGTGAAAGTACCTGATATGTAAAAACCACTTGGGGTTAAAGTGGGAGCCCTTGGATAAGTATACTGCCTGTGAGGGGGGGGTACAAGTTTTCATTTTACTTTCTGAGGAGAAGCTTTGGCTGTTATCACACTGGTAATTGTGGTTTCTGATTACTGGATCTGTGGGGGGGTGGGGGACTGGATGTGGCTCATAACCATCTCGCAGTGTTGAGTGTGGCCCTCAGTGTAAAAACGGTTGGGGACCAATGCCTTATCTAATCACAGCTTCTTAATGACACTGAAAACTAACCTTTTTAAGTTTTAATTACGGTACGTTCTGCACTAGTAAATTACTACAGTAATATAATATGTAGGTAGTTTTCAGTACAGAGCTATTTGAACACATTGTCTACTACTCAGACAACACCTTTTCAATCACTATATTCCTCTCTGTAACAACAATGACAGTCTGTACTCGCCTTTGGTTGTGGCCCGATTCCCATGGTGTCGGGGCTCATGTTGTGTTAGGTCCCATGAACACTGCAGCCAATCAGCAGCCGCTAACAGGCCACTTCACCCCTGACTTCCTCCTGATTTAACACCCTGTTTCCTTTTCGCCTTGCACCAATATACAATTAAAATATACTGCAATTTAGAAATTGCACTGAGTGTGCACTGATATACTCAATATTGCTGCAGGGGATCTCTCAGCTAGTCTACCAGCACCTTAACATCTAGACCAGGGGTCTCAAAGTCCAGGCCTCGAGGGTCGCACACAGTCCAGGTTTTCAGGATTTCCTTAGTATTTGACAGTTGATAATTTGATTACCAACTGTCAAATGCTATGGAAATCCTGAAAACCTGTACTGTGTGCGGCCCTCGAGGCCTGGACTTTGAGACCCCTGATCTAGACTGTGTGCACACTTATCCTCTGTATGTAATTCCTTAGAAACTAAAGAGTGACGGATCACCTAATTTACAGAAGCAGCATAGCTCACTTGGCTATGAGGTTGCATAAACATTAATTTCTAAGGCAGACTAATAGAACAGGCTGCTTCTGCTTCTGCAGTTGCCGGACCTAGAAACGTTAGTTCATCTCTGCTTTCATGAATGAGATACCTCTTCTCTCTAGAACTGTCTAAAAAGTTAAGAGTATCTGTCCTCAGGGATCAAGCATGAAGCTAAAGATAAGGCGCAGATGCCAGATTGAGATTTTGCCCATCAATAGTGTCTGCGCATATGCCCCCTGCACCATTTTAGAAGCCTACAATGAGATCGTTTGCGTATGCACTGCTTCGCTTGGTCAGTGCCATGCGGAATTTCACACTGCTTGAAGATACTTACACCAGAGGCAGTTGATGGGCCATGGAGGAGATAAAGACCCCTACCCACAGACATCCACAAAGCCCCACCCTCATTCACCAAAACTTCTAATGATAATTAAAGAATTGCCAGGCTGCAGATTTCTAAAGTGAAGGTATATAATAAACAACATTAGGAACGGCATCAGATACCGCAAAAAGTCTGATACAAAGTCTTCTCAATATCAAGATCCAATGATAAAAATATACATGTAAAAAATAAAAAGGCAGCATACAAAAATAAAGAAAATGTGGAATTGTAAATGCCCAAATGATGTGGCGACGTTTCGGCTAGGTGTTAGTCTTTTTCAAGCTTGAGAAAGACTATCACCTAGCTGAACCATTGCCACACCAATTGGGCAATTAAAAGTCCACATTATTTTTATATGCTGCCTTTTTATTTTTACCCTGTACAGTGAAGATGTTTATTTTATCAGCAGATAAAACCTTTATGCTCAAACCTTTAACTTACCGTATCATGCTTTATCTTGATGACAGATTCTCTTCTACATAAGCCCCTTTATTTACCCACAGAACATATCTTGTATCAATGCCAGACTATTTTTTACTTCTTTCAAAATGACTACAGGGTAATGAAGTAAAGATGCTTAAATTGTGTAATATGTTATGACTACTATCCCAGCACATTAACAGAGTGTACTGAAACAGCAGCCATTAATATAGAAGGAAGTTACAGACACACTGATGTCAAGTAAATCATGACATTAACTATTTGTTCATAGTCTATATTTTGGTTGGCTACTTTGTTAACTAAGAGTATACACAGTATAGCCTTTTACACAGGTAGTCACCTAATGAAAATCTGATTTTGAAAGATATTTTCCAAATTAATTGAGAAACTGCCATGCATTTTAATCTCCTAACGCCCCATGAAGGATCTATGTGTTATCGAGTGTGTCATGGACTTTGGAGCGGGCTCAGAAGCAGAGGCCACTCCACAGATGGCAGATGCCGGTTATGTTGTATACCGGACATCTGCCCCTAACATCAGTGATCGTATAGTTGCAGTAATATTGTGGACTTACTGTGGTTCACAAAATCCATAATAAAGTACCATATTTTTCGCTTTATGAGACACCAGATTATAAGATGCCCCCCTAAATTTCGTGAAGGAAAAAGAGAAAAAATCATTTTTAATGTTACATGGGGTCCATCCGCTGTCTCATCCATGGTACATAGCTCCCGATTCTGGTACATGCCCTGCCCTCCATCCTGGGCCCACCAGGGTTACTGATTTGGCCTTGCGGTGGTGGAGTGAGGGTGCCAGAGGCAGGATTACAGGGTCCGCAGAGGGTGGGGCACAGCTGCGGGGGTGTTTGGAGTAGCAGTGGGGGCTGCCATTTTCCATGTGTCTAATGCATTGTAAACTGAGACGCGCACTCTAGTATCCAGACTTTCAGAAAATGGCCGTTGAGGCGGCGCATGCGCAGATCGACATCCGCAGTCATTTTCTTTCTAAAGTGTGCTTCTCAGCTTACAATGCATTAGAAACATGGCAGCGCCGACCGCTACTCTGGACACCCCCCAGCATAAGGACCCGCAGCTGTCCCTCCACCCTCCGGAACCCCAGCTCCACCACCGCGACCACACCTAGTTATTTTTATTTATTTATTTATTTATTTTAAACAAGATTCACATGGTAAGACGCACCCCCTGTTTTCCCCCCAATTCTGGGGGAAAAAAAGTGTATCTTACAATCCAAAAAATACAGCACATCTTATTTATGTAATTTAACATCCGAAAAGTGTTGAAAAATCAAGACCCAATGACTTTTTTTGTCACTTTAACATGACAGTATTTTGTGTGTGTTTTCGAGCCAAAACCTGGAGTAGAAAATAAACAGAGAAAATAAAGAGAGAGAAATGTATATAGGGAAAGATTGCACCTCTATGTTTTGGCCTCACTCATGGTCCAGGTATGGCTTTTGCATTTGGAAGCTGCTTTGATCCCACATCATGCAGACAAATGAGCCCTCAATGGAAGAGAAAATCATTAAACTGAAAAAAAAAAATCCATCAGAGAGATAGCAGACATGTTAGGAGTGGCCAAATCAACAACATGGTACATTCTGCAAAAAAAAAAAGAGCACCCTGGTGAGCTTGGGATTAAAAGGCCTGGATCTTAACTTCAGAACATCCATCCAAGTGAAGAACACTCTCCAGAATGTAGGTGTTTCCATATCAAAGTCTACAATCAAGAGAAGACTTCTTGAGAGCAAATACAGAGGGCTCACCACAAGGTGCAAACCATTAATCAGCCTTAAAAATTCTACATACAATTATAATGACATACTTTTCATTCTATTCTAGACAATTTGAATGACTTGCTATAGAATTAATTGTCCTAATAGCAAATCCTTATGTTTATGACCAGATAGTCTTGTCTATCTAGAATTGTGCTCCTCTTGGTGTGTCATAACTTGTTCTTTACTATATATACAGGGGTTGGACAAAATAATAGAAACATCTGGAAAAATCAACAAAAGTTAGTTTAATATGGTGTAGGTCCACCTTTTGCAGCAATTACAGCCTCAATTCTCTGAGGTATGGATTCATATAATGTGTTATCATTGGCCCGGCGGATCTCCACGAAATAGCACTTTAGATCATCACAGAACCTCCGCCATGTTTTACGGTTGGGAGAAGGCAGTCTGGATGGAATACTTCTTTTGGCTGTCTCCAAACGTACACTCAGCCAGAGGTTGGAAAATGGGGTAAACGATGATTAGTCTGAGAATATCACGTTTCCACTGCTCGAGGGACCGATTCTGGAGGTTTCTACACCACTCTAAACGCTTGGAAACATTTGTCATTGAAAGCAGCGGTTTTCTAATGGCAGCTCTTCCGTGGAATCCAGATTTGTGCAGCTCCCAACAAACAGTTTTCATGGAATTTGGGTTCTGTAGGTGTTCATTGAGCTCAGCAGTGATTTTTGGAGCTGTGGTCTTGCGATCCTCTCTCACAATTCGCTTTAGAGTCCGACGATCTCTCTCAGTCAACTTCGACTTTCGGCCGGACCTGTGCTTTGCTGCGGACGTTTTTCCTTCTCTTTCAAATGCAGTCATTACTTTGGAGACAGTACCTCTTGACACGCCAAGCATTCGGGCACTTTCTGTTACACTAGCGCCTGCCATACGAGCACCAACAATTTGGCCTTTTTGAAAATCCGAAAGGACTGCCATTGGTATCAGGTTCTCATCAATGTTCTTACAATTCGGCAAAACAAAGTTAATCTACATTCACATATCACTTAGCGCAAATAATTAACTACAAAACATTAACATGTTTATAACATGTTTGAAGCTTATGATGCCAAAACGTTAGGTGTTTCCATTATTTTGTCCAACCCCTGTATGGTTTCAATAAAAATAGATTAGACATAAAAATAGAAAGACCAGATTAAACTTTGCCAAAAAAAATCAGAAAAATACAGGGCAGTTATGGAAAAACATTCTTTGTCAGATTAAACTAAGATCAACTGTACCAGAATGATGGGAAGAAGAAAGTATGGCGAAGGCTTGGAACTGCTAATGATCCAGCGCACATCACATCCTCTGTAACACATGGTGGAGGCATGTCGATGGCCGGGCATGCAGGGCTTCCAATAGCACTGGGTCACTGGTGTTTATTGATGATGAGACAAAGACAGAAGCAGCCAGATGAGTTCTGAAGTACAGCACTATACTTTCTGCTCAGATTCAACCAAATGCTGCAAGGTTGATTGGATGATTCCTCACACTACAAATGGAAAAAGACCCAAAACATACTGCAAGAGCAATCCAGGAGTTTAAGGCTGTGTTCACACTGGGCGTTTTTGGGCTGTTTTTGCTCATCAGTTTTTGTAGCCAAAACCAGGAGTAGAGCAATCAGAGGAAAAGTCTAATAGAAACACGTCACCACTTCTGGATTTAATCACCCACTGCTGGTTTTGGCTACAAAAACTGTTGAGCAAAAACAGCCCAAAAAACGCCAGTGTGAACACAGCCTAAGGCAAAGAAGTGGAATATTCTGCATTAGCTGAATCCCTTACCATATCATTTACCCCATTGAGCTGCATTTCACATGCTTAAGGCAAAACTTAATCTAGAAAGACCCACAAAGAAGCAATAACTGAAGTCAGCTGCAGTAAATACTGGCAAAGCATCACAGAGGAAAAAACCCAGTGTTTAATGACGTCCATGGCTTCCAGACTTCAGGCATTCATTGCTAGAAGAGAATTCTCACTGAACATTTTATTTATGGTAAAGTAAATGTGTCCGGTTATTTTTGAGGTCCCGACATGACGAGGCTTTGTAGAAATATGGTTGCAGTTCCCAAACATTTGACAGGATATTTTTGTTCAACCCCTATAATTAAACCTGAAAGTTTACATTTCAATTGTATCACAGCTTTTTCATTTTAAATAAAGAATAGTGAGACGCAGAGCTCAGATCACAATACAGTCCCTGTCCAAACATTTCTGCGCCTAACTGAATGTGTGTACTTAACTAGCAGAGCTGTGGAGTCGGAGCTGGATGTTTGGCTTACAGACTGCACAGCCCTGTTAAATTGTAAATTTGAGGAACTTCAACCCTATAAAAAAAGGAAAACAAAAGTGAGTGAACCACCATGTCATATGAAATCAAAGCGTACACTTTCATTGTGTATGACATGGTGGTTTACTCACTTTTGCTTTAAATTTTTTTAATAAGACTCAGGTTCCTGAAATGTACTGAATTATCTACATCTCTGTACTTGGCAGCATTGATAAGCTTCCTCCGCTTCTCCGGATACTGGGTTAAATGTTGCTGTCCCATGACCCATGTACACTCTATCTTGCAACCACATTTGTCAATGTTTTTCTGTAGCTTACTATTTATCATAGTATCAGACTATAATATATAAAATACCATTCTTTGTAGGAAATCTGTGGCAACATTTGTAAGACTTACTAATATTTACATCTTGTAAAAAATTGTCACGTCAACATTCTTCTGCCCCCTGGCAGAATCCGGACGCTACCAAATGCATGTCGGATCCGGTTTGTCTCCATTGACTTAAAATGGAGACTCTGGCACATACAGTTGCATCCGGTTTCTACCCAATGTGGCAGAAACCGTTTTTTTTAACCAACAAAAACGCAACATGCAGGTTTTTTTGGGGTGATTAAAAAAACAGACCTGACCAGATCCAGCATGATCCAGCGTAAATTTAAAATGGAAGTCAATGGGTGCTGGATCCGGTTTTACCACATCAGACAGGCTTCTGTAAAACTGTATCCAGTATAACTACTGAGCATGCAGGTCTCACTAGAAGATAGGTAGGTAGCTCACTAGTCTTTCGTTCTACCACTGCTTGCTTCTTGGGCTGCCCATTAAGCTTCATGAATATTCACTGCACTGAACTGCAACAGCCAATCACAGACACTCATTGCTCAGTGCGTCTGTGATTGGCTGTTGCACTCAGAGTGTACTCCCACAATTTGTACTAGTGCCTTTGCTTTGTTTCCATACACAATAGTGTATGGCAACCAACCTTCTGTTATAGTGTGTAAATAAATAATGGAAAAAAAATGTGTAGGGTTTCACTGTATTTTTCATTCTCAGCAACAGATAAACCAGACAACTGCATGCTGCCACCCTCAGCTGCCTAGTTTTACCTTGGCAGGCAATGAAAAATACAGTGTAGCCCATTTTTTTGTAATTATTCAGATAATAAGTTAAAAAATGTTTGAGCTTTGCCCTATTTTTAATTGCTAGCAAGGGTAAAACTAGGGAGCTGGTGGCTAGTATTCTCAGCGTGGTGGGGCCCATTGTTATTGGGTCTACACACGTTATGGAATAGCAGCCTGCAGCTGCCCCAGAAATTGGCAAATTTATTGGAGGCACCAATTCCTGGTGCTTTATCCAGCTCTAGAAGGAGTTAATGACAGATTAGTATTGACAGCTTGTCATTAAGCCATGGATTGGTAATTTCGGACATCTGATATCCGCTCATTACTAATCTGGTAAGTGAATAATTAATAAACACACACAGAGAAATTCCTTTATTAGAAATAAAACACAATGACAACCCTCATTTACCCATTTATTAAAAGTCCCAACAACACACTCTTCGACGATAATCCGGGAGGTCCCAAGAAGCGAACTTATCTCTGCTGCATCGGAACTCGCGCTGAAGGAGGAAGCATCTCAGCGGTACAAGCTCTGAGCACACAATGAGCTGCTGCCGTGTGAAAGATTATCAATCTGTTTTTTCCTCCTATACCATTTTTTTGGGGGAATCATCTTAAATACACAACCAGCAGGCCACCCGCACCCCCTATTGTTGAACATTTTGTTGGATCTGCCAACCTGTGGCAGCTGAATATTCTATTATCAAACTATATAAGGCTACTTTCACATCTGCATCATTTTCAATTCTGATTTTCACTCAAAACCGGATCATTTCTACTTCAGGCTTTTTTGGTACTTTCACATCTGCATTTTTCAAATCCAGTAAGATTCCGCCTTTCTTGAAAAATTCCGGATCCGTCAACATTGCGTTACTGCCCAAAGCATTCTGAATGGAGTTCCAAAAAATGTGCAATGACTTGCAGCTTCATACGCATCCGGACAAATCCGGCACTTCAGTCTTGGACAAAAACCGATGCCACATGAGGTTTTAAAACAAGCCTGAAGTAAAATACTGTATATGCATTTAAAGGGAACCAACCACCCCAAATGACCCCCCCGGACTGTTAATATGTGTCCCTACACCCAGCACACACATTTGGGGCAATCGTTTTTGCTAAAAAAACTGTTTAGTAGAAGCTAAGATATAGCTTTATTAAGTTTAATAAATTGAGCCTAATGGGTGTTACCTAGCTTTGTCCTCCGTGCCTGTCAGCCTCCTCTCCCCTCCTCCCTTCAGTGAAGCCCTTCTGTGCAAAGCCGAAAATGCCCCGTCTGTCTACTGCTGCCTGATAAATTATGCACGCCCATCTCTGCACCTAAGAGCCTGGCCGCGTCATGAAAGGGGCTGGGCTAAATCGTGGCATGCCGGAGCCCCGCCCCCTTTTAGGGCTCTATTTAGCCCCGCCCCTTTCATGACGCGGCCAGGCTCTTAGGTGCAGAGATGGGCGTGCATAATTTATCAGGCAGCAGTAGACAGGCGGGGCATTTTCGGCTTTGCACAGAAGGGCTTCACTGAAGGGAGGAGGGGAGAGGAGGCTGACAGGCACGGAGGACAAAGCTAGATAACACCCATTCGGCTCAATTTATTAAACTTTATAAACATATATCTTAGCTTCTACTAAACAGTTTTTTTTAGCAAAAACGATTGCCCCAAATGTGTGTGCTGGGTGAAGGGACACATATTAACAGTCCGGGGGGGTCATTTGGGGTGGTTGGTTCCCTTTAAGTAAAAACGCATTACATATATTTTCCCCTGAAGGTACCCATGTTTTTTTGTATGCCTCTGGCAGGCAAGGCTATATAAGAGTACTTTCACATCTGCGCTTTCTCAAATCAGACAGAATTCCGCCTTTCTTGAAAAAAACAGATGCGGCCATATTGTGTTCTGGCTAATGCATTTGTATAGGAGTTCAGGACATGTGCGGCAACTTGTGTTTTCATCCGGATCAGGTAAATCCAGCACTTCAGGCTTGTTTTAAAACAGAAGATAGCAGCGTTTTATGTTTGGTGCCTGAAGTGTTGGATTTGCCGGATCTGGATGAAAATGCATGTCGCCGCACATATCCAGAACTCCTATACAAATGCATTAGTCAGAACGCAATGTGGCTGCATCTGGTCACAATTTCAGCTGCTATTCAGATCTTCTCTAGACAACGGTTTATAATTGTACAATTGTAAAAAAAAAAATACATTAATACTCATTAGTGAACATCATTTGTTGTGCATGGAATATCTAGATTTTAGGCTTAGGCCAAAGACACACTGCGCGAGATGCATGTCAGATACTCACACGAGTCTCACATGCCTCACTCGGCGCAGCCGTCAGACAGAAGCGTGGAGCTGCATGTATTTCAATTGGGCTGACATGCTCCTGTCCAGAGAGCTGGCGTTCATGCCAGGTGAAGCATGTGAGATTCGTGCGACTGCCTCTGGCCTTACACAATCTATTTCATTTTATCTTCTGCTTTATCACTTAATTAAATATTTAGAGTTCTTATTACATGACTCATGAATCCAGGTTTATCTGTCAACACCATGTTCTAGAGTAGGAGGAGCCGAGAAGATTAACATACAGTGATGTGGGAATGGAGTATAACTGTTGTTTTAATCATTCAGACCTTTGCTCGGTGTGAACTTCGGTCCAGTGGGTGTGGTCCTATCAGTGACTGACACTTTGTATAGAGTGCATACAAAAATATATGTCCATCAAAGATAGGACTGCCCACTGGACTGAAGGAGAGCAAAGGACTAAATGATTAAAGAGGACCTGTCACTCCCCCATGGTTTACAATCTAAGTCATTTCCCTGCCCTGCTCCATGTTGTGCTATGGAGCAGGGCTGGGAAATGAGAGTACGTCATAGCGGGAGGCGGGGCATGCACCTCAACTTCTGCTCTTACGTCAACACCACAACACCTGCAGAGCGAGGAGTTCATGAATGGCAACGAGTGAGGCGGCGAGGAAATGGGCAGCACAGAGGCGCAGTGGGCGTGAAATGCCCCCATGGACGAGCTGCCTCAAGCACAAGGGCCCACCTACATGGATTTATACTGTAAGTTTTTATAAGCCTATATATCGGGGTAGCAGCCCCACAGAGCGATGGGGGACCCCTTGCCTGAATGCAGCAGACATGCTGCATTCAGTGCTGGTCTTAGATTCTAGTCCATGTGGGGAGACAGGTCCTCTTTTAACCTTCCTGGCGGTACGATTATGTCAGGAATTTTGTGCTAAAAGCGGTACCATTTTTTGCATGGAAATTTGGTGTTACTGTATTGTAGGCAGGACAGTGATGACAGTGTAGGATGAGCAAATGTAAAATCAGGTGATACAGTGTAATCTGACAGGATTACACTGTATCACCTGACTTTATTTGTGTATTGTCTACTTTTAGCCTTTTATTTACA
Organism: Allobates femoralis; assembly: GCA_033576535.1. Taxonomy (NCBI): domain Eukaryota; kingdom Metazoa; phylum Chordata; class Amphibia; order Anura; family Aromobatidae; genus Allobates; species Allobates femoralis. The sequence continues at coordinate 719,408,090 of JARQOC010000003.1, read as the reverse complement.
TTTACATTTAAATCTCCCGCCCAGTTCCCCTCCCATGAGCCCCTGCGGCTCACAGAGACGGAACCAGGAAGTGAGAAGGGGCTCGCACCGGCTCTCGCCGGCGATCACAGCAGGGACATCGCTGGATCACCGGGGAGATGGTAAGAAGCTCCGCTGCGCCGCTCTGCAATTTGCCCCGAGCCTGACTCGGGGTTACCGCTTCTGGCAGTGAAAATTAACCTGAGTCACGCTCGGGAATACCGCCAGGGAGGTTAGACAACAGTTATACTGAATCTTTTCTCACAACACTGTATAATAATCTCAGGCCTTCCCGCCCCCGCGTTATATCATCATACCTGTAGACTGGACTCCATCTTCATGATAACAGGTTCCCTTCAATTTTAAAGCAATAAGTTTGCATCTTGTGTGGTTTGTGGCTTCTCATTTTCAATTTCACAATTATTCAGTTCTTGAAAAATTTTTTTGTCTTCAGACATTCCACAGTGAAGTAAAGAGAGAATAAATAGGGGTCCAGACGCTGGTGTTGTGTGCTCCAGTGACTCCGTTTTGCACCACAATGCAGGAAAGTGGCACAAGCTCAGTTCACATTACTGTGGCTTACGTCTTATATACAGTTTACAGTACACAGCTGGAATATGGTAAAATACATCTGTTATCTACTTGCTTTTTGGTAGGGTATATGGAAGTACATTTAATTTCATCGAATTACTATTCAAAAAAATTATCAATTATCATCCTAGATAACGTTAAAGTGCAAGGCAAACCCTCCCATCAAAATCATCATGCATGTTCATGGGAGCTAGAGTGGACCTTTGATATGTGTATCTTATGTCCTGCAAATTTGTCCATATGTATCATTAAAGGTAACCTGTCACCATGAACATGAATGTATTGTAGTGTTTGCCTACTTGGTACTACAATCTATGGTTAGAATTGATACATAGAGGGAGCCTATCGGGTCCCTTATGCCCCCGACTCGGCAAGCATTCATATGTGTATCCTATAATTCCCTGCCTAACCAAATCTGTCTAATGCTTTTTGATAAAATGAATGTTTGTATAAAGAATTTAGCAAGTGCAGTTTCCTTATGCTAATTAGGCCTTTGACTAGTCATGGTGGCGTTGTTTTCCCTGACTAGTTGGCCTCTTTCCATGTTATCATGCCCCTGTGGGTGTGACAACATGATTTTCCAAGAGCTGGCATCATTGCAGCTCCAGGATGTATTGCGCATGCACGTGGCTCAATTTGGCAGCATTCTTGCACCTCCTAAGCCGGGTGGCACACTGTGCATGAATGGAAGTGCAGAAGCTATTCTTCTGATCATGCGCAGTGCGCCTCTCTGAAGCCGGGACATATACACCAGGCTTCAGAGCTGCACTAATGCTGATAATATGAGCTGCGCACATGCACAGTATTTCCAGGAGTTGCAATGATGCCAGCTGTTGGAAGTCATGTTATCATGGGTATGATTAAAAGCAACAACTAAAAAAGAGAGGAGAGAAAGTGCACATAGGGTCTTACCCCGTGTATTGGACTAAATGTATTGTGACATAACCACTAACCTTGTAGAGTTGTGCCTGTCGCAACACGTTATTACCTATTTGCGCCCTGTCTGCCCCTATAGGTAATCTCCTTTAATTACTGTCAAATATTCCATGCAATACTGCTCACCTTGTCCGGTTCTGTGACCCACAACCGGTATAATCACCGTATATAGCTGCTGCTGGATCCACCATTCCACATGGATGGTCAAGTAAATGCCAAAGAGCACATAGACAGAAAATAAATATGATCCGTGCTGTTGTATAAAAGTGAAAATGGACCAAATGCCTTCACCAAGAATTTGATCCATCTTCACTTTTATACAGCAGCGCGGATTGTATTTATCTTCTCTCTATGTGCTCCTTGGTGTCACAACACCTTGAGATTGTATACGGCTGCAGCACTCTGCCCAAGTACATTAGACGATGTATAGGGTTAGAGAGAGGTTTACCATGCGCTGCCGTCGCAAGACACAAGGATTCCAAGGTCTTGACCTTGGAATCCTTGTGTCTTGGGACGGCAGCGCATCATGGGTATGATGACATGATAACATAACATGGAAAAAGGCCGACTATTCATTGACAAGTCAAAGTCCTGATTAGCATAGGGGCAACCACACTTTATAAATGCTTTCTATAAACATTGATTTTTGCAAATATCATTAGACAGAGCTGGCAATTTTGGTGTACACATGTCACTGCTGCTAGGCCGGACTGCATAAGGGACCTGATAGGTTCCCTTTAATAGTTAGCTGATTTTCCTAAGAATTTAAAGGCCACTTGTGCAGAGAATATTTTTTTCCATGATTTGTGTTCTATGGATGTGTAATCTGACAACTATAACCTGCCAGAGGCATAAAATATATAACTGTATCACAAAAAACAGTTAGACCAACGTGTACAAATACTCTTTTTTTCTTGCAAAAAATGTATACTAAGCCACTCTACCAACGCCAAGGTAAGGCCGGGTTCACACCAGGTCACAATCCGATCCAGGGCTGTCCGATGTGAATCGAACAGCCCCTGACCGGATTTGCTAACAGAACCGGAGGGCTAATATCCCTCCGGTCCTGTTTGTAGCAGGATTCAGCCAAGCGCAGCTGTGCCCTGCGAAATGGTGCTGAACCGCTTCACAGGGGACAGCTCCCTGGTGCTGAAGTTCAGCGTAGCTCACGCTGAACTTCATCCGCAGGTGTCCGGTTCCTGGATTGGGGCAATCCGGCCCCATAGACTCCCATGTTAGGGAGCGCCGGATTGCCGCTGGGCCGGCAGAATCCGGGAGGATCCAATTTGGGCAGATTTTTCGCCTCGGACACAAAAATGCTGCAAGCAGCATTTTTGTGTCCGGGAGAAAAATCTGAATACACCTGGATCCTCCCGGACAGATGGAAACCAGATGGCAGATAGCAGCCATCCGGCTCTATCCGGCCCCATACCATACTATGGGGCCGAAATCCGGTCCGGGGCTGTTTGATTCACAACGGACAGCCCCAGATTGGATTGTGCCGTGGTGTGAACCCAGCCTAACCCGTATCAGAGCAGTCCCTAACTAATGTATTTAAAAACCTGACCATGTGTATTGATACGTATATGAGCAGTCTTTTGGTGGTGTGAACACTGTCTTACAGACATGTTCACTGTGTGCATGGCTCATTAGTTTGTGGCTAAATATATACCTGTATGACTGCAATTTTAAGGAGGCAGTATTTTTTATTCTGAGATTTTATATTTTTTGTAATTGATCCAATAAATGTCATATTCCTAATTTTTTTGCATATAAGAATAAGACTGTTTCTGGATCAGGTTTTTATCTGTTGCTGTTCAGTTTGTCCAATTTTATCATCAATTTCTTACTGTATCTTATCGTATATAATAATAATCTTTTAACTAGTGATGAGCAAGCACTACTATACTCGGGTGCTTGGTACTGTAGTATGTTCTGATATGCATGACTCTAGCATCCGAGTATAATGGAAGTCAATGTGTAACTTAGGAAAAATGCTTCAGTTCCCCACGGACTTCCATTATGCTCGGGTATTTGAATGGCTATTGATCCGAGCGTCCATCTGCTCGTTATGAGTGCCGAGCACCTGAGCATGAAAGTGCTTGCTCATCACTGCTCCTCACCCCTTAAACATTAAAAAATATACTTTAGAGCCCGGCGTTGCCTGGGCATAATGCCCATATATGGTTGTAATGCTCGTATGTGGTAATATTGCCCATATATGGCAATATCGCCGATATATGGTAAAGTGTGTGTATGTATCATAGCTGCTCCCCTTCCAATAGCCCTACCCATTCATAGCTCCATCCCTCCACATAGCCCCTTCCCGTTCATAGCACCACCCACATATAGACCCGCCCCTTCATATCTCCACACCTCCACATAGTCCCGAGGGCAGGGCTATGTGGAGGAGGCAGGGATATGTGGAGATGCAGGCTGTGGACTGGGTGTGACCATGTCATGGCTTTGTGTAGTGGGTGTGGCTATGTGCAGTGGGTGCAGCTAATGGCACGCACACACATGCACACATACATACAGTCAGCTTTATATGTTAGATGAACACTGCACATATGCCACACACATCAAAATTGGATGGATCTCCGTTTTTTTTTTTTTTTGCATACAATCAGTGAAAAGATAGAAAACACAAGATAGTCAAGGTTGCGAAAGGAAATCTGAGTAATAGGGACTTGTACAGACTTAATGTATGGCAGTACAGGGTCTATGAAGTGACAATAGGACCCACAGATTATGCTCACATGGAAATTAGCTGCAGATATTTAACGGATTTAAAGGGAGCCTGTCATGCAAGAAAAAAGTCATAAATCTCTAGATATAGGTTTAATGCAGAGTAATAACTGTCAAATGCTATCACCGCATTGAAAGCCACACTGCCGGGAAGAAATGATCTTTATTTCTCCCTGCAGCGTCCGGCTTTAAGTCATAGAGCCACATCCGACGATATATCGTGACAGATGCCCTAACGATCTGGCGAGCAGCTATCGTTTGCACAACCCAGCGAACGATACTTGTTCACTGTTGTGAATAGGCGAAGTCATTAACGACATCGTTATCGCGGTGTCACACACAACGATGCAGCAGGTTGGCTGAACGAAGATCGTCTGATTTGAGAACATGTTCTCAAATCTGCGATCAGTGATCCAATGATTTATCTTAGGCGGCCGTCAGACGCTTCAATATCTTAAACGATATCGTTTAAGCGATCTGCTTTTTGATCGCTTAAGCGATATCGTTTGTACATCGCTACGTGCGATCAAGCGATTTTACAACGTAAAATCGCTTGATCGTGACATCGCAGATATGAGAGCAGGACCTCATATCTAGCGATGAACGATGTAACAATCTGCTACATCCAGCGGCTGAGCCTATGCTGGGAGATGGTATCTATGGTAAACGTCGGGTTACTAAGCGCCACGCGGCGCCTAGTAACCCGATGTGTACCATAGTTACCAGCGATCTCGCTGGCCAACATCGCTGGTGAGTCTGTCTGTGTGGCAGCTCACCAGCGATGTGAACGATATTGTAAGCGATCGCGCGTGCACGTGATCGCTTACAATATCGTTCAAGATATCTGTGTGTGTGACGGCCGCCTTAGTCGTATCTCGGTGTCACACGCAACGACATCCTAACGATGTCGTTTGAATGGCTCCAAACTCGTGACGTTTCGGTGATATCGTTCATGAAATCGTAGTGTGTAACGGTACCTTAAGGCTGCCTTCACAATGCGTGATTTGTACATCCTGTTCAAATAGATGCCAACTGATCCCTACGGACCGTTTTTTTTTAACATTTGTCATGAGTTAGCAGAGATAGGACTATTAGTTATAGATTCTCCGCTGCGTTCACATAAGTATGTGCTGCGTTGCACTGCGTTTGCGTCTGCATGCCCTCCGCATGCAGACACAAACGCAAGTGTGAAGGCAGCCTAATTGCAATGAATCTGTAAGGCCACATGCAGACGCTGAGTATTTGATGCGTTTTTTACCTCAGGATTTGTAGACAAAACCAGGAGTGGAACAATCAGAGGAAAGGTCTAATAGAAACACCTGCACCACTTCTGTATTTAATCATCCACTCCTGGTTTTGGCTACAAATCCTGAGGTAAAAAACACATCAAATACTCAACGTGTGCCTTACAGTCGGATGATCTGTATGGGACCTGATTATTTTTCACTTTATTTGGTGAATGCTGTTCCTCTGAACAGCCCTCAAAATCCCTGCTCAATCCTTGGGATGATCTTTCATATGGTTACTTTTCCATGTGTTCTCTGGTTCCTAGTGCTACTGTATCTTTTCACAATTACATGTAAGTATGCGTCTTATGAGCCCAGCCCCGATCATTTATGACACACTTCTATGACATTTTCTAGGGCTGAGTATATCCTCAATGCTGCTGGAGATATTCGCCTAAGGGAGCACAGCTATAACAATCACTATAAAGAAATCCTGAAAACAGCATTGCTCAGTAGAACTCCTTCCTGTAATCCAGTCATGTTGCAACAAGTAACACCCCACCCCTCAAAGAACAAAAAAAAAAGTCCTAAAGTCTGAGAAGGAGTGTGTGTGGATAGCAGCTTCTCCAGACAGTGGCTGAGGAGGGGTGGCCTCCTTCTATACCGCCTTTTAGTGATTGGCCAAACTTGCAGAACTTTCCTCTATTCATCCTGACTTGCTGCCTCTGCTGAGTCGTCAGCTGTATCAGGTCTCCAGTGATTTGCACTGACACCATGAGCTCAGAGTCAGATGAACCAAAAGAAGGTATGTTTGGATTTTCAGTTTCAGCCTCCTTTCCTCTGAACTAGCTGCATATTCTGATATAGTGGGAATGCTGTGCTCTTTGCTTCTGCACACAGTCTGCAGCCATTATGTGTGAGATCTGGCATATTCATTTGGAGCCCTGCTCTTTAGGTTTCCGGATGAGGCTCCAGTGTTGGCTTGCATGTGTCTTTGGTAGGTTTAGGCCAGCAGAGCTTGGATTGCATTGATGTCCTGCTCTCGTAGAGGCTGTTTGTTGTGTAGCTTCAGGGCTCCAGATTTCTGCAGCTCACAGGGGAAGACTTCAAAGTTTCAGCTGAGCAATGAAGATCTCTATTTTTGGCTGCAAACCGATATTTCCTCTTTCTTCTTAAAGTTCTTCTTTCGCCGAGGGATGTGTGAATACATTGCACACTGCCCCACTTCGTATGGAAAACTGGAAACCTGCCAGTGAGTGAAAACCATTTATAAGAATGGTTTCATTAATTTTAATATAACTTCCAGCATTTAGGGGTTTTTTTTCTTTCCAGTTATACAAGTTAATCGCCCAAAATGTACCGGTATAAGTACCTAAAAGTAGACCTAAGCTGACCCTGAATGATGCACATCTGCCAGCTCCTCTCAAACCAGCGCTTTTGTTTTATTCAGTTAATATGAAGTGGCTCAGACTTTGGCAATAAAGAATAGAAGCACCGAATGAGTCTCATTGTAGGTACGTCTGTCAATCTGAATGTGAATCCTCACACTGTTTAAATAAGCGCTGGGGTATTGGCCCGAGGCCTGAGATGAACTGAAGTTTTTCGTGTCTTGAGTGTTTTGACAAAGTGCATTCTTATGGGAAGTCTGACATTCCAGACCAGCATTGCTGAAGAACAAGAAAGGTGGAAATCTCCAGGAGTCATCTGTATACAGTAAAAAAAAAAAAAAGGCAGCAAAGCATATAGAAACCAACAAGATCCTAATTGTTGTAATAAAATCTAGGTACTGAGCCATGGGCGGGAGTTTATTACCTCCACAGTCCAGGAGAAGTCCCTAAGGGGCCATACAACTAGGTATAACATTTTTAAAAGGTGTCAGAAGGCTCGTTCTCCTTCACAAAAACTTTGGAATGTAGGTAGTAAAGTAAGAAAAACTGAAAATATATCTTTTAAAAACGTATTAATGCTCTCCAGATACATTCACAGTGCGATAACTCCACCAAAGCTTGGCTGGTATTATACGTCTAACTTACCATAATATAGGCAGATTATTATGAAAGTGTGGTTCACAGGTCTATTGCCATATTTGTTTTACTGCTTTGTAACTAATAAAAGAATATATTCACAGCGCACTCAAAATTACATGATTACCAAACCAAGGAATCCGCTTCCGAGGACTGTATCATGTATCTATTGCACCAACAGCATTTCCACCTGTATGGTCTATGTCAATGTGACAGACCATATAGATCGAAACTTGGCTGTGTACACGGATAGAGGAATAACTACTTTTTTCCTGTTTTTGCAAACCCACTGGGCATTGTTACTTCTCTCTTTTTGGCCACTTTTGAAACGACATCTAGACTTGAAATGAGTTGTCCAACATTCAAATGGTTTTTGTTTGTTTTTTTTAAAGACTTTCTAGCACCCACAACTAATGCTGTCCACTCTGGAGAACTGCGCCATCTTGTCTGCTCCATTTGGCACAACTGCAGCCTGTCATCAGGGACCAGACATGCTCGTTATTAGCATGTTCTCTGATGAATTGTTTTTACACCTGACTGCCTCTGCCCTTCCATGCTGCCGTGGTGCTGAGACGGAGCTGGCGCAGACATCTGGATCATTCTGCGGTGGTGCTGTGCCCGAGCTGGTGCAGACATCTGGATCATTCTGCAGTGGTGCTATGCCCGAGCTGGCACAGACTTCTGGATCATTCTGCAGTGGTGCTGTGCCCGAGCTGGCGCAGACTTCTGGATCATTCTGCAGTGGTGCTGTGCCCGAGCTGGCGCAGACTTCTGGATCATTCTGCAGTGGTGCTGTGCCCGAGCTGGCGCAGACTTCTGGATCATTCTGCAGTGGTGCTGTGCCTGAGCTGGCGCAGACTTCTGGATCATTCTGCAGTGGTGCTGTGCCCGAGCTGGCGCAGACTTCTGGATCATTCTGCAGTGGTGCTGTGCCCGAGCTGGCGCAGACTTCTGGATCATTCTGCAGTGGTGCTGTGCCGAGCTGGCGCAGACTTCTGGATCATTCTGCAGTGGTGCTGTGCCCGAGCTGGCGCAGACTTCTGGATCATTCTGCAGTGGTGCTGTGCCCGAGCTGGCGCAGACTTCTGGATCATTCTGCAGTGGTGCTGTGCCCGAGCTGGTGCAGGCATGTGGATCATTCTGCAGTGGTGCTGTGTCTGAGCTGGCTCAGACATCTGGATCATTGGCTAGGTTCACAAATCAGGTTTTTTTTTTTTTAAAAAAAACCTGATCCGGTTTTGAGCTTTTAAAAAGCTCAAAACCGGATCAGGAAACGCTCCTCATAGGAGCCAATGATAAAAACCGGATTGCTTCACAAGCAATCCGCTTTCCGTCTCCAGCTCTGCAGCCTGCGTGAAAAATCATGCAGGCTGCAGTTTTCGGAGCGGTTCTGGTATCTGCAATGTGGGAACCGGATTGCTCAGGATGTGTAATCCTGAGCAGTGCGGTTCCCGCATATACTTTGCTTATCCCGGCTGCCGCCAAGATAAGCAAAGTGCTCTGTGTTTGGTAAAAGTATTTATTTAATTAAAAATTTGTTTGTACAATGTCTCTAGGGGGTGCCCAGTCCCCCTAGAGACCTTCCACCCTCTCAGGTGGACATATAATGCTGTAATGTGCTATGTACAACAGCTGACTCTTGTCAGCTGTTGTACAGTTTTATGAATGAAAGCGCCGGGCTCCTCAGAGCGGCACGCATACTAATGCTATTGGTATAGTATGTGCGCCGCTGTCTGAGGTCCTGAAGCCACTTAAGGTGGGTTTACACGCTTCAATCGCGTTCCGATATCGCAGTTCAATGGCGCGGGAGCGCGCATTTAGTGCACGTTTTCCCGCATCGCATTGAATGTTTACACGCTGCGATATCGGAATACAACGTCCGTGCAATGTCTACGCCCCCCAACCCAGGATCCCATACTTAACATGGGAGTGAATGGGTGACGTTTGAAATCGCATCGTAGTTGTGCGTTTACACAGCACGATCCGACTCCAATCTCCCTTCAATATCGGGGCATTGAATAGCACGCTCATTCAATCCCCGATATCGCATTGACAACGTTCCTGCTTCGTATTGGACGTTCACACCATACAACGCAGGAACGATTTCGGCTCCGACGATTGAACCACGTGACTTTTGATTGAAATCGTACTACAATATCGCGACGTGTAAACCCGCCATCACAGTAAGATCTATGGGCAGAGCTAAACAAACAACAGTTTGCTCATCCCTGCGGCAGCAGGGATGAGCAAACTATCCGGTAACCGGATTGCTCAGGATTACACATCCTGAGCAATCCGGTTACCGGATTGCGGCTTCAGCAATCCGGTTCCTGGATTGCTGAATGTCTGAAGACAATTGCGTTCACCGCATCCGGATCTGGATGCGGTGAACGCAATTCAGGTTTAAAGTGTGACCCTAGCCATTCTGCGGTCGTGAGGTGCCAGAGCTGGCGCAGACATCTGGATCATTCTGCAGTGGTGCTGTGCCTGAGCTGGCACAAACATCTGGATCACTATACGGGGTGCTGGAAGATTAGTATACCTCCATTTTGTTATTTTCAAACAATCGATGCCTAAATTAGGAAAGCCATGATTTGCTTCTGTATTGTTAAAACATGTTAGACCAGGGGTCCCCAACTCCAGGCCTCGAGGGCCGCCAACAGTGCGTTTTCAGGATCTCCCTAGTATTGCATAGGGGTTGCAATCATTATCGGTGCATTTGATCACATTAACACCTGTGCAATACTAAGGAATTCCTGAAATCCTGCACTGTTGGCGGCCCTCGAGGCCTGGAGTTGGGGACCTCTGTGTTAGACTATAGTGAGCTTGATTTTTAGAAAAGAAAACATCTGATCAACCTAGTGGTAAATACTGCATATGGATTTATCCTCATGTAAATTTAACTAATGGTGGGTTTACACGTTAGGATATCGTAAACGATATCCTTGGAACGATCACGTGACCATGATCATTTCGACATCGTTAGTGCGCTGTCACACACAAGGATGTTGTTTACGATATCCTATGTGGCAGCGCAACTATTAAATAGGAGAGGAAGGAGTGAGCGATGTAATAAAGCAGCAGGAATAGGACCTTTTTTAACGATATCGTTCATGAAGGTGTCACACTGAACGATGCTGCTTCCTGAAGCAATGTTAATTGGACGACGAACGATAAATTTGAGGTCAGGATCTCAAGTCTAGGATGAACGATCCAACCATCTTTTCATCCTATATCATTCGTTTACACGCAACGACGCCCGAACGATATCTTTTTAACGATCACAAATCTGTGACATTTCAAGGATATCGTTCAGGTTATCCTAGCATGTAAATACACCATAAGGAAGGTCAAATGCTCCAAATATTTGTGAAATATGACTGTGCCCACTAGGGTTACTTGAGAGAAACTCCATTGGGGAAATTAATGGAAACTAGTAGAAGTTAATAATGGCAGCCAATCCTATTTCAGACAATGAGGCACCTCTGTTGCTTATTCTGGGCACCTTCTCTTTTCACATATTGATGCCAGTGAATCTTATGCCCCTTTCACATCAGCGTTTTTTTTAAATCGCGGCGGATGCGGTGAAAAAAACGCATCTGCTGCAATTACTGCATACTGGCTGCACTTGCGGCACGGTTGCGGCAAGCCCCATACAATGTATAGGCGGGCTTGCTGCAAGTGCGGTTTTGGCACTTGCGGCAGGTGCGGGCGCGAAAAAAAAACGCGGTCAGCCGCGTTTTTTTCGTGGCCGCACCTGCGGCAAGTGCCAAAACCGCACTTGCCGCACCTGCCGCAAGCCCACCTATACATTGTATGGGACTCGCCGCAAGTGCAGCCGTTATGCGGTAATGGCGGCAGATGCGGTTTTTTCACCGCATCTGCCGCGATTTCAAATAAACGCTAGTGTGAAAGCACCCTAAGATTGGTGTTTCCCTTTGGACGCAGTTGAGATTCCAGCTCTGAGTGTTCTAAAACATTTTTAAAATGAAGGGACTCATGTGAATTGTATTTATGGGTAACAATAACCCCTATATTATGCCAATGTTACATTTCCCAGCCCGGAAAGCCAGTTGATGCCTACAATGCATCTGCTAAATGCCATATTGTACCTGGAATTGTTTACTACTATAGGAGTGGGGTGAAATAATTGGCATATCAGTCACATGCAGTGCAAACTGAAGCCACAGCCACGTCTTTGGGATAAATATTAAGGTCGAACACTTCATTCTCATTAGTAAGAACTGTTGTGAGCTTTTTGTTTTTTCTGCCCAGATCATTCTACATATGCATGCATTTTTCATGTTACTCCCATGTATTCATGTGGATGACAAATGTTGCGTGCCAATTATTCTAGCCATCCTACGTCTGTGTAGTTGCCCTACTATTAAATTATGGCTATTTCATAACTCAACGTGACTTCTATTATTCACTATCGTAAAACTTTTGCATGCAACTATGACTCTAGAGAATAATAGATGGTTCAGTTACCGGTGATTTTTGCATCTTGTGTGTAGATGAAGAATGAGACTTCACAAACTTTTTATCAATGTTTAAAACTGTGATATCATCAGTCCTCAGCCATTCTGTGGCTCATAAGTTGTTTGCAAGAAAATCTCATGAAAGTTGCACGTGCCGTTCTTGATAACAATCTAAGACCGGAGACCCACAGTGCGAGATGAAAGATACTTGTACAAGTTTCTCATGCCTCTCCCACCACGGCTTCCAGCTTGCTAGACAGGAGTGTGTCGGCTGCATGTGTTTCTATGGATGTGCTCCTATTCAGATAGGTAGTGGCCGGGCTAGAAGAGGCATGAGAGACCCGTACAAGTATCTCGTATTCATCTTGCACTGTGTGTCTCCGGCCTAAGGCCCTGCTAATATCTGTGTACAGCTTTATGTCGGATGTATGAGCCTGTTGTAACATGCATCACTTACGGCACCACAGTGTATAACTAAAAGATATTCTACAGTTTACTCCACTTTCCTTTACAGTTAGAAGAAATATTTTAGAGTTAAGAAAAAAGACTTGCCGCAGCCTGGATCTACAGCTACTTTGCAAGTCCTTGACTGCAGGATCGGAGCACTGGAAGCATGCTACTACATATAGCATCTCTGATTTGGTGGCTGTCAGGACATCATGCATGTGTTGTGCCACAAAGTAATTATGTGGCATTGCCTACAAATCAGAAAAGACTTCGGGGACAGACTTAATAACTGTGTACAGATATCTCAAGGCCTATCGCACTGTAGAGGGATCAGCTTTATCCTCATTTGCCCAAGGAAACACTAGAAGCAATGGGATGAAAATGAATGGTGGAGGCACAGATTAGATGATATTAGAAAAACTATTTCACAGTAAGGCGGCTGTCACACGCTTCAATTTAATGCACAATATTGCTTAAGCGATCTGCTTTTTGATCGCTTAAGCGATATCGTTTGTGCATCGCTGCGTGTAATCAAGCGATTTTACACTGTAAAATCGCTTGATCGTTACATCGCAGATTTGTGAGCCGGAGCTCATATCAAGTGATAAACGCTTGATCAATCTGAGCCTATGCTGGGAGATGGTATCTATGGTAAACGTCGGGTTACTAAGCGCCGCGCGGCGCCTAGTAACCCGATGTGTACCATAGTTGCCAGCGATCTCGCTGGTCCACATTGCTGGTGAGTCTGTCTGTGTGACAGCTCACCAGCGATGTGAGCGATATTGTTAGCAATCGTGCGTGCACGTGATCGCTAACAATATCGCTAGCGATATTGATGCGTGTGACGGCCGCCTAAGGGTAATCAACGAGGGGAACAGGCTGCCATGAGAGGTGGTGGTGAGGAAGGAGATTCAATGGAAGTCTTTAAACAAAGGTGGGACAGATGTGGCGCCCCGCAACGAGTGCGTCACAAGAGGGTATTGCAGCCATAAATGCAGCCGCAATATCCTCTGACTCAGCAATGATCCGGTTAACATAGAAATCCAACCCTACATGTATCACCTAGAACAGAGGGCCAATCATAGGTCCTGGTGGGTGGAGTGTTAGGGAAGTGTAGTAGAACACACAATAATCTAGACAGATGAGTAGAGAATAGTCTAGAACTCGGAGAAGAAGGGTCTAGGACTAGAACTTGGAGAGGAGCGGGGGCTCCGCACCCCGTGCGGGCCCCTAGGCCGTCACCGGTCGGGTGTCAGCACCTGAGGCCTTAACTACCGGGATTGGGCATCATCACACGGGTCCCCAAAAGACTCCCGTGCCCACAACTCACAGCCGGTTCACTGGTACCGAAGCTGGCAGCAGTTCACCTCTGCTACGCGAACCAGAAGCGTGGAGGAGCAGCTTTACAGGAGCACCCCACCACCAGCCCACTTCCAGTCGTCTAACCAGCGGAGTACCCACTGAGGGATCCAAGGCTCCCCAAAACATCCAGAACGTATATCATGGATAGGGCATTGAAGCAGGCTCCCCGTACCCGACCTGGTATTCCTGGGCGACACTGGCAACGAATTAGGTAGAATGGAGGAACACTGCGGATTTCTAAGGGACACCATCACTGCTGAGTCCACCCGGTCTACTACTCAACCACTGTATGCCATGTACTGCCTGCTGGTTACAGTAAAGACCCGTTGCAGAGACTTTGTGTCCGTGCTTCCTTATGAACTGTCCGTCCGCACTTCAAGGTAACCGCAGCTGCCGCACAACATCTTGAGCAGCTCCAGCCTCCGGGGATCACCGCTCAGCCTGTGGGAGCGTAACATCTAGCTGCTGTCCATCCCCCGGAGGTTCCGCAGCGTCGGTAGTCCTTACCGAATCTACTCATAGGTGGCGTCATGAATAAATTAAAAACCCCTTTAATCTGTTCCACCAAGAAGTCTTCAACCTTTTGATCTGCACTACACCGGGCCCCACTACCGGCAGGCGCGGTCCACCCGTGACAAGGAGGAAGGAAGCATCGCCTGTCTAAACCAGAGTCCCGGCCACGGTGAGTCACAGACATCGGTCTGAGATGATTTAGTGAATCCTGCTTTGAATAGGGGGTTGGATCAGATGAGCCAGATGTCCCTACCAACTCTACTATTCTGTGATTCTATGACATCGCAGTTAGTAGGCGTTTCCCAGTGCTCTATACTGGTAGCCATGGCCTACCTTTTAATGGAACTGACCCAGTGTTCTGTGAATCATTTGCTCAACTTCACAATATGATTTTGTATGTCAGGTAGATTTTGGCTGCTGTCAGGTAAAATATAGGGCTTATGAGATTTTTGACACGTGCACTGAAAGTTTTCACCAGCAAATATGTGCAATGTTAACATAAAATATTGGCTACATGGCTTAAGAAAAGTAGGGTCAGCCTGTGTGGATGCTGCTACGACAGTTCAGCAGTGTGAACGATCAGCCACCAACACCCCCTCATACTCATAAATATAGAAGTGATTTCATGTGTTATACTGAGGTTTGATGAACTCTTGGGACATCTCTTCCAGTGGCGGACCTTTAGCCTGGCGGGCCCTGGTGCACCTTTAGTTGAGGAGGGGGGGGATTCTGCTAGCAGCGTCAGGTGAGGAGCTGGGGGGGGTAACTGGCAGCTTTGGGTGAGGAGCAGACGGGAGTGGGGGGGGGGGGTGCTAGAAGATGGGAATTGCTTGCGGCTCTTACCTGCACTGAGCCACGCATTGTAGATCTGGGAGCCGGGGCTGGTGAGGAGGGGCTGGAACAGCCAAGGGAAGCAGGAAGCTGCACTCAGTTACCCTCCTCTCCTCTGACATAGGGTCACGGGGGGCCCCCTACAGGTGCTTGAGGGACCCCTACCCAGTCGGGGCCCTGGTGCAGCTGAACCAGCTGTACCACGGAGGTCCGCCCCTGATCTCTTCATTGCATTAGGTCTTGTCGTGTAACACTTACATATACACTATGAAACAATGATTTACTGTGTCCCAAACCAGGGGTATGTTCCAACAAATGGCAGTCATGACACTGTTACACTTACGAGTATCCTGTTTGTAAATGGAGCTTTCTATGGGAGAGCAGCCGATTCTGTCGTCATATGTCTGCCCAGCAATGTGAACACGGCTAATGATTCCCAGGCTGCACATTTCATAGTGAAATAATGCTCCCTTTGTTAACTCGTTACCTGCAGTTAAAATTTGTGGCCCAAGGGGAAACCTTAATCATTGCTGTCTATTCAGTCCATGCATGTGCGGCGCTTAGCTCAACCTTAATGAAGGTAGTTCACTGAAAAGGTTTTGTCATTTATGCCAAGATCTGTGGGCGTAATCATTAAGAAAAATATTTAGATTTACTGAATACAGGGGCACTTTTAAGGACTTTTGTCATACAGATCTTTACTATCAGAGCTGTGCCTGGGGCTGTTCACTTCACCATCTCTATGAAAATAATTTTCTATCTTCTTGAAGCCATTTTTGTGGTATATATTGTATTAATATTTTTTTTTTTCCGAAAGGGAAAACGGCATGAAGTAGTGACAAAGCCTCTGGTTCCAGCATTGCTTCTTTCCATCTTGTAGTTGTCATAAAATCAGTTTCTTGTCTGTAGAATGAGTCAACCCTAGTATCAAAGGAGTTGTCCAGGCAAAATTACAATTTTACCATGGTCAGGTATAATTAATAGTGGTGAGGTAATATATTTGGCACTATTCGTTACTCACACGAATATTAAGGTATTGCCAATAGTTACTACTCGTTAAAGGGAACCTGTCACCAGGTTTTTGCCATTCAATCTGAGAGCAGCATAATGTAGAGACAGAGACCCTGATTCCAGCGATGTATCACTTACTGAGCTGCTTGCTGTCATTTTGATAAAATTAGTGTTTTCTCTGTTGCAGATTTAGCAGTCTGTTGAATATGCCAGACTAGCTGGCAGCAGGCCAAGTAGACTGCTAATGATAATATCTTCAGATGATTAAATGGTGATTTTTATCAAAACTACACTGAGCAGTCCAGTAAGTGACACATCACTGGAATAAGGATCTTGGGTCCTATATTATGCTACTCTCAGATTAGGTTGCAAAAACCTGGTGACAGGTTCCCTTTTAGTATTTTAGTATTCATCTCGTGAGTTTCAAGTCCTCTCCCTACATGTTGGGCACTTGACTTTCAACTACTTAACATGCAGATAGCTTGTCAATCATGGTAAGGCTGTGTTCACACAGGTCAGGTTTTGCCTTGGTTTTATGTAAATCTATGGTAATCTAATCCTGCGTTTTTGGTTTACAGCAAAATGTATGTGACTCTGGGAAAAGCTTTCACACACATTTGCAGAAAGTGTAAACACCACAGGTTTTGCTGCGTTTTTGAAAGAATGAGCTTGTCAATCCTGTTCTGTTTTTGCTACAGTTTCTATGGCAGTGATGGGCAACCTTTTGAGCTTGGTGTGTCAAAATTCGCCAAAAAACCGCGCATAAATCGGGAGGTGTGTCGCCTTGAGAAAAAAAACCCTAATTTTACGATATTTATAGTTTAAATAACAAATATGTATAATTATTTAACTTACCTGCTTAGTGACTTCTTTGTTAATCTGTCAGTTGGTTTCTTTTGTTGGTCTTGCTGTTATTTAACCTGTGTGGGGTGCCATGAACTAAGTCAGATAAGTGAGGGGGAGGGGGAATTCTTCCAGTGATGGCGAACCTGTGGCAGTCCAGCAACAGCAACAGCTGGACTGCCACACTGCCACAGGTTCACCATCACTGATTTAGTGACTTTTTTGTTGCTGAATTTCATTGGCTAAAATAAATCTTCAATTGAAGGTTGGTATTTTGTACACTTCAAGGCCAAGCAAGCGCTACTAAGGTTATCTGTCAAAATGTCTATTTATATTCCACGTTCTGCTTACTACCGTTTCACTACATAGAACGCAAAATGATCTGCCATTTTTTTCTATAATGCCATACATCTCAGTCCATGTCTCTTGAAAGGGTCGGCTACTGCTACTACCACTTCCTTTACTTAACCTTGTTTTTTTTGGCTTCTCCATAAGAGGGGCAGTGACAGAAGATTTATAGATAGCCCTGCAGGCAATTGGGGGTTAACTGTCTTTTAGGAAAGGGCAGAGTTAATAAGCAGAAATAGGGATTAATAGGGTGCGCAACAATAATAGTGGTGAAATGGAGTCTGTACTATGCTGCAAGATGGCGTTCCTTATGTAAATTAATGGCGGGAAACGGCACCCATAGCACAGGCCTCTTCCAGCCTCCCCCTCACTTATCTCAGTAATGGCCAATCACACATTCATGACACCCCAGATTCTGCCCAGAACCTTTCACTGCAGTATGGTTGCTGTAGTAATCACTGGACCTCCAGACAGCGATCACAGGGCCTCAGATATGCGTCCCCCACAGCGTTCCGCTGCTCCCTGCTGTGCCAGCCAGAAGTTCCGCCGCCCTACCGGAAGTCCCAGGACTAGACGCTCTGTGCCGGAGCTCTGCTGTTCTGGCTACAGACCTCCAGCACATTTTTTTTTCCTCAGCTGTAGTTAGTGATGGGCGAGTCCTAAATTACTCGGAATCGCTTGACTCTAGTCTAGCGAGTCCGAGCCCGGGACTCGCTACTCGTTGCGAATCTAGCGAGTCCAATGTTAATGAATGGGGAAGCGAGTAATAGCGAGTAATGTGTGATTTACAAATCGCAGATGTCTCGGAAAGCGCTCGCATTGCCGTGTCGGAAACCCGACTCGCAACAGTTTTTTGCTGCTGTGTCCGTGTCTGTGGTTTTTATCCAAATAGCGAGTCTAGTTTCTCCGGCGGCCGCGTGTCACTGAAAATGGCTTCGCGTGTCAGTGCTGACACGCGTGTCATAGGTTCGCCATCACTGTTCTATGGCAAATCTGCAGGAAAAATGCAGCGAATAACGCAGCAAACCTGGCAAGAAATCGGAAGAAAAAAATCAACCCCCTAGGATTTGCTGCAGATCTGTTCACACCAAAAAACATGTGCAGACATAACGTAATGCCATAGCAATCTTTGCTACTGTAACTACTGTGACTGGTGTGTGCAGTGAAACAACAAAAAAAGTGTGGTCCCCCCTTCCGTTTTTGATAATCACCGCAGGTAATGTAGACAGCTCAGGGGTGTGCTTTATCTTGGCTGGTTATCAGAAATAGATCTCCCCCAGGCTTTTTTTTCTTCATTTTAAATAATTTAAATAATAATTAAAAAACAGTGTTGGGGGTCCCTCAGGTTTTTGAACTGCGGTGTAGATGAAGTAGACAGCTTGGGGTCGGTATTCTCAGGCTGTGGAGACCCCTGGTTATTGCCCCCCTCACCACTCTCAGCCTAAAAATAGCAGCCCTACGCCAACCCGGAATGGGCAAACCATTAGATGCCTCAAACCTGGTGTTTACTTTGCCACCGCCCCAATGCGATCAAGATGAGCTATCAGGGTAAAATAAGGGGTTAATGACAGCTGTGATTTGTCAAAAATCACAGCTACCATCAAGTGTCTCTAAAACCTCCCCACATTAGCAACACTGTATGTAAAAAGTGAAAAATCACAAACGCCAAAATCTTTAATTTAAAAGAAAAACACACACCCTCTTTAACCAATTTATTAACCCCAAAAACACCCCAGCAGGTTCAATGTAATTCACATGACGTTCCATGAAGGAGGCTCATTGACATTAGTAAATGTGACCACTTGCCACAGACTTTGGGACACACTGAGAATCGGGTGGGAGATGTCTGAAGTGACCTCAGGTGAACTCAGAGCTGGACTATCGGATAGCGCTGCCGTCGTGACACACACTCTGACAGTTTGGCACTGAGTTCACTTGAGGTAATTTCTTGCAGCTCCCACGCTGCTCTCCCATAGGTGGTGGTTTTTTTTTTTCGTTTTTTTTTCTATACAATTGGCATTGGCATTGGCCTTAGCTCCATTTTACTGCTTCATCAATGTGTTACCTCCAAAGTTATGAGTAGAAGTTGTATATTAACAGACAATACTGAAGAGGTACGTGGGTGATACTTGTATTTGCCCAATATGTCATAGGGCAGAACTAAGGTAAATGTTAAGTAGTCATCTAACAGGTTTAGTAACTAGTTGTAGTTACAGCTGCTGCACGCATCATTACAATGTGCATGGGGCCTATACAGAGACAATTGGCAGCCTATGGGCCCATACAAAAGACTGATTGGCACTCTGTGTGCACCTGTAGCACAACAGATTCCCCCCTGTTCATCGTTACAGGCAAAGAAGCAACCTGGATGTTTTTTCTTCCAAAAATAGCATTATGTAGCATTGGCTCACGGAATCTTGAGATCGCCAGATTACACATCCATCACAGACTAATATGGCCTATGATCATGGTCTGGATCCTTTTGGCCTGCACACATCCTCTGTGATGTATGGTTGCCATGTTTCCTCACATACCCATAACGTTTAATGAGCAATTGTTTGCCTAAAGGTTGTCCATAGCCTAAACATTATGGAGAAATGTAATCTATTACTTTTCCCTGAACCTCTGCACAGTGAGCTCTGCATCCAGCCATAGATGTATATTTAGGTTCTTCCTTTCTTAAAAACCACACAGAATAAATTGGTCTATAAAGTTGGGACACGTATTCACCTGCCGATGACATTGCCTATACCGATGGCTCCGAACTGTTTTATATGGGAACAATCACATGAGAATTTGAGATCATGTCCTCTCTGTTGGGCCAGGCTCAGATTGTGTTTATGTCCGTGTGCACACTTTTCAGTCTACTTCATGAAATACAATTGTACATCTGACGGCTGACACCTCCTGCATCCATCTACAATGTGGGGAGTGCATATGGACTACTAGGCTGACGAGTACAACCTTCATCTGAACCTTGCCTTTTAGTTCAGTGCACTCTGCTTGTAAATAAGGGCAAAGATTAGATGATAGCTATAGTTATGAGAATTTATGCCATTTGCCTTTTAGTAAATTTGGCAGAGCATTATGACTTGAGGTTACTTTGTTAACCACCATGTTATACATCTAGATCATAAGTTACTGATACTTCAGCCTGCTGTCTCCTGTGTATTGCTGCTATCAAAAGCTACTTCCTTAGCTGCTTCCTCACCATGAAGAAAGCTGCCCTTCTTATCTTGGCTTTTAGCTTACTTTTATATTTACATTTGTCTAAAGGCAGATAGATAAGTGAGATGAGAAAAACAAGTGCACCATAGTGCATAGGCATGCAGTAAATGCTGTACAGGGTGGGCCATTTATATGGATGCACCTAAATAAAATGGGAATGGTTGGTGATATCAACTTCCTGTTTGTGGCACATTAGTAGACGGGAGGGGGAAAACTTTTCCAGATGGGTGGTGACCATGTTGGCCATTTTGAAGTTGGCCATTTTGGATCCAACTTTATTTTTTCAATGGAAAGAGGGTCATGTGACACATCAAACATATTGAGAATTTCATAAGAAAACCAATGGTATACTTGGTTTTAACGTTATTCTTTCATGAGTTATGTACAAGTTTATGACCACTTATAAAATGTGTTCAAAGTGCTGCCCATTGTGTTGGATTGTCAATACAACCCTCTTCTCCCACTCTTGACACACTGATAGCCACACCACAGAAGAAATGCTAGCACAGGCTTCCAGTATCTGTTGTTTCAGATGCTGCACATCTCTTATCTTCACAGCAAAGACAATTGCCTTCAGATGACCCCAAAGATAAAAGTCAGAGGGTCAGATCAGGAGACCTTGGTGGCCATTCAACTGGCCCACGATGACCAATCCACTTACCAGGAACAGTTGTTCATGTCGGAATGCTCAGACTTGACACCCATAATGTGGTGGTGCACCATCTTGTTGGAAAAAACCCAGGGAACGTGCCATCTTGAGTGCATAAAGAAGGCAACACATCATCATGTAGCAATTTCAAATATCCAGTGGCATTGAGGTTTCCATTTATGAAGAATGGCCCCACTATCTTTTTTTATCTTTGGGGTCATCTGAAGGCAATTGTCTATGCTGTGAAAATTCGAGATGTGCAGCATCTGAAACAACGGATACTGGTAGCCGTGCTAGCATTTCTTCTGCGTGTTGCTATCAGTGTGTCAAGAGTGGGAGAAGAGGGTTGTATTGACAATTCAACACAATGGGCAGCACTTTGAACACATTTTATAAGTGGTCATAAACTTGTAAATAACTCATGAAAGAATAAAGTTACATTAAAACCAAGCACGCCATTGTTTTTCTTATGAAATTCTTAATAAGTTTGATGCGTCACATTACCTTCTTCCCATTTAAAAACAGTTAGATCCAAAATGGCCGACTTCAAAATGACTGCCATGGTCACCACCCATCTGTAAAAGTTTTCCCCCTCCCTTATACTAATGTGCCACAAACACCAACCATTCCCATTTTATTTAGGTGCATTCATATAAATGGCCCACCCTGTAGAACCATTATTTATTTATATAGCGCCATTAGATTCCTTGGCGCTTTACATGATGAAAGGGTAGACGAAGACAAGTTCAATATGTATGGTTAGTCTAGACAAACAGGAACAGGAGGGGAGAGGACCCTGTCCGCTAGGGCTCAGTCTGAGAATCTGTTTCTTTGTACCTGGATTTGCACCTTTTTCGTGATATTGACATGTCGCACATCTTAGCGTAAAGTGGAATTCTCATGTTATTTAATTGCTTTAGGTAGGGATCATGAAAGTAAGCAAGGTTGCAATTGACTTGTCTGCTGTCATTATCAAGTTATGAGAACTGTTCTCTAATACAGTGTAGAGCTTGTTTTCAAGGAGCTCGGCCATCAATGCCTAGTCTAGTTTGCACAGTTGTTACAGTCCAGAAGAGGAGATAACTCTTAATATCTCAGTCAGCTTTCTTCTCCTTCCCATTGATTTCTTTACAATCTTAACCTGCTCACCTTCTTTCCCACTTTCTCAGCTTCTGTTAGGTGTCTTGTCAGTGCTATAGAATAGAGAGGAGATGGTGCTGTCAGACTTTTTTTTTTTTTTTTTTTTTTTACAGGTGTGTTCAGATCCCAAACTTGACCCAAACTTCAGTTAAAGACACTGATTGGGCAATTCGCCTCTCCACCCGCATACAGCCAACCATAAGCAAAACCCTTCCGAGGGAGGGATTGGTCTTTTTTTTTTCTTTTTTTCTTTTACAACCACACTACAGCCGATAACTCTGCATTTATCTTCAGTACAAGCCGATGAAACAATGCAAGCGGCTCGCGCTGAGCCAAGCACCAAGTGTGCACAAGCAAAGCGATGCTTGAAGTGCTTTAGAAACTTAAAATGCCTGTATGCCTACCCCGTATAGGTTTGCTCATCTCTACTATAGAATCAAAATTCCCTGGCACCCTGCATGGGCACTTTCCAGAGCAGGTTCTAATCACGGCACTTTCCAGAGCAGGTTCTAATCACGGCACTTTCCACAGCAGTTCTCAACTTTCATGTGCTTGTTCAAATGCAGTGTTATCTGTATATGTAAATACAGTTATGATTTAGGCTGCGTTCACACAGTGCGTATTTTTACGCGCGTATTTTCTCCAGAAGAATATGCATCTGTATTTCCCAGCAAAGTCAATGGACATTCACTTTTGCCATTCACATGTCACGTATTTTTACGCAGCGTAAAAATACGTGCGTAAAAAAAATGAACATGTCAATTCTTTCCAGTTTTTTACGCGCGTATTTTCCATAGGCCCCATTATAAGCACTGGAAATACGTGCGTAAAAAAACGCAGTCGCATATTTTTACACGCGTAAAAATACGCAACGTGTGAACGCAGCCTTAGACTAAGGCTGCGTTCACACGCTGCGTATTTTGCGCGTTTTTTTTACGCGCGTATTTGCCCCAAAAAAGCATGTGCGTCTGCGCTTCCCAGCAAAGTGAATGGACATTCACTTTGTGCCTTTCAGACGTCACGTAATTTTACACAGCGTTTTTGGAGCAAAAAACGCGTGCGTAAAAAGAATGAACATGTCAATTCTTTCCAGTTTTTTACGCGCGTTTTTTCCATAGGCCCCATTATAAGCACTGGAAAAAACCCGCGTAAAAAAGCGCAATTGAAGTTGAATTGAGTTGTTCTCTCGCGCTTTTTTTTACTCGCGTTTTTCCCCTTGAAAAGACGCGCGTAAAAAAAAACGCGATAAAATACGCAGCGTGTGAACAAATACTGACAGACCATTCATATATGGTAGCAGGATGGGCTCCTAACTTGAACTTTCACTTGAGGAGGAGCACACTCTCCCCAAGCAATAAGGGAGTAAAGAAACTGCATAGCTCTGAGCTGCCCAAGAGACAACTTGAGAATACCTCTGTGATACTTAGGCTGGCTTCACATTAGCGTTTGTGTCTGCATGCTGATGGCATGCAGACACAAACGCTGTCAAAAGCAGGGACACTTTGATGTGTCCGCAGCGGATAATGTCCGCCTGCGGACACATCACTAGGGAGCCCGGCAGCCAATCGGCGCTGTCCGGGGGCGGGCCGGGGGCGGAGATCAGCGCCGGAGATCTCCGCCCCCCCCCGGCCGCCGGTAAGCTCCGGGACATGTCGGCGGGGAGAACAGCTGATGTGAGAGCTGTTTGAATCTTCCCGCGCCGACACTGAGAGGAGATGTCGGCGCGGGAAGATTCAAACAGCTCTCAGATCAGCTGTTCTCCCCGCCGACATCGCTAGGAGATTACAGGCGGCGGGGAGAAGGAGGACAGCAGAGCCTCAGCTGATCTCCCGGTGGCCGTCGGTGAGCTCCTGTGACATCACCGGCGGCCACCGGGAGATTTTTCAATGGGTCCGCAGCGTTCTCCTGCGGTGTCATGCAGAGGACACTGCGGACCCATTGAAGACAATGCATTTTTTGTACGCTTGGGGACGCTTGCTGATTGTCCAAGGTCCCCAAACGCACAAAAAAACCCAACTGGCTGCGTCCCGGGTGCGGATGCTGGACACCGGAAGCAGCAGATATCGTCCGCATCCGCACCCGAACACAGCAAACGCAGGCACCATGCGTTCCTATGTTAAACATAGGAACGCAGTGCGCATGCGTTTGACTGCGTATGGGAACGCAGCAATACGCTGCCTTCCCATACGCAAATGTGAAGCCAGCCTTAGAACAGTGCATAGACTGGTCATATAAAGTATGCCATTGTCTCCATGTCTGTTTAGTTTTCTCCCACTAGACTGCAGTTCTCTGGCATTTTGACAGCACAAATGCCAACTTGTCTCTTCTCACCTCACCCTGTGGGAGTTTTGGAACCAACTAGAAACTAACAGAAATTATTTTGCTAACAAAGTTGCAGAGTATAGAGAGCATTGTGGAGCCATTACTTCACAAAGGTTTGCTCTACCAGCACTTTTAATACTTTTTTTTTAATTTTTTTTTATATCTGGGTGGGTTGGGTTTCAGGTGATTAATATATTTCCATATCTTGCCTAGGTTTCACTTGTATTGTTTTAGTTTGCAGTTTATCTAGTTCTATTATACTTTGAATCTGCATTTAAAGAGAACAAGCAAAACAGGTCCTTCAAGACTTGGTAACAACACTTCTCTATTGTAAGATGCTGGGTATTGATTTTGTACCCCTGTGAAAAAGATCTAAGGCTGGCTTCACACTTGCAGATGCATCTGCAGCATTTTGCAGATGCATCTGCAAGTATCAGCATGCAGACCGCGGCCGTGGTGTGAATGCTCTCATTCATTCCTATATGTGAGCCGTAAGCAGGCGTATGCCTGCTTACAGATCACACTCTCCCGCCCGCACTATGGACGCGAGATGTTGCGTCCATGGTGCGGGCGGGAGAGTGTGATCTGTAAGCAGGCATACGCCTGCTTACGGCTCACATATAGGAATGAATGAGAGCATTCAGACCGCGGTGCGCCCTATTATAAACATAGGGGCCGCGGTCTGCATGCTGATACTTGCAGATGCATCTGCAAAACGCTGCAGATGCATCTGCAAGTGTGAAGGCAGCCTTAACTATAAGAAGAGCATGCTGTCAAGCATATGGTACGTGAGTAGCCATAATTTCATTTTCGCATCAAATATGAGGAAAAAATGTATGCGTTTTCCCTGAAAAAAATTATGGGGCATATGGGCTCAGCAGCGGGATGGGGTGATGTATAAGCTGCATTTACACTGACGGGTAATAGTAAATGAGCATTCTTAAAAACACTCATTTGATAATTGTCTTGCAGTGTAAACGGGCTGCCGATTACACAATAAGTGAGCAAAATGTGCGTTTAGCGGATGAAATGATCTCTTGCATAGTGTCAAAAATCTTCTTTCTCACTGGTGCCTCTTCCAGTGTAAACTGAGACTCTCACCACTGAGAACCATGGCAGCCTATGTACACTGAGCGGTCTGTTACTGATGGAGACTCTCACCACTAAGAACCATGGCAGCCTATGTACACTGAGCGGTCTGTTACTGATGGAGACTCTCACCACTAAGAACCATGGCAGCCTATGTACACTGAGCGGTCTGTTACTGATGGAGACTCTCGCCACTGAAAACCATAGCAGCCTATGTACACTGAGCGGTCTGTTACTGATGGAGACTCTTCACCACTGAGAACCATGGCAGCCTATGTGCACTGAGCGGTCTCTTACTGATCGAGACTCACCACTGAGAACCATGGCAGCCTATGTGCACTGAGCGGTCTGTTACTGATCGAGACTCACCACTGAGTACCATGGCAGCCTATGTGCACTGAGCAGTCTCTTACTGATCATTTAGCACACATCTTTGGCTGTCATTCAATAGCCTGTTTATGTGGCGCCCTGTGCCAGGTAGCCACAGGACCAACTAGTACACCAAGGGATTTCCACATCTGGTACCCACATACACAAATCATCTTCCACTCCAGGCCTGTAGGGGGAGCACTACTGGTTGCTGTTAAGCCAGATGCCCTATAAATACAGGTGTTGGGGGTGGAGTTAGTCAGTGTGCAGTCGCTAGGAGAACTGTGAAGATCAGCTCAGAGCCTAGTGAGCAAAACTGGTTACCGGAGCCGTGCTAGGCCCGAAACCAGTGCACCGCCACAGCCAGTGTGAGGGTCCAGAGAGTGACGATCGAAGGCAGAGGTGAGGAACAATACAGTGGGGGCAGAGGAGCCATACCGGCTCACCCCAAGAGAACACCGAACACTGGAGTTCGAGTCTGCAAGGGAGAGATTAGCCCAGCAGAGAATCCCAGTTCACAGCGGAGACTTAGATTCCCAAATACCCACAGCACCCCTCTTTTGAGAGCCAGGAGCCGCAGAAGAGGTAGCGGTAGCCAAGTGAGAGCACTTAGTGCAGCAACACGGGTGTAAGAGAGACAAGAGGTCAGGCCTGGTTCTACACACGCCAGACTTCAGGACAAGGAGGCCTATAGCCCACTCGATGTGGAAATTCCGTAGTGCATCCTTCAACCCTGGAAGTGTATCTGCAAACCACCAGTAAAGGTACAGAAAAAGACTTGCGTGTGTGTGTGTCCATCCTTCCAGCCTGTCCCACACATCAAAGACTGCGCTATTCCACCATTCTACCCTTACAGCCCCGGGGACCCCGCTCCACCTTGGAGCCATAACACCTTGCTGCCGCCCATGACCTCAGAGGCACTTGCAGCGCCGATGCCATCACCGGATCTACAGGTGGCGTCATGACATTCATCTATAAACTCTTATCCCTGTAAATTATTCCCTCTTTCTCCATTCGCCTTCCACGACAGCATTGGAGGATGTCGTCCACGCCCTATTGGGGGACAGGAACACAGAGAGGTTAAAAGCCCCTCCCCTTCCTCAGTACTCCAGTGTCTTCCTGTCCCCCTTGGGGCATGGAGAGGTTCCAGTGCTGTCAGGCCGGCAGAGGCAGCATTGGGGTGTACTTACAGCCGGGCCAGGGATGGATGTCGGGGGCGGCCTCCTCCTCCTTTTTCGGGGCTCCCGTGGTGGGACCATCCGGCCTTCCTGCGTCCTACGGGGCAAAGCAGGCCGTGTATTGCAACGCCGGAGGCCTGTTCAGCTCTCCGGCGTCTCCCTCCTCCAGCTGCGGTCCCTGGGGCATGCATCAGAGGTGCCGCGGAGGCACTTCCGGTTTCGGGGGCGGCACTTCCTGTTTCGGGTGTGGCGCTTCCGGTTCCGGGATGGCACTTCCGGTTTCGGGCGGCGGCTCCTGTAAGGGCTGTGGCAGGCTGGGCGCGGCTCCAGGGAACCCAGCAGGACTTTCGCGCGCTACTGCCCGCGGCCGGTGACCAGGAGGAGGGAGGGAACAGGTGTTCCTCGTTGGGGGCACGGTACTTCTGGATAAGTACCCGCCGGAAGCTACACCCAGGTAAGGCTGATCCCTGACACATGGAGGATGATAGGCTTCCACCTCTGCTTCTGCAGAGCCCAGCGTTACCCCAGCTCATGTAAGTGTTTCTGGGGGTGGTCACAAGGGGTAGAGTTATTTAAGCCCTGCACTCACACTGGGACCCCCTTCTCTTCCCTTTTTGTCTATAGAGAGACAAGGGCCGTCTGTGAAAGGGAGCAATAATGTTGCTGCGGCACAGAATTTCCCTCTTCCTACAACAAGGTGTCGGCCATGACTGACAGGGTTGTCAGGATGGACTCCCCATCCTTGCTTGAGGAGCTCCAATCCGTTAGGGAAGAGGTGCAGGCTTCTATCTCGGCACTGCGGGGGTTTGCTGCAGCGTCCGGGCCTTCCCCTCAGTAAGAGAGGAAGCTCCAGGATTGTGACTCTGTGGATCTCATGGAGGCTGGCCAGAGCTCAGCGTTAGAGGACGGCGAGGATATTGCCGCTGTTGCCTCTGTCCAGACACGAGAATCTGGACACTACTATTTTTCCACGGAGTCCATGGGTGCATTGGTGGACACTGTCCATTGTACCATGGGAGTAGAGGTGGTAGAATCCCCTTCTTCTGTGCAGGACTAAATGTTCAGAGGCCTGACGGCTAAGCGGCTCACCCCATCCGAGTGGATTGGAGGGTGATGACTTTGTCTGGGAGGTCCCGAAGGTGGACATCCAGGTGGCCAGGGTAGCAATCAGCTGCTATTGTAAACCCATTGTGCATGCCCTTGACACACTGTTGAAGCTAAGCAGCAGGAGCCTCAGTCACGGGCTGGATGGGAGACCTCATGAGAGACCCAATGGGAATCTCTATGGAAGTCTCTATAAAGTCAATGGGACTTCTAACATGAAGGTCTATGGCAGTATTCCATTTGGGAAGCTTAGCCTATAAGACCGCGTTGCCTTTTGAAGATTCCTCCCGGTTGAAGGACCCCCTCGTTCGTAAAATGGAGTGTCCTCAAAAAATCCTGGGAGGCGGCAGCTATGTCTTTAACGGTGTACATTTCCTCTACATGTGAGCAGGTCTCTCTTTAAGTGGCTCACCCAGCTGGGAGTATTCATCCTGCAGGGTACTCCCAGGGAGGAGCTTTGGACTCCATTCCACTTCTGAGACGTGCTGCGGGCTTCCTGGCCGATGCCTCTGCTGAGTCGTTCCGCGTTGGCGCCAGGTGCGCAGTGTTGGCTAACACAGCTCGCAGGGCAGTGTGGCTTACAAGGTGGAATGGGGAGGTCACGTCTAAGCTCCAGCTGTGTGGCCTCCCCTTGCAAAGGACATTGGATGACATCCTGGAAAAGGTGTCAGACCGGAAAAGGTGTCTCCCGGAACAGGAGCCCTTTCGGAGGCAGTCCTTTTGGCCTGAGCGCAGCCAACCCTCCCAGTCTAAAGGGAAGGGTAAGTCTGGTCGCTGGGCATTCCAGTACGGGAACAAGACCAGTAATATCTTGCTCCCCCAGCAGCGGCATCACCAGCCGCCCCTAAACAAGGTCGCCTTCCCCATTGCGGGGCGGCTCCTGCGGTTTCTGCCACAGTGGCAAGCAATCTCCTTGTGCCCTTGGATCCTCTCGACCATTTGGGAGGGTCTACGCTTGGAATTCGAGAGCCAGCCCCTCCGTGTCTTCGAGTCCTCTCCCTTCCTCCGGGGGACTCTCGCACGGTTTTTCTTGTTGGGTCTGCGACACCTGTTGGATTCGGGTGTGGGGTCCCCGGTTCCTCCTGGAGAGGAGGGACAGGGGCGCTACTCCAGGTTGTTGTGGACCTCCAGAACGCGTATTCTCATGTCCCCATTCACCCGTCCCACAAGCGCTTTCTGCGATTCACGATCTCCGGGGCATGCGGGACGGTCCATTCACGGCTTAATGTGCTGCCCTTTGGGATTTCGTCGGCCCCAGAGGTTACCAAACTCATGGGGGAAGCGATCACATTCATCCAGACCCAGGGGATATGTGTGCTTCCCTATTTAGACGACATGTTGGTGGTGGCTCCTTCGGCAGTGCTTCTGCGCACAAAGGACTCCAACACATTGGAGATTCTTCAGTCCCTGGGATGGGTACCCAATCTTCAGGAATCGGAACGGGTGCTTGCAACCCGACGTCAATTTTTGGGAGTCTTGCTGGCCTCCTCCAGACGGACCTCGTTCCTTCCTGCGGCATATCGGCTTTTGCGCCGCGTGAATCTGACCTGCTTCCGGGCAGGGAGGTCGCCCTCCTTGCGGGAAGCAATGTCCCTGTTAGGGGCCATGATGGCCTGCATTCAGTCAGTAACATGGGCTCAGGCTCCTTCCCGACTGCTCCAGGAACACATACTGAATTCCTGGGACAAACGTCAGGATTCCTTAATCTCGCGGGTCCGGACCCCGGGGCGGGTGGTAACCTCGCTTTCCTGGGGATGAATCCCAGACACCTTCCTGTGACCTCCGTTCCCACTGATGCCAGCGGTTCCGATTGGGGCACGATGGTAGTTCGCACGCCGTTCCAGGGGATTTGGAGTCGCTCGGTCAGTCGCCAGTCTTCAAACTTCTGGCAGTGGAGGAAGCGCTTCTTGCTGCAGCTCACGTTCTCCGGGGTCATCATGTCAAGGTCCTGTCAGACAATGTGACTACGGTTGCTTTCTTGCGGTACCAATGCGGTACTCGTGGCTTACACTTGCAGGGGCTGGCAAGACTGTTCTTTTTGTGGGCAGTATGCCATCTTCTCTCCTCCTCGGCAGTACATCTGAAGAGAATGGCCAATGTACAGGCAGATTTCTTGAGCCGCACGGAGGTCCACCCAGGAGAATGGTGCTTCCATCCGGAAGTATTTCGCTCTCTTACAGACAGGTGGGGTGTCCTTTCGATCGACCTGTTCGCTTCGGGCTCGAATACAAAGGTGCCAACCTTTTTCTCCCTGACGCGGTTGGACCATCCTCGGGGGCTGGACGCTTTTGCCCATCCCTGGGACTTCCGGTTGGTGTATGCATTTCCTCCAATCCCGCCACTTCCCAAGACGTTGCAACGGATTCGGGCGGAGGGGGTGACACTATCCTGGTGGCTCCCCTGGGGCCCAAACTGGCGTGGTACGACGCCATCCGAGACCTGGGCCTGGAGGGACCGATTATGTTAGCCCAGTCTTAACCTGCTGTCCCAGGGTCCTCTGTTTCACCCGGGCCCTCAGTGGCTCATTCGGGCGGCCTGGCTGTTGCGGCCGGGATCCTGAGGACCAAGGGTCTCTCCCAGGCAGTGATCCGCACGCTTCAGCAGAGCAGGAAGCCTGTGACAAACGCTATTTACGGGAGGGCTGGAATCGGTTTCTGTCCTGATGTGCTCCTTCCATCCCGACCATGCATCATCCTAATGTGGCCCAACTCTTGGATTTTTGCAGCGTAGCTTGGATTTGGGGCTTCGGCCGAGCACTCTTTTAAGAGGTCGGCACTTGGGGCGGTTTTTGCCCAGGATCTTGCTTCCCATCCATGGCTCAAGCAGTTTTTTCTTCTGCTTGGGGGTGGCGTCCCCGGATTCGGCCTTCTGTCCCTCCCTGGGATTTGATGCTTGTTCTCCAAGGGCTTGCTCAAAGTCCCTTTGCACCCTTGTCTGCTGCATCCCTTACGTCTCTCTCTCACAAGGTGGCGTTTTTGGTGGCCATCACTTCTGCTCCAGAGTTGGAGAACTGCAGGCACTCTCTGTCCGGGGCTCTGTGCCTCGTGGTGTCCGTTGTTCGCATTACGCTTCGGTTGCATTCATCTTTTTTTCTGAAAGTTGTTGGCTTTCCATCGGTCCCAGGATGTGGTTCTGCCTTCAATTTGTCAATCTCCTGCTAATGCGGCTGAGGCCGTGTTTCACTCCTTGGATGTACGTCGAACTGTCCTCCTCTATCTCAGAGTCTGCTTCCTGCAGGTTAGATCAGAACCTGTTTGTTCGGCTTTTGGGAATAATACAGGGAAGAAGACTTCCCAGGCTACCATCACTTCCTGGATCACGAAGGTGCTCTGTGAGGTCTACGTCGCTCCGGTCCTTGCTCCTCCGGTGGGGTTGAAGGCTCCTTCAACTCGGGCTGCTGCTACTCCCTGGACGGAGCAGGCTGGAGCTTCATCGGAGCTGATTTGCAGAGCGGCTACGTGGTAGTCTCTCCTCGCTTTTTCTCGCCTCTATAGGTTAGATCTGTCCTTCATTCGGGATCTGTCCTTTGGTAGGAAAGTCCTACAGACAGTAGTCCCACCCTGAGGAGTATCGGTGGTATTCCTCCAATGCTGTCGTGGAAGGCGAATGGAGAAAACTGAATTAGTCCTTACCGGTAATTCCTTTTCTTGGAGCCTTCCACGACAGCATCAGTTCCCCCCCTTGTTGGTGTTTGATTCCGGTTTGTATCAGGTAATCCATGGCTAAGTGTGATCTTGGTAAACACTGGAGTACTGAGGAAGGGGAGGGGCTTTTAACCTCTCTGTGTTCCTGTCCCCCAATAGGGCGTGGACGACATCCTCCAATGCTGTCGTGGAAGGCTCCAAGAAAAGGAATTACCGGTAAGGACTAATTCAGTTTTTTATTGTCACCTCAAGGGCACGGACTTGGGCACCGACCACCCGTGACATCCTTGCACCCAACCGCCCGGGATCTGAGTCCCCAGACCCTTGTGGGCCCGACATTTACACAGGCAGACTGCAGTAAATCAGTTAATGTTTACAACCGTATCACCAGTTGGTCCATGTAAATTAACCCTTATTTCATTTTGTGCTGATGACCTTAGAGAATATAGATGTGGATTGTGACGGGTCCATTCAACAGTGGCAACTTTTAGAGATTCTGTCATCAGATTTTTTGCTTCCTTATCTGAGAGCAGAGTAATCTAGGGGCAGAGACCCTGATTCTAAGGATGTCTTGTACTAGGCTGCTTTCTGTAATTTTGATTAAAAAGTCCCTTTTTTATCAGCAGGGTATTATCACTTGAGGACTCGTAAATTTGCAGCCGTGTAGTCCTCCATATTCTAAGCTATGCATAATCCCGCCACGCCATTGATTGGCAGCTTTCTATGAACACTGTGCACAGGCAAAATAGTTGTCAGTCAGTGGTGTGGCAGGATTATACAAAACTCAGCATTCAGAGAACTGCTTGATTATATAAATTTACTGTGTTTGGTCCTTGGTAAATATATGCTGTGGTGGTATAACTCCTACAATCTAGAATGAACAGGTTTAGTCAGACACAGCCAGCCAAAGACTCTATAGGATAAGACAGAAGGTGTTTATTACTGCTTCTGTATTTTTTTTTTTGGTTTTTTTGTTTTTTTTTTATTGCCCCACTGCAGGATCACTCACATGTTCACATATAGCGACTAGCAAAAATGATGTAGTTCTTCTACGCTGGGCAATTTCCCCTGTAACTGCACCTCATATGGATACTCAGTTACAGTGGGAAAAATTTAAACTAAAAAAAAATTTGTAAAGAAATGCTTGTTAGCTAAAACATCTGCAAATAACAAAGTAATAAATGAAAAAATGCACTGCAATATATATCTCAAATCTTCCTACATGTTGTTGGAGACCATAGTGAGATACCTGTTGAGTTTAGTGCCGAAATAGGACATAAAATCAGAAAAAAACTCACCGAAAAATTGCCCAGTAAATATCCATTGCACCTAGCAGCAGGCTGCTAGCTCTTCTGAGAGGCAACACAGGTGTCTGTACACTGGTGCTCAATTACCTGTGTTGCCACTCAGAGGAGTTGGCAGCTGCTGCTAGGTGCAATGGATATTTACCGGGCAATTTTTCGGTGAGTTTTTTTTTTTTCTGATTTTATGTCCTATTTTGGTGAATCTCAAAATGTTAAACAAACATGGCAGCAAACATATGGTTAGGACTCGTAAGCATGAGGGCCCTTGACGGTGGGTTACAAGCTTACGTATTTTGGCCCAAAATACCCACTAACGCCTCACATTTTCATCTTTAGTGTTTTTTTGCACCTTTATCTGCATTGAGGCTGGGCCCTCTGGGGGGCGTCTTGTGAGGCATGTAATCAATGCGGAGCAGCCCGCCTGATCTAATAGCAGGGCGTGACCAATAGGCTGCTCTGACACTATGCTTCAGATGCACCTGAATGGCAGAGCCCTATGGTAACCTTGTGTCTATAAATGCCACCCGTCACCTCCCTGACAGTATGGCCGGATGCTGGTGCCACAACCGCCCCCATCTGTGGATTGCAGGTGATTGAGCACCGGTATACAGACACCTGTGTTGCCTCTCAGGGGAGCTGGCAGCCTGCTGCTAGGTGCAATGGGTATTTACCTGCCCAATCAACGCTGGGAAGATCCTTCCGGTGGTGGAGCTGGATAACTCGGATCTTTTTTTATGGTCCTCCACCAGATATATTACGTTTGTCCTTTGAAATGTTAGTCAGCTTTCATGTCACCGGGCTCTAATTGTTGTTTGGGCAGCATTAATCAGATTACGGTTTTTCTATACAGCCCTCTCTGTTGTGTTTCTTAAAGGGTTAATTATGTTTGGTTTACAGTGCTATCAATAATCTGTAAGAAATATGCAGGTAGTAGGTGCATAGCTGAGATAGTTTCCATAAAGTGGACATGTGACTGTTGACAATGCTGGTGGAGAATGCTGCTGTTGAGTTTATTGCATGAGAACTATGCAAATAAAATGTGCTAGAATATTTTATTTTTCATGTTTAGTATGTGAAGAGTTGAAGGGTAAGTTCTGTACAGAGCTAATTTCATAACCACTGAAAATGAACCTGCTGAAAGTCATTACGATGTGCAACAACAACTTACTTAGGTGAAGACCTGGTACAGATGTGGCGTGCCATCTATACAATATTTTTCTAGGTCTTTCCACATTGTATTAGGCCCTCAAACTCGGGTATTTTTTTCCCTTATATTTCTATCCTTTCTTATTTTTCCGCCATCACGGAGGGCTTGTTTATTCATGGGACGATTTTCAGTTTTGAATGACACCATCCATTTTTCCATATAATATTCTGGAAAATGGGAAAAAATAGAAATTTACTAAAATGGCAGAAAAAAATGCAGTTCTGGCAATATTGTTTGGTTTGTGGTGTTGAATGTGCAGTAAAAATGACCAGGAAACCTGAACCTTTTATATCAATACGATTCCAATGATACCAAACTGTATATTGTTTTTATCTTTCTGAAGAGACTTTCTGGTGAAAACAACTTAACATCATCTTCAGAATAGCTGGTAACTTTTTGATCATTGACTGTTGATTGCTGGGGCCCGCAGTGATCGTCAGAACTAGACACATCCCCATTAGAGTGGGAGTGGCAGTGTGTGGACCCAACCTTCACACCAAATCTTCCGGAACAAAGTACCTTAAAGTCCGCGCTGCTGCCAAAGAGATGTTGAAACACCAAAGACACGGGATGTCTGGGTACGGTGATAACAGGTTTATTTCCGACGCGTTTCAGAGCCACATACCAAGCTCCTTCCTCAGGGAACATCTCCTGAGCCAGGGAGGATACAAAAGACTATACATATATTACAGCATGGGATCACAGCTGATTCTTTTTCTGAGGTAAAACATTTACCTGACTCTTTTAAACACGTTTTACCGCACACAGTAATGTCTGTATTCTCTTTTGAGTCTTCTTCTGTGCAGCAGATGTGGTATGATCAGACCATGTCCCTGTATGATCAGACACAGCCATTACACAGTACATAGCAGGGACACATATATACCGTGCTGTGCAAATTAATTGGGACAAAGCAAGTCTTTACTTGTTTTTCTTGCATCAGTTTTACTATTGCTGATAAGTGTTTTATCAGTTCTTGGTGTCGTTTTCCTTTTTCTTCCACATTTCCCTTTTTGTTTTGGAGTAAATGATCCAGTTTCATTGTGTGTGCGAATTATTCTTGAAATGGTAGATTTTCCAATACCAACGGTGGAAGCGATTTCTCTTACAGTCAGACTTGTATGTTCATTAAGAGTAATAATTCTAGACGTCTTCCGGGGAGTAACATCGATTTTTACAGGCACGAATCTCACAGAGAAAAAGTACACTAAACCACTCCACACAGAAACAAGCTCTCAACTGAAGCTGAGGGGGCAGCCAGTTGTTATTTTTGACTAAAACCAGTCAAACCACATTTTGTTACTCAAGATTGTACACTCGCACATGTTCAAAGCCGTTAAAACTGGTTTGAATCACTGACTGGTAACCAACTTACGATTTTACTTAAAAAAAATGTTTTGTCCCAATTAATTTGCACAGCACTGCAATATTATCTCGGCACAGGAGATGTGGTATGATCAGACCATGTCCCTGTATGGTCAGACACAGCCATTACACAGTACATAGCAGGGACACCTATATAAGGTTATCTCAGCACAGTAACATTTTATTTTAACACACCCAAATGCAGAACTTTATTCTAAGACCTATTGATTAGGGACAGCCCTTTAACTACTCTGGTGACATGAAAGCAGCACTGTGATTGACGGCTTTGGGTAATAATTGTATTTGTATTAAAAGAACCTTTTGAATAGTTGTGTTGCACAGACTTGTCTGGTAATCTCTGTAAAGTGTTCCATCTATTAACTGACTACTACCGTGTTTCCCCGATAGTAAGACCCCCCCGAAAGTAAGACAGGGTGGGGGGGACGGGGGGGTCTGCTAATGTAAGACCCCCCCGAATGTAAGGCAGGGTAGGGGGGAGGGGGGGTCTTACTATCAGGGAAACACGGGGGGGGAGGGGTACCCACATGCATACACACACACACACATCCATACATCACACACACACACACACACACACACACACACACACACACACACCCCCATACACACACACCCATACCGCTGCACTGCCGGTACTTACCGGCACAGCTGTTCGGTGTCCCCGTCCCTGGTGTCCCCGGTGCTCCCGGCGTTCCTCAGTGTGGTGCAGCCTCATAACGATGTCATCCGGGCTGCCGAGCATATCCCGTTCATAGCCCGTCCATTCACAGCCCCCCGGCCCTCTCTCTCTAATCACGGAGCTTCCGGAAGCTCCGGTATCCAGGCAACAGCAGCATGACAACGTCTGGCCAATCAGAGGCCAGAGCGTCATCGCAGCGGCTATGCTGATTGGCTCAGACGCCTGAGCCAATCAGCATAGGCGCTCAGAGACGTTTTGGCCCGACGTCATCACGCTCTGCTGTTGCCTGGATACCGGAGCTTCCGGAAGCTCCGTGATTACAGAGAGAGGGCCGGGGGGCTGTGAATGGACGGGCTATGAACGGGATATGCCCGGCAGCCCGGATTACATAGTTATGAGGCTGCACCACACAGAGGAACGCCGGGAGCATCGGGGACACCAGGGACAGGGACACCGAACAGCTGTGCCGGTAAGTACCGGCAGCGCAGCTGTATGGGGGGGGGGGGGGTATGTGTGATGTGTGTGTGTGTGTGTGTGTGTGTGTGTGTGTGTGTGCAGTGTGAATGGATGGATGGATCTGTGTATGTATGGATCTATGGATGTGTGTGTGTGTGTGTGTGTGTGTGTGTGTGTGCGCAGTGTGGATGGATGGGTGATGGCTGGGGCCGCCAATGTAAGGCCCCCCCCGAAAGTAAGACAGGGGGCCACTTTTGGCCCCCAAAAGAATGTAAGACAGGGTCTTACTTTCGGGGAAACACGGTAGCTGGGATAAAGGATGCTCTGCATCGCGGACAGCACCTGATGACATGCCTTCCGTCAGAACAGTGCATGGTCCCTTTAAGATTTGTAACTTTACATTGAAAAGTTATGACACCCGCTGTATGGCACATTCTGGAATGTACAGCACATTTCATTCTTCTGTGCCTAGAATAGTGTTGGCATTCAAACAATGAGCACTTCATCCATCTCTGGTTACTTCATCCAGTGTATGAACATACATGTATTTATTTCTAGTTCTCGCCATGTGAGCACAGAAAGCTTTTGTTTCCTATTGAAATTCTGCTCAGGATATCACTAGCACCAGGGTTTTCTGAATTGTGTTTTGTGACAAATGGAAAGATGAAGCAGCCGGGGAACAGCTGCCGATGGCAAGTGGCTACAAATGAGTTTACTTTGAGGTGCACTTGAATTCTTCGAATAGACTAGTACATGCTACTTTCTGCCATGGCAATGCATCAACTATGGTAGTATGTTACATTCTGAACTTGGCAGAAGATTAAACACGAGACATTGTTGTATTTCCTTATATGAACATCTGAGTTTAAAGAAAAGAAAAGCCCGGGTGATTGTGGATAATTTTACAGAGAACCTTTCAAATATTTAAAACATGAAACGTGTATATATATATAGAAATGGAATGTGATCTGGACCTAAAGCATCGCTCCAGTAGGGTTTGTTTTATTTCAATGATGAAGGGATGCTTTAAGTCTAAGTCCTCTGGCACCAGCATTACACTCACCTTCCTACGTCTTCATCTTCTGTCACCACCGCTCTGGTCGGTCTCCTGTGGTTTGTGTTCTGCCGGCAGCTCCAGTGTTTCATGGGACACGCTTGAGGTCACAACTCGGTGCATCTATGAGAGCCTCGTTCTGGCTTCATTTTGGGTCTTATAGAGATGTGTTGGAAGATTCTGATGTAACTTCTGGCAAGTGAGAATTTACAGTTACAAGCAGGGCTGTGGAGTCTG
The DNA here is from genome assembly GCA_033576535.1 of Allobates femoralis. Classification (NCBI taxonomy): domain Eukaryota; kingdom Metazoa; phylum Chordata; class Amphibia; order Anura; family Aromobatidae; genus Allobates; species Allobates femoralis. Next base: position 719,369,665 of record JARQOC010000003.1, on the reverse strand, counting down.
AGTTGTAGCCCATTTTGATGGAGTTGGAGTCCGCATAAAATGGACCAACTCCTAGAATATATAATAAATTGGGTACAGTAGTTCAATGCACTATGTGATGATTATTATGAATTATGTTCCAAATTTCATGATTATTTTATCATAATGATTAAAGCCCAATGTTCACATTGTACTACAATATGTTTATCACTTAAACATGATCCATGTATGAAGGAGTCGGGGAAATTGAGGAATCGGAGGTTTGGCTTACGGGCTCCACAGCCGTGGTTACAAGATGGCGTCACAGGACCGCAGTGGCATCTGTAGAAGGTGAAGCTGCTGGATGGGGAGTATATGCTGGGGAGTAGGGGGCTTAGATATAAATCGCCACTCCAGCGCTGAAAAAAAATGCTGAAGTGTTGCTTTAATATATTTTTGTAAAACCCTTACATATAGCTAATATGAAGTCCTATCTACTTCATCAGTAAGAATTTGTGAAGCAGCTGGGCATTGTCTTGTACAGCACACACTAACCAGTCTGCTGCAGAGATTACGTTGGATATTAATGACCTGGCCACCATTGAAGTGGACTATGGTGAGATCCCCCGAAGTGCTCCATTCCACACCATTCTTCACTCTGGTTGCCAGTTGCTTATAATTGTCATAATAGCCTTTTTCTGTGCCATAGTTGGATGAACCATTGCAGTAGGCATTGCATGCTGTTATCTACTTACCTATATTGTAATTACATAATTCCAGGTCTCTTTTTGGCCATTGCCAGTGAGCACTTGAAAATGTTTCCGGGTGAAACTCTTTCAGTTATTTTATGGAAAATGCATTTCTTTGGTCGTAAGCAAACATGTAGAATAGTTAAGTGTCAACACTTTTGAGTTAACTATTAATCAACTGTAGAGGTTTAGTAACTGTGCTACACATTCTTAACTTTTCTAGGCTTTTTTGGAGTAAATCTAAATTTTATTGGCCAAATAACTTGTACAGTTTGTCACTTGCTGTTAGGTTGTGACCTCCAGTAGTGTGCCTTGTTGTTGAGTGGGTGGGAGGTAGTGATGTATTTCCACTTAGACCTTAAGGTATCCCATGTACAATGGGTGCAGGCCCGTTACGCATACCCCTTAAAAAACCATTGTGTACAGAGAAGCATAAGGTGTCTTGAAAGTGACTGATGTCAGGAACCTGAGTGAGGTAGTGCATGTAGATGACATAAGATTTAGGTGTTGTCTAGATTAGTCAAACACTCTTTTTATTATTATTATGCTTACTGAGTGTGTGGACACTCGCTCACTGCGCAATTCAAGCACACAAAGACAGTCTTCTATAAAGAATAGTCCTTTCCGGTTTATTATCGGACATAAACCGCTACTCTGGCTAAGTAGCCGATAACCATGACCACAGTTCACAAAAGGAAGTGTACATAGCATATAGTCCTTCACTTCAGCAGATACAACCGTACACAATTATAAACTGACCTCAGTCAGCACACAATGTCCCACTCAGGGTTTACCTGCTCTTGCAGGTTAGCAAAGTTCATACTGGCTTCTGCCAGTATTGCCATCCAGGCGGTAGCACACAGGGATCATCCACCAGGTCCTTGGACTTGCTCCATGTTGGTATCTGTCATGAATCCAGATCTACTGGGCTTGGTTACTTCCTGGACTTCTAGGAGCCCTGGCAGGTTCCACTCTCAGACATTGCCATGTGGTTCACAAACAGGAAGGGTGAAAGACCTTGCTTACATCACAGTTCATGTGATTGGGAAAGAGTCACATTATATGCCACTTAATAAATTCACAGGTGGACAGGTGTGTTCACTTACACACTTACTTGTTTGTATAATGCTGCCAGTAAGAACCATTAACATTTACTTTGCAATAGATCTTTGTCTGTGATGTACAGCTCTGGCAAAAATTAGAGACCACTGCAAAATATTCAGTTTCTCTGATTTTTCTCTTTATAGGTATATGTTTGAATAAAATGTACATTATTTTATTCTTTAAACTACTGACGTACCCAAAATTCAAAGCTAAAAATTTTGTATTTATTTGCAGCAAATGAGAAATTGTCAAAATAATAATAAACAGTGCTTCAGACCTCAAATGATGCAAAGAAAACAAGTTCATATTCATTTAGAAACAACAATACTAATGTTTTAACTCGAAGAGTTCTGAAATCAATATTTGGTGGAATAACCATGATTTTTAATCACAGCTTGGCATGCTTTCCACCAGGCTTTCACACTCTCTTGGGTGATTTTATGCCACTCCTGGCATGAAAATGTAAGCAGTTCTTCTTTGATGGCTTGTAGCTATCCATCTTCCTCTTGATTGCATTTCAGAGGTTTTCAATGGGTTTCAGGTCTGGAGATTGGGCTGGCCATGATGGGGTCTTGATGGGGTGCTTCTTTATCTGCACATTGATTGACCTAGCTGTGTGGCATGGGGCATTGTTCTGCTGGAAAAAACAGTCCTCAGAGTTGGGGGAACATTGCCTAAGCAGAAGAAAGCAAGTGTTTTTCAAGGACAACCTTGTATGCGGCTTGGTTCATACGCCTTTCGCAAAGATTACCCTGCCCAATTCCAGCCTTCCTGAAGCATCCCCAGATCATCACCGATCCTCCACGAAATTTTACAACGGGTGCAAGTCACTGTGGCTTGTACGCCTCTCCAGGTCTCCGTCTAACCATTAGACGACCAGGTGTTTGGCAAAGCTGAAAATTAGACTCATCAGAGAAGATTACCTTATTTCAGCCATCTATGGTCCAATCCTTATGGTCTTTGGCAAACTTGAGCCTGGCTCTCCATTGCTTCTCATTGAAAAGGCTTTTTTTCTAGCTTTACATAACTTGAGGCCTGCCTCTAGGAGCCTGTTACAAACTCTTCTTGCCGTGTACTTCATCCCAGCTGCCATTTGCCATTCCTTTTGTTGGTCACTTGGTGTCATCCTGCGGTTGCTGAGTGACATTTGAATAAGAAGACGGTCATCCCAAACAATGGAAAGTCGCTTTCACCCTCTTCTGGTCTGTAGCTTTGTTGTCCCCAATGTCTGCTGGTTGACCTTGTTGTAATGGACAGGATGGAGGCAACATGACGCTCACTGTATCCCTCTGCTAGTAAAGTCAGAATTGAGTCCTTCTTTTCCTCACTCAAGACTATTCTTTTCAACTCCTTTGGCATAGTAAAAAGTTTATTTTTTCATTCAAATTATTTTTGGGCTATTCCTAGCACTTGTTTTGCCATCCAGCTTGTCCTTTTCCTCATTAAATAAGACTTGGTTCAGGTGATCACCTAATCAGAAGCACATTAAGTAGAATGAGGTGTACTTTGGTTGCAATTCAACCAACACTGGAGTGGAATGGCTGTCAGACATGTAGAGATGGTGATTTTTAGAAAACTGTGCAGTGGTCTCTTACTTTTTGCCAGAGCTGTATATTCTAATTACTCTGGTCTGCACTTTATTTCATTGATCCATTCTTGCGAACTAAATTAATTTAGCCAGTCTGATAGTGTGATAGAGAGTTGAAAACCGCTCCATAATTTAGCACCTTGAGAATATAATCATTAATAATCTACAAATAAGACTGGTTTCACACTACGATTTTGTGAAATCCGATGCTGTCCGATAGAAATCGGACAGCATCGGATCCGAATTTGCCCCATGTAACCCTATGGGAATCGGACCAATTTGGATGTGCACTAATTGCCATCCGAATCGCGTCCGATTTCTTTTGGAGACTGCTCCGGTTTTTGCATCGGAATCAAAAACCGGAGAGAAATCGGATTTGACAAATCGGATGGCAATTATGTCAAATCCGATCCAATTCCATTAACATGGGGCCCTATGGAGCAGGGTCCGAGAAAACATCTGATGTCTCCTCGGACTCGATTTTAGTGTACTGAGCATGCTCAGTACACTAAAATTGCTCCAACCCTTCTAATAACACTTCTGCAATGTATAATATACATTGCAGAAGTGTAATAAAGTAAAAGAAAGAGTTAAAAATAAAAAAATCAATATGCTTACCTATCCTCTCCACCGCTGCCTCCCAGCAAGGTCCGTGTTCTTACAGGACCTGTGATGATGTCAGAGAGCATCATCGGGTCACATGACCACAGTTACTGCGGTAACTGCGGTCATGTGACCCAATAATGCACTGTGACGACATCACAGGTCCTGTAAGCACACAGACCTTGCTGGGAGGCAGCGGTGGATAGAGGATAGGTAAGCATATTGATTTTTTATTTTTAACTCTTTCTTATATTTCACTTCTGCAATGTATATTATACATTGCAGAAGTGAAAGTGCCCCGCTGTGTCCGGATCCGTGATAATCACGGACCCGGACACAGAAAAAGCATTTGCAGGTCACCTCCAATGCTTTCCTTTCCTGTCCGTGGGATCCTACAAAAAGTAGGATCCCACGGACAGGAAAAAAAGTTACGGTATGTGAAAGTAGCCTAAGGAGTGTGCCATATTATTTTAAAGTAAATTTCCTCTTGTTTATAACATACTAGCTGTGGCACCCGGTGTTGGCTGCGATAGTAACTAACTATACTTATCTATAACAAAATAGAATTTGTTTATAAAACAAAGTTTGTATATGAAAGTCACAAAGAAAATACTTTATTTTTTGATTTTTAATAATATAATAGAAGCATTTCACATCATATGCTAAACACCACAGATATGCAACTCAAATTAACTTAATTATTTATTAATAGAGCGCCATTGGTTCCATGGTGCTGTATATGAGAAAGGGTTACATACAAACAAGTTTATAAATACAATGAACAAACGAACAGTGACGGACTGGTATAGAGGGAAGAGAGGACCCTGCCCTTGCAGGCTTACATTCTACAGGGAAATGGAGAAGGAAACAGTAGGATGGGTCTGCTTGGGTGGTTGTGGGGCGCTGGGTCCAGTGGTGCTGGAGCTCTGGGTCCAGTGGTGGTGAGGTGGCACAGTGGTCATTGCAAGCTGTAGGCTGTTCTGAACAGATGGGTTTTCAGGTTCGGCTTGAAGATTCTGAGTGTGGGGGGCAGTCAGACGTTTTGAGGTGCGGAATTCCAAAGGATTGGGGAAGCTCAGGCGAAGTCTTGCAGGAGATTAGATGAGGAACGTACAAGTGTGGATGAAAGCAGGAGGTCTTGCTAGGATCGACGATTACGAGTTGGATGATATCGGGAGATTAGTTCAGAGATATATGGGGGGGACAGATTGTGGACGGCTTTGTACGTCAATGTTAGTAGTTTGAATTGGATACGCTGGGGAATTGGGAGCCAGTGGAGGGATTTGCAGAGGGAAGAAGTGGAGGAGCAGCGAGGGGAGAGGTGGATTAGTCGGGCAGCAGAGTTGAGGACAGATTGGAGAGGTACAAGAGTGTTAGTAGGGAGGCCACAGAGGAGGAGGTTGCAGTTGTTGAGACGAAAGATAATGAGGGCATGCACTAGTAATTTAGTAGGTTGAGGAAGGGACGGAGTCTGGAAATATTTTTGAGTTGGAGGCGGCAGGAGGTGGCGAAAGCTTGAATGTGTGGTTTGAAGGATAAGGCAGAGCCAAGGATCACTCCGAGGCAGCGGACGTTAGGTACAGGGCGAAGTGTGATATAATTTATTGTGATAGATCAGGTAAGCGAGGTGCGTGAGATGGGTGAAAGATGATTTCAGTTTTGTTTATATTTAGTTTATGGAAGCGAGAGGAGAAGAAGGATTAAAAGAAAGAACTAAATGATTACCCCAGTAGTATGAAGCACTTTACCTGCAAATCCTGCAGAGACTTTGATAAACGACATTCTTGGTTTTTCCATCCAGAGCAAAGAAAACCGATTTTTGGCAGTTCCGACTCTTGAAAATGCCATGTAAAGTTGACCATGAGAAAAGCATGTCAATTCTTTAAACTTTCAAGGCCTGTTCCTGAGCCTTGTTAATGGACATTGTTAGAACCTGCTGCAGGTTTGCCAGGTCAAAGTAAATCCTCTGTCCGTTTTCCAAGTGAACAGTGAGATGCACAACTGGTGGGTATTACCCATGAATGTAGAACCCTAGTATTCTCCAAACAGTGTCACTGCTGATGACAGTGTACCTGTCCATCTGGAATGCCTGCACTTCATCAATAATGGGTCCTTTTTTCTGGAGTTTAAAACTTGATCTGATCAGTCATTTGGTAGATTTATTTGCATATGTACTTGATTGATTTCATGGAGTGGCAAGATCCGATGTTGAGGTGGGCCTGGAATATTTTTGAGCGCAGAGGGTTGTAAAACATGACCCACTTATTTGTTTTTCTTTTCTGTAAGTCTTGCTTCTCTCTGCTGAGATGTTTGTGTCCCTTGAGGAAGCAGCTTTTGTTGTCTTGTCTGTAAAGCCGCTTTCACATTTGCGTTTTGAAACGCAGCGTACCGAACGCATGCACACTGCATTCCTATGTTTAACATAGGAACGCATAGTACCTGTGTTTGTCTGTGTTCGGTTGCGTTTGGATGTGCATAATTTGTGCGTCCTCTGAACGCAACATGTTGCATTTTTTGTACATTCATGGGAGCTTGTTTTATCAGCAAGCGCACAAAAAATGAATGGAAGTCAATGGATTCTAAGTATCCTCCATGTGACAGCGCAGGAGAACGCTGCGGATCACATTGAAATCTTTCCCGGTGACCGCCACTGATCTCCCGGAAGATCAGCGGCAGCCACCGGGGAGATCAGCCGGAGCAGCCGCTAAACTCACGCGGTTTTGGCACGGGAGATTTAAAGAAGCAGCTGATCTGACAGTTGTTTAAATTTAAACTTTAAATCTCACGCGCCAACATCGTCTCAAGATCAGCGCTGGGAGGAAATGTCCGCCGCTTATCTTCTCCACCCGGCCGCCGCCAAGACCGCTGGATTGGCTGGCCGGGCATAATCTCTGCTGCGTTCACATCAGTATGGCCAGACGCATGCCAGACACAAACGTTATTGTGAAAGTACCCCAAGTCTTGCATCTTTCTGCTTAGATGTTTCAGTGGCCCTTGAGGAAGCAACTCTTTTCATATCTTTCAGTCTTGCTTCCCTTTCTTTAGGATTGGTCATTGAGTCATAATACGGCTTTTCTTTTGGGACTGACAACAATCGTCCAATCCAATTCCTTTTCTTAAAGGGAACCTAACCCCACAAACTGACCCCCCCCCCCCCCCCCCCGCATCTTTAGACCTGTCCCTGCACCCCTCTTATCGATTTCTAGCCATCCCTTTTGCAGAAAAAAATTGATTTTGTAAAGTAGAGAAAAGGTTATAATCACCTCTGTCCTGTGTGAGTTCTCTGTTTCTATATTAGTCTCAAAGGCAGGTCTGCTGCAGCCTTGTATGCTTAGTAAGAGCCTGGCCGCGTCATGAAAGGGCGGGGCTACCAGTATGACATGATTTAGCCCCGCCCCTTTCATGACGCGGCCAGACAGTCAGAAAGGCAGCAAGCTGAGAGGGGCGTGAATAATTACAAGGCTGCGGCAGACAGGCCAGCCTTTGAGACTAATATTAAGTTTCCCTAAACGATAAGACCCATTGCACTTTGTTTAATCTCTCACTTTTAGATATTCGCCAAAAAAACACTTCCAATGCATATCTGCTGCAGTATGTGAGGCTCATCAGGGGAGGAACATATGGAGATTAAGGGATTTAAGAGATTCTAAATCAATAGATATCTCAGAAATAGCCAGCATTATGCATAACATAGCTATAGTGTGGGGTGGTAACTACCATTTTACAAATGGACGCAATTTATGGTATGTATAATTGCGAATGGCTTTTTTGCCCCCGGCGTGGTCATGTGGATACGCGCAAAGCATTGGCCGCGAAGCGGCCATTGCGAGTCGTGCGTGGTCATGTGGATACGCCCGAAGCATTGGCCGTGCAGCGGCCATTGCGAGCAGTTCTAAGGCGACTCGCTATGCCCGCGCAGCGGGCATGGCGAGTCGACTTTCTAGCGCGAAGCATTGGCCGCGAAGCGGCCATTGCGAGTCAGAGACTCGCCGTTCTAGAATCCCGATGCATGTGCATCGGGCTCCCAGCTAGTGGTATATAATCCTTAGAGATTCTGGGTCTAGTTAATCTTGTTACATCAGCCTTTAGAACAATGTTGGCTCACTATATCAAAATCATATTAACTAACACATAAGCTTTTAACGCTGAGAATGTTTATCGTTACTATAGGCCACCTGATGAGTATCCAGGCTAAGGGCCCCGTTACACGCAGCGATGTTCCAGCGATCCCACTAACTATTTGACCTGGCTGGGATCGCTGGAACATCTCTGTGTGGTTGCTGGGGAGCTGTCAAACAGGCAGCTCTCCCCAGCGACCCGTGTAACGACCTCGACATCATGGAAAAGAATATAAACTATTATTTTCCACGATGTCGAGGTCCCGCTACTGTATTCAGCGGGAGAATGCTGGTAACCAGGGTACACATCGGGTTACTAAGCAAACCGCACTGTGCTTAGTAACCCGATGTGTATTCTGGTTACCAGGGAACACATCGGGTTAGAGGGGCATCACACACACAGATGTATGCTACCCAGCGGGAGAGCGATGACCAAAGAATGGTCCTGGCCATTTCGCAGCAATCAGCACGCTCATCGCTGGTCGCTGCGGCATGTCACACACAGCGACTTCGCTGGCGAGGACGCTGCTACTGCAGCGATATCGCTAGCAATATCGCTGTGTGTGAAGTACCCCTTAAGGCCCTGTGTCACATAACGACGCATCAGTGATCCCGATAACTATGTGCAGAGATCGCTGGTGCGTCGTTTACACATTGCTGGTAAGATGTCAAACAAGTATCTCACCAGCAATGTTAAAAAACTACGCACTAGCGATCCAGAATTATACCGAGGTCGTTGTGATTTTTCTCTCCATAGGATAGCATTGAGATCGTTGCTCATTATCTCTGTCAAACACAAGGATGTAGCGTTCCCAGCGGGAGCACGACAACGCAGGAATGACCCAGAGCAGTATGTAATGATCAACGATCTCACAGCAGGGGCCAGATCATTGGTGCGTGTCACACAGAACGACATCGCTGTTGCGCTGTTGCGTACGGATTTTGTGGCGCAACAGCGATCCCAATAGCGATCTCGTTAGCGATCTCTTTGTGTGACAGGCCCTTAACTGTATGTGTGATGTAATATAAACTGCCCTGGTTGTTTAGACAAACAGTAAGTGGATTTTTTTTTTGGTGGATAACTTTAAAGCACGTGGTAAAAATTCCCCCTCAAAACAATCTGACGTTCCCTGAGTCAAATGAGGGATGTGCGCAACTTTTCGTGATTGTAGATGCAACGGTGCAGATTCCTTTAGTGGACACACACACACACATTACCGTATATTCATACATGCACACTCAGCTTTATATATTAGACTAGTAAAAAGGCCCGATACAATTAATTGAAATTAATTGTGTGTGTACAGGCGGCTCTGTGGGTAGCAGAGTGTACAGGCGGCTCTGTGGGTAGCAGAGTGTACAGGCGGCTCTGTGGGTAGCAGAGTGTACAGGCGGCTCTGTGGGTAGCAGAGTGTACAGGCGGCTCTGTGGGTAGCAGAGTGTACAGGCGGCCTCTGTGGGTAGCAGAGTGTACAGGCGGCCTCTGTGGGTAGCAGAGTGTACAGGCGGCCTCTGTGGGTAGCAGAGTGTACAGGCGGCCTCTGTGGGTAGCAGAGTGTACAGGCGGCCTCTGTGGGTAGCAGAGTGTACAGGCGGCCTCTGTGGGTAGCAGAGTGTACAGGCGGCCTCTGTGGGTAGCAGAGTGTACAGGCGGCCTCTGTGGGTAGCAGAGTGTACAGGCGGCCTCTGTGGGTAGCAGAGTGTACAGGCGGCCTCTGTGGGTAGCAGAGTGTACAGGCGGCCTCTGTGGGTAGCAGAGTGTACAGGCGGCCTCTGTGGGTAGCAGAGTGTACAGGCGGCCTCTGTGGGTAGCAGAGTGTACAGGCGGCCTCTGTGGGTAGCAGAGTGTACAGGCGGCCTCTGTGGGTAGCAGAGTGTACAGGCGGCCTCTGTGGGTAGCAGAGTGTACAGGCGGCCTCTGTGGGTAGCAGAGTGTACAGGCGGCCTCTGTGGGTAGCAGAGTGTACAGGCGGCCTCTGTGGGTAGCAGAGTGTACAGGCGGCCTCTGTGGGTAGCAGAGTGTACAGGCGGCCTCTGTGGGTAGCAGAGTGTACAGGCGGCCTCTGTGGGTAGCAGAGTGTACAGGCGGCCTCTGTGGGTAGCAGAGTGTACAGGCGGCCTCTGTGGGTAGCAGAGTGTACAGGCGGCCTCTGTGGGTAGCAGAGTGTACAGGCGGCCTCTGTGGGTAGCAGAGTGTACAGGCGGCCTCTGTGGGTAGCAGAGTGTACAGGCGGCCTCTGTGGGTAGCAGAGTGTACAGGCGGCCTCTGTGGGTAGCAGAGTGTACAGGCGGCCTCTGTGGGTAGCAGAGTGTACAGGCGGCCTCTGTGGGTAGCAGAGTGTACAGGCGGCCTCTGTGGGTAGCAGAGTGTACAGGCGGCCTCTGTGGGTAGCAGAGTATGATGTGGCGGGAGGCTGGAGGGGTGATGAGAGGTCAGGGTGGAGGGGGGGGGTGAGGAGAGATGCTGCTATACTTAATGATTGTGGTGAGTGTGTGGCTAGAAGGTGGGGCACATTGGCATTTGTACTATTCTGCACTGCACCCCCTTCTGTATTGCAGGTGAGGGCGTTGTAAGAGCGCTCCAGTGCCCCGTCTACACGGCTCCCTCACCTCCAGCCCTGTGCGGCAGCACCAAGGCACTGGGCGGCTCTCCCGGAGGGTGGTGTCTGGCGGCTCCCGCCGACACTGGCGCCACAGTGGCTTTGAAAGGCTCGTATGCATTGAGGCTGGGGGTACGTGACAGCTACACTGGCCAATCAGCTTGCAGGACGACGTCACCGGCGGCGGCCAATGGGAGTGAGTGGGGCGTGTGAGGTTTTGCAGCCTGACACGCCCCGTTCACTCCCATTGGCGGGCGGCGGCGACAGGAGGACGTGAGTGGCTGCCGGGGCGTGTCAGTATTTGCAGAGTGACACGCCCCTCTCACTCCCATTGGCGGGCGCCGGCAACAGGAGAACGTGACTGGCTGCCTTCACCCGCCCACAGCCCAGAGCCCCTACACCGCAAGTCGGATCCGCACCGAGGCGCCAGCGGTGAGAGGGTTGAGGGGCGGAAGGGACCGCCGGCATCCGGGCAGCGTCGGCCTCGAAGGGCCGACGGTTGCCAGGATGGCGGCGGTGTGAGGTAGTGCGGCGGCATTGCGAGCGATGACGCGTAGTGCGGCTGCGGCTCGCGATGACGCTACGCGTCATCGCTCGCAGTGGCGCAAAGGAGTCTGGGATTCGGCAACAGTGCCCGAATTCCAAACTCCCGATTATATAAGTAGATGAAGGTGCAGCTGCAATCTGACATGCAGTGGTGTAGTGTGCAGCATGGGGATGCTGATGAAAAATTCCTACAAGGTAACTGCTTATAGCAGGTTTTTAATAGTAATGAATTTCCACATGTCAGTGACCTTTTTGGGCCCCCATAGGATCCAGTGCCTGGGTTCCCTTGCACCTATTATAGTTACGCACCTGCTGATGTGTTAGAGAATTTCCTATATCAATCTTCTGTTACCAGCACTGTCTTGTATATGCCAAGTAGCCAGACCTACTATTATATCTGGAGTTTGGGAGATGTATTAGGCTGGACTGGCGATGTGGATGTGATGCACCTCCTTGTCTCTTCTACCATCTTTTTTGTTTTGTTCTCATTACCCTATTTGATTGAGTTTGTTGTCTTAATAGCTCGGTGCAGCTGCTGGATACATCTTTCTTACTCAGCAGTGCAATTTCCTGTAGAGATCGCTTTTACAGAAATGAAACTGAACATTGCCCGTCACTGTATGAGTGTACAGCAATCTGCCCAATAACTGCAGTCTGGGGTTGGGTAATATAGGGTGTTGGCAAAATAGCAGTGACACAATGTACAGTAATTGCATATATATATATTTATTTTTTTAATCAGATCAATTTAATTAAATAACTCCTCCAAAAGCTGTGTAATATCTATATTGCATAAAGAGCAAATAACATCAACACTGCAGGTATCACGTTGGACATGATGAAGTTATGACACAAAAATCATTGGGTATTTTTCCCTTAAAGGGAACCTGTCATCTCCTAAAAGCCAACTAACCTATCAATACATGTCCCTGCACCTTCCTATTACCATTATAACTATCCCTCTCTCTGTTAAATGCTTAATTTCAATGTTGTAAAAAACTTTTTTATACTTGCTCATTAGGATGATAATGAAGTGGGGGCTATATGTGAGGTGGTCTACAGGGTAGGGGGGTACTCGGTTCCTGGGACAGGACGACTGCTTCGATGTGGGATCATCATGGCTGGTCTGTTCCTGGTTCCGCGCCCTGGACCCTCAGTGGCGGGGATTAGGGGGAATGGTAATGAGGATGGGGGTAGTAGTGTCGTGACACCACCTGTGGTTTCTGGTAACGGTGGATACCAGCGCTGCGGCCAGCCGCTGAGGTGATGGAGGTGCAGCTTAGTGTAGTACAACTCCCCACAGATGGAGCTTTACCTCAGGGCAGCGAGGGTGGATGAGGGGAGTCGTAGTAACGGCTTGCGGTGAACACTGTGGGCAGGGGCGGGGAAGCAGACTCGCACACAATAGTCTTTGTTTAGGTACCTTTTACTGATGTCCAGTAACAGGTACAGTCTAAGAGGGGTACCAGGTTCTTGGTGCAATTTGGGATTTTCACCTTGAGAGTTGTGAGGTCTCCTCTGCTACTGTGTACGGTGGTTTCGGGTAAGTCCTGCCTATAACTGAATTCGCCGCTTCCTTCCCTCTCAGGGCTTTACTCTTTAACCGACTATGAGGGCCTTCTATGGGGTCCCTACCCTCCTCTTGGGCCCCTGGTCCTGTGCTTGGTCAGGTTTGAGTGTCTCTATTAAGTTAGTACCTCAGGGGAATAGATCCTCCTGGTTTCTCCGGGCTTTTTTCCTGCTTCAGTGTATGTCCTGCAGGATCATACTGGTGTCCGGGTGAGCTAAAGGGATCCTAGATCTGGTCCCTTGTTATGACTTACTGCTCCTTCCACTGACCTCCGTCCTCTCACTGGGGTGCTCCACAGCGGGTCAGTATCCCTTGGTTCTGGGCCTTGCTTTGCCCAGCAACCGGGTCTTCCCAGCACCTTCTCTAGGCTACTTCACTGGACTCAACTGCTCTCTTCACTGCTCAGAGCAGACTGACTCCTCCCCTCAGGCCTGGATCGTTATAAGGGAACTTGCTTAAAGCAGCAAGTAGAGCTACCCCTCCAGGTCCGGGGTGGAAGGTGTTGTGTGCTGTGCGTACCAAAGTGTAAATCCCTCCTTGCACCGGATGGATCCTGTGGCAATCCCCAGCAGGGGTGCCACATATACAATAGTCCCCTGGGCGTGTTGGTTTGCAGCCTCCATGATCCATTATCATGCCCCCATGGGCGTGATATTGTAATAAGTTTAATCTCTTGCCCAGTCTCTCTGTGCTGCTTTTGCTGTGATGGCTCTGCCTTCCTCCTCTCCGTCACTCGTAGCATGCAAATCATATGTCCTGATGTCGGCTCCAGAGTCCTGCCCTGACAAAGCATAAACATGACAGCAGAAGCAATACATAGAGGCAGTGGGGGATGGAATTGCCATAGTCAATCAAGCTCCCTCCAGCCACAGTGACTGCCTCCATTGCTTCTAACTGTAAGTTTTACAAAGGCTATATCTCGGGGTACACAGTACACAGACACATGGGGGACCCCTTCCCTGAATGCAGCAGACATGTTGCATTCAGTGCTACATTTAGATTGCCATGCAGCAGGGGGTGACAGGTCCTCTTTAAAGACCTATTCCCGTCTCCAAATCCTATCCCCTAATATTTAGTAGGTGTAATAAAAATATTAACAAATACCCCGAATTAGCAATATAGTATAGTTCTCCCGATTAGCCGTCACTTATCACGTGTGGGGCATTGGAGCTTAGGTATCCAAGGTTACGTCCACTAACTGTCTATAACTACCGTAGTCATAGCCATGGATACTTAAGATGCTGCAATGCCCTGCACAGTAGGTAAGAGACATGGCTAATCAGGAAAGAGACTACATTTCTAATTGGAGGTATTTGCTATTAATACTATTTTTTTTTTTACAGCTACTACTTATTGGAATAGGATCTTAGAGATGGGAATACCCCTTTAAATTTTGCAAACATAGCCATTTATTGGAACAAAAGGTTTATTTGTAATGAAAAATCCCGCCTACTCCAGCCACTGAAAGTGGATCCCACATATACCATCTCCCACAATGCACTTCTTGTATCTTGTAAGTGGAGTCTCATAGACCTCTGAATTAGACCAATATATTTTGTTAATACGTTAATTGCAGAATATTCTCTATCCATAGGATATAATCTGTGGGGAACCTTAAGTAAATGCCCTTTCAAATCAGTGGGGTATCTGTGTAATACGGGACAGGTCTGGTTAAGTGATGAGAATCCTAAACATTGAACCCAACTACAACACTACTGTTAACTCATAATTAAGGTTATATAAACCTACAAGAAATTACCCCTTTACAAAGGTTTATATAATTACTAGATGGTGGCCCGATTCTAACGCATCGGGTATTCTAGAATATGTATGTAGTTTATTTATGATGATTTTAAAATAATGCAATGAATACACAGGATTTGGGGTTTAAATCCCAAGCCAATATTGCTGATTGGTCACGGCTGGCGAAGCGTGGTTCAATTCCTGCGCCAAGTCGCACCCGGATTGCACCTGTCGATGATTGGTCGCACCAGCCAGACTGCAACCAATCAGCAACGCGGGATTTCCGTTACAGACAGAATTAGATGATTATTTAGATGTAGTTCTTTTGTCCTTCTGTTAGGGCGTTTCGTGCTTTAGGTTTATGTCGGGCCCACTGGGACGGGGATACTCTGTACCGGACTGGTCTGCTACTGGGGAAATCACGGGTGGTCCTGGTCCGGGCCGTGTCCCTGGCTCGACAATAAAAGGGGGTATTTACAGGGGATTGTCAGTCGTGACGCCACCCACTATGTGCGGCCAGCGATGGGGCCGCCGCTGCTGCAGAACCTCCGGGGATGATGGAATAGTAGCGTAGATGGGATAGTTCCAGTGGGTAGAACTGTGTTCCCCGGGGCAGTAAGAGTCTATTGTGGAGTGTACAATACACTTACTATTCAGACGCTGCAGAAATCCTTCCTCTGCGCTGGAGCTGACAGGCTGTGGCTCTGCAGGTGGAGGGTTTGCTGTAATCCTGTACGGAGGGAATAACATTCAGCAGAGACACAAGGGAAGCAGATTCAGGGTTTTCCGTGTTTACTCTCAAAGCTTTGCAATACAGCTCACAGTTCGGTTACAGTTTTTACAAGTTTCAGTTCAGTTAAGTACATGGGCTCACTCTCCCCTCCGGGGTTCCCTTTTATTCTCTGCTGCCAGGCCTCTCTCTGTGACCCCTCACACTATCTGTGTCCTTTCCGGGCTGTTAACTCTCTGTATACACTTGGTGGGTGTCTCCGGACAGTATGGCGGTGACTCGGGCCCCTGTGGGTCCTCCTGGTCGTCTCTGAGCTGCCTGTCCTTTGGGGTAGGGACCCTAATGTGTAGCTGTGGTCCCCCGTCGTGTTGTCTGAGGATCCGGATAAAACTACGGTCCCCTCTAGAGCCGACACTCTACTCAGCCCAGCCTCCAGCAGTCCTCAAATGTGAGGCTCTACCAGGCTCTTTCTCTCTGCGTCTTTCAGTATCATAGGAGGGCTACTCCGCCTGCACTCGGTCGCTTCAGCTGTAAGTCTAGGGCCCGGGTATCACCGTCCCTCTCTGTCCTTTCACACTCCTGGGGATCTGGCTCCGGATAGGCTTTCTCTCCCTCCGGCTCACCCTGGCTCGGTACAGATTCTGCGCTCCTTACACCTCACTCTTCCAGGATGTGTGTGTCTTTCTTCCTGCTCAGCTTAACTCAGCCTGCTGCTGTCTCTCGGCCTGTGCTGTGCTCCTCAGCCTGCTGCTGGTCTCTGTCTTTACTTCTCAGCACCCTGGGCCTACTGACTCCTTCCTCCTCCCCCTTCACTATTTCTACTATCAGTCACCTGACTACGTGTGTGCCCAGCCCACTCCTCTAAATCCACCACCCCTCACTTGCCTAGAGTCTCCAATCTCAGGGCTGGATGCTGCCATCTACTGTACGTGGGTTGTGTGGGCTGTGAGGGTGTTGTTGTGCAACAGTCGTCCTACCTGCCTGGCTGCAGTTCCCTTTGTGGCCTCCTGGATGCAGGGGCGCCACATTTATATCATAGTTAAGGTTACTTAACATTAATATCGAGACCTAAAGGGGAGTTTTTAGCTGAAGAGGTTATGCACACTGTTAGTTCCATAGTCAGTCGATTGTTGTGTACCGATTAGGTTCTCATCGATTGTTCTCATTTTTCTATTAAGAGAACTGGATGTATGTTGCATTGTTGCGGTTACATGTCTACCAAGTCGAGATGGAATTGGTGGGAAATCTCCACAGTCTGCACATTGCGCGCACACACAGTGACTGCAGAAATATCTCTTAGGGCCCCTTTACACGCGGCTACATTTCTTGGGTGGCTACAGGTAACTTACTGGTTGCAGTGAAATCATGGAGAGATTTTTTCCATTTGTACACAGCAACAAGATAGAACCTTGTCTCCATGATTTCACTGCAACCAGTAAGTTACCTGTAGCCACCCAAGAAATGTAGCCGCGTGTAAAGGGGCCCTTAGGCTGCGTTCACACATTTGCGTATTTTGCTGCGTTTTTCGGCCCGCGCAAAAAAGCGCAACAAAATACGCAGGGGCTTTCACACACTGCGCTTTCTTTACTCCAGAAAGCGCAGTGATGTCACAGAGGGGAGGAAGAATCCTGCTTCCTTCTCCCCTCTGTGACAGCCCCATTAGATTTCACAGTGTATTAATATACACTGTGAAATCTAAATTAAACAGAGGCAAATGTATGTAAAATAAAAAAGAATGAATACTTCACCTGTCCGAAGCCTTTCTCCCGCTGTCTGGTGCCTTCTGCCGCTCTCCGGTTCCAAGTGAGAGGTGTACTGAGAAGATCTGTGGTGACGTCAGAGGGGGGGGCGTTCCCGGGGCGTTCCCAGCACTGATTGGCTGTTCGCGGTCATGTGATATGTATCACATGACCGCGAGTGCCTGGGAACGCCCCTCTGACATCACCACAGGTCCTGTCAGTACACCTCTCACTTGGAATCGGAGACCAGACAGCAGGAGAAGGCGTCGGACAGGTGAAGTGTTCATTCTTTTTTATTTTACATACATTTGCCTCTGTTTAATTTAGATTTCACAGTGTATATTAATACACTGTGAAGTCTAATGGGCGGCCACAGCTGTCAAAGAGGGGAGGAGGAAGCAGGATTCTTTCTCCCCTCTGGGAGAATACGCAGCAGTAGCTGCGTAAACAATTGACATATCAATTGTTTACGGAGCTGCGCTTTCTCCCGGAAAACGCACTGCGTATTTTTACGCAATGTCTGCACTGCAAAGTGAATTTCCCATTCACTTTGCAGGCAGACAAAAAACACATTGCGTATTTTGAAAAGCGCGCGTAAAAAAACGCGGCAAAATACGCAATGTGTGAACGTAGCCTTAAGCCTTGAAAAATCCATTAAAATGGTTATCCATAAATATTTATAAAAACTTCTGCCAATACTGTAGAAAAAAAAAAACTCCCAGAAACAATCATTACTATTCACCTAGCTAAGCGCTCCCGGTCTCTCAATGTGCAGGTGGCCATTGATTGTGGACATGACGTCAGCAAGTGACCGTTACAACCAAAGATGGTCAACCCGACAGGCAAGCAATCATCAGCTTGCTGAAAGAGTGAGGAGGTGAATACTGGGTATTTTGTTATTTTATTGTATTTACAATTGTTGTTACATAACCCTTTTTAAACTATTAAACTGTAAAATGTCATTTCTAGCTGTATTTCTCTTTAAGGTGCAAGTTTGAAGTCTTGCTAAAATAATTTTGCACGATACCAGCGTGTCATGTGCACATTCCTCCCATCGCTGTATAGATCATGGCTCTGATGCCAGACTATTTACTCCAGACTACACCCATAAGGCATTAGGGTGTGAAATGCTGGGTGTCAACACTACTACAAAGCCAGGATAATATTTTCCATTATCCTAACTTAGCAATCCCTCTGCTCTGATAAATCAATTATTGTATGTGTAGAGTGTACACTCTCCAGCTCCATGGTGTGTAATTAGAAGATCCCCAATATTAGACTGCAGGCAGATTCCAATTGTGGAGGGCGTAAATTTCTGGATACTGGTCCGACTGTGGGCTGCAATACAGCATTTTGCTCCTATCAGAGCTTCTGTATTAGCTGCATATACACACCCCATCACGACCAAGAGCATATATACACGTAATTTGCTTTTTTCCTCCCCTGATGCGAGCTCACATGCTGAGCTTGCATCATCCCCCACACAGTTCAGCTCATCCAATGATCTGAGATGTGCAACTAACAGCATCGATCCGATCAGCGATTGGATCGGTGCTGTAAACCCTTTGGATTGCGCTGTCAATCACAGGGATCGCACGGTTTCCCTCTTGTATCGGAGGTACCGTGATCACAAGACCTCTATCTGTTACCTTGGCAGCCCGGGGTCCTATGATGACCCCAGAAGCTGTCTGCAATCACTTCCTGCTGGTGATCTCCCTGTGACATCACCGGTCGGTAGTGAGTGATCATTTCCCCATGTTTTCAGATATTCTGCAGTGCATCGGAACACAGGGAAAGCAATCGGACGTTGGAGCACTGAAGCTGCTAGTGGACCATGATCAATAAATAAAGAATGAAAAGTACTTAAAAATGTAAGCAAAAAATAAAAAATACAAAAGTTCAAATAACCCCCCTTTTGTCCCATTGAAAATAAAACATTAAAAGAATACACACGTTTGGTATCACTGCGTTCAGAAATGCCCGGTCTATCAAAATATAAAATCAATCAGATCTTTAAATTGCGTAACGAAATAAAAAGGCCAAATGCCAAAATTGTTTTTTTTGGTCACTACAACATTACAATAAAATGCAATAAGGCTACATTCACATACTGCATAATAGCAGCGCTCTTTAGCAGTTGCGTGTTTTTGCTGCGTTTTGCGCAAAAAAGCGCAACTGTATTCACGCGCTGCCCATTTTATAATGTGGGCTATGGGAGAAGCGGACGTAAAAATACGCAAAGGATTGACATGTTCATTCTTTATGCGGATGCACGTTGCACTGAAAGCGTGTCCGCAAAAAGACGATTGTGTGAATGCATTTCACAAAAGCCATTTCTTTTGCTGGGATGCATTCCAGCGCTGCATTTCATTGCATTTACGCAAGCGCTGAAAAGCACTGCATAAATGGTGAATTACGCAGCGTGCCAACGTAGCCTAACAGCGCATCTTCCCCACAATAGTGTAGCTGGAAACGTCAACTCAAGTTGCATAAAACAATGTCACATAACCCCAGATCCCGAAAAATGAGAATGCTACGGGTCACAGAAAATGGTGCAAAAGTGCAATTCTTTTTCTTTAAAAACATCAGAATTTTTTTTCACCAGTTGGATAACTGTAAAAGTTATACATGTTTGGTATCTACAAACTCGTACTGACCTGAGGCATCATACTGACATGTCAGTTTTATCATATAGTGAATATGATGACTAAAAAGTCCCCAAAACCAACATGTAGTTGCACTTTTGTTTTGCAATTTTACTGCAATTGGAATTTTGTTCCCATTTTCCTATATGGTAAAATAAATTATTTTATTTAAAAGTTCAACTTGTCCCGCAAAAAAACAAGCCCTCATATGGCTATATTGATAGAAAAATAAAAACGTTATGGCTCTTGGAGGAAGGAAGGGAAAAAAGAAGAATCAGAGAGTTATGTGACACAAAATAGTTAATCAATCACATTTCCCTTATGTCTACTTCACATCAGCACAATTTTGGGGAAAACATTTTTTTTGGTAGGAAGTTAGAAGGGTTCAAAGTTCATCAGCAATTTCTTATTTTTCCAGCAAAATTTACAAGACCATTTTTTTAGTGACCACATCACATTTGAAGTCCCTTTGAGGGGCTACATGACAGATAAAACCCAAAAGTGACACCATTCCAAAAACTGCACCCTGTGCACCAGCAACTGTTCATGCCTTATCATTCCTCTGGGAGAGTGCACACACAGAAGAACTGAGACTGCCAGCAGCTGGTGTCAGGATCGCGGGATCACCGGAGGACGGTAAAGAGAAGGGCTGGGGGAGTGGAGGAGGGGGGCTAGGGGAACAGCGCAGAGGGGCTGGAGGAGAGGAGGAGTGTGTGCGGGTACTGGGAGGAGGTAGATAGGGGTCCGAGGCTGCAAAATGTGGGGATGAACCAGGGGGAACTGAGGGGCAACGGGGGATTTGATTACCATGCGATCTGACATGTGTGACATGTGAGATCGCATGGACATGCAGGGGAGGCGGTGCAATGTCACACGCGCCTCCGACATTTTGGGGTGGTCCGGGGGAGGGGATCTCCGGCATCGGGGGGGCCTTAGGGGTTAACATATCGCTTTCATTCGACATGTGTCGGAAGAAAGAGAAAGTAATTTTACTGGCAGTGACTTTTTTTTATTGCAATGTGATGAACGGTAAACAGTGTTTAAAGGGTGCTTACCGGCCCCAGGAATAAATGTCCCGATTCATGATCTCCAGGGTCTCAGCTACCCCCGGCAACTGAAACCTCAGAGATTTTATGCCACTGGGGGGCGATGAGAGGCTTTTTCTGTACTTGCGTCTCTAGACGTTAGAAAAAGTACCCTTTTTTTTTTTTTTTTTTGGACGTCTAGAGACGTGGGCCGTCGTTATCGGGTTAAAGAGTCCTGTCATAACCTGGATGGGTTACAGCATAATATCTTGAATAGAAGTAATGTGGATTTTGTTGGTGAGTAAATAAAAAAGAAAATAATAAAAAAGTAAGTTTACTTACTTAATTAGTCGACTTTAGTTGTTTCACAGAGTGATATTTCATTGCTGTGGGGTTTTATTTGCCAAACAAATGCTATGGGTATGCAAAATCATGTTACCAAGATTTTGATGCAACCGCAACTTCCTTATGCAATTCTATTGTGGCACCAAACAGCATTCACTGTTCATCACTTTAGTCATCACTACATTGCAGATGTCTTGCACCCCTCTGAATGGCAGGATGGCAGCGTGGCTAACATTAGCTATCACGATCTTATGTACCAACCTGAGTGCATTGATCTCAATGTGATGCATATTACAGTTATGATTGATCAATGGAGACACCATGTGAAGTGTAGAAGCTGTGTTATAATCACATATTGGATCTCTGTTTCAGCATTAGCAGTATGACTTCTTCTGAGGTTAGTTATCTTAATACCTATGTGCTCCTCCGCACGCACCGGGCGGACACATTTTCTATTTTCGTAACGATATTTTATGATATTATGAGTAAATAAGAAATGCTCAGTCACTGCATAAAGAACACAGGAGGCACAAAAATACCCGAATAACTGCTCTGCCACCTGCAGTTCAGCAAACGTTTTGCAACCTGTGTTTTTCCACGTGCTGTACATACTGAATATTTACAGATTATTGTGACAATTGTATTGGGGGTGAGCGAATACAAGGACTGGGTAAATTCCTTGAAGTTGAGGAGTGCCAGTGCATTTAAAGGGACTTTGTCAGGTCATTTTTCAGTATACTAATAGTTCCCTTGAATATGCTCAGGCAGACCTTTCAGAACATGTAAAAATCATTACTGTACTTTTTGTAGTTCCCTTGCTATAAGCACCTTCAACCCTGCAAGCAGCTGTAAAAGTAGTTGGCCTGACTCAGAGTCACAGAATGTAAATGTTATTTAAATGTTCACGCCTATCCAAGCTGATATTCTGTCCTGCCCTCTGTACTGGTTACACTGAATCTCAGGCTTCTGCAGGTTGCTGGGGAGGGGGTTGAGAGGGGGGAGGTGTTTTATGTGACAACTCTTTCTGGTAACATCACTAGCCTGTGCTGCCTGTGGGATGTTATATGAACAATTGTTCTCTTGCGTACATGTAACGTGTGTATCTGCTAAGCAAATTATCAAATGTTTATATAAACACACTAGAATATCTCAAGGGCACACTCTACACACATGCCTAGGTACACACAATGAACATGTCAGATGTGCATCTGCTAAGAGAATACACCTCCTACCCCCTCCTTTCTCCTCTGTCTGCATTGAGTCACTGCCTAGAGAGCCGACCACACACAGCATACAGACCAGTGAGGCCAGGGCGTGTAGTGATGTATGAATATTCATTTCCTGGGGAGTGTGGTGCAGAGAACTAAGTGACCACTCGCATGATTGACAGATGGAATGAATCCTTTATTTTGAAGTTTACACAGGATAGGAGGGTAGCATAAATAATGAAATACATAGAGAGCTTAGAGAGAGGAATTAGAAAATTATATCAGTTACATATGGATTTTTAACTTGACCAATTCCCTTAAATAGTTACTTCATCTACCCCCCACCTTCCCACATCACCTTGCTAATTAAATTCAGAATAATCTGCTGTGGTCACATCCCACAAGGAAAACATCTGCAAGAAGTCAATATTTTTCATGCACATTCCAAAGAGTTACTGATGGAGAATTTAGATTGTGAGCCCCAATGGGGACAAAGATGAAATCTAAAGCACTGCGGAATTAATGGTGCTATGTAAGTGAGTGTAAGTGCATGCTGTGTTTTATAATAAAATATACACGTGTATTAAATGGGGTCTTACCACAGTTAATTTTAACCAATAGATCTTGGAATAATAATAATTGCCACAAATGGATGCTAAGATTCTTACAGTATATGTGTGGCCCTGCTATGTACTGTGTAATGGGATGTGTCTGACCCTACAGGGACATGGTCTGATCAAACCACATCTTCTGTGCTGAGAGAATCTTATATATGTGTCCCTGCTATGTACTATGTAATGGCGGTGTACTAACCGTTAACGGGATATGGTCTGATTATACCACATCTCCTGGGCTGAGGAGGACACGAGTATACAGACATTGCAGCATGGGATCACAAATATTTTATTCTCTGAGGTAAAACATTATTTTTGTGAGTAAAACATTACCCTGCCTGTTTAAAAAACAAACAAAAAAAATCAGCTATGATCCTGGACTGTAATGTCTGTATACTCTCTTTTGCGTCCTCCCCTGCCCAGGAGACACTGGTCTGATCAGACCATGTTCCTGTAGGTCAGACACAGCCATTGCACAGTACATGGCAGGGACACATTACAAGATTATCTCAGCACAGTAACATTCTTTTCAACATATCTAATTGTGGAAATTATTGTTATTCCAAGATTTATTGAATTAAATTTACTTCAAAATTAACTTTGTTCATGGGAAAATTCCTTCAAATATACCCATGTGAATAACTCCAGAGAATAACATTGGCTCACTATTAAAGGAAGAGTACTGAGGAGCTAAGATGTAAGGAGTGATGCTGCTGTGGCCACAAATTATCTACAGTGGTCACCGCTGGATTGCTGGGAGGAGAGTAGGTCATTAGTAGATATAAGTGAATCTTTTGAAATTTGAATTTAGCAAATTTTTCTGAAAAATTAAATTGCTCCAAATCTAGAGTACTTCAAAGTCTCCAATTGTTCTGAAAAACATGTGTGACAGTATACCTCTTCTTTACATCCGAATTGTCTTCATTCATGTGCTGTCACATATAATCTGTGCAGTCTCTAAAATGTTTTATGCTTTCTATCCCTTTCTCTGTGGCTAAGCGGAGACATCCACTAGCTATCCAGGTTCTCTACAAAATAGTTGCTGTGGTTCCTACTCCAGCTTTTATACAGGCTATCATAGTCGATCATGTGGTGAGATAGCTGCAAGGCATTATGTTGAAGCCCACCCAGGGTCATGTAATCCTTTTTTCTTATGGATGATACATTTGTATTGTGTAAAATGTCAGCGTGAATTTAGGTGATTTGCACAAAGCAGTTGACAAACTGTTCAAATTCCCCCCTGGCTCAGTAAATTTTGTAAAATGTTAAAATGTAAATATCCTCTTCAAAATGGAAGAGGGCTAGAATGCTAGTGCCACCCATTGAGGGCCACAATCCTGAAAGTCAATTTATATAGATAGCTGGCACACACACATGCAATACTGGACAGAGGATTGCAAGCAAAAATTGGTTTTATTTGCCAAAGAGAAAGGTTGGCTGTTCCCCCAACGTTTCGACTCGTTTGAGTCTTCTTCAGGAAGTTAGGTCTCTATATATACAAACATAAAAAATCAGTGTGTTACATTCCACAATTATTTCAGTCGCTAGGTAAGTGTTGATAAAGAAGATAACTTGTGCTGTCCCAAATAATTAAAGGACCGGTACTTAGTTATTTAATCCTTTATGACAAATTTTGATGTCTCATTTTCTCTGTGATTTTCGGTATAAGATTGTGGAATGTAACACAGATTTCTTATGTTATGTTTTTATATATAGAGACCTGATTCCCTGAAGAAGACTCCTAAACAAGTGGAAACATTGGGGGAACAGCCCACTTTTCTCTTTGGCAAATAAAACCAATTTTTACTTGCAATCCTTTGTCCAGTATTGCCTCTGTGTATGCCAGCTTTCTATATAAGGCTGCTTTCACATCAGCAGTTTTTTCGCGGCCGCACTGCCGCAAGCCGCATATACATTGTATGGGGCTTGCCGCAAGTGTGCCGCAAGTGCAGCCGTTATGCGGTAATCGCGGCAGTTGCTGTTTTTTCACCGCAGTTGCCGCGATTTAAAAAAACCGCTGATGTGAAAGTACCCTAAATTGTTTTGTTTTTTTCTGAGCACCAGACTAAGCGGTGAGCCAGGTTCTTACTATGTACCGTATTTTTCGCTTTTTAAGACGCACTTTTGTTCCCCCCAAACTTTGGGGGGAACGGGGGTGCGTCTTAAAAAGCGCATGTAAAAAAAAAATATTAAAAATTAAATATTACCATTATAAGGGGAGTTTGTGGGGTGCAGCTGCCCAGTGGGGGTGCCGGTCGAGGTTCCGGTGGGTGGGGGGCACCGCTGCAGGACCGGAGCAGCGGAGATGTATCGGCGGCAGCAAGCGGTGGGCGCCGCCATGTTTCTTGTGGTAGCCGTCCAGTAGAGGTAGAGGCTTCAAAATGGCCGCGGGTCTCCTTTATGGCAGCGGACATTTTGTTGAAGCCTCTACCGCTGGCTGCAATGTTAATGAATGCAGCCAGCCACAAAAACATGGCGGCGCCCACCGCTTACTGCCGCCGGTACATCTCTGCTTGCTCTGGTCCTGCAGCTGTGTCCCCCACCCACGAGAACCTCCCTCCGGCACCCCCGCTGAGCAGCTGTACCCCCCTCGGTGAGCCATGGGGGTCTGGGGGGGGAAGATGGCCATATAGGGTTGGGGATGGGGGGCATATATACAGGATAGGGGGCACATACACAGGATAGGGGGCACATACACAGGATAGGGGGCACATACACAGGATGAGGGGCATATACACAGGAGGGGGGCATATACACAGGATGGGGGGCATATACAAAGGATGGGGGGCATATACACAGGATGAGGGGCATATACACAGGATGAGGGGCATATACACACGATGAGGGGCATATACACAGGATGAGAGGCACATACACAGGATGAGAGGCACATACACAGGATGGGGGGGCATATACACAGGATGAGGGGCATATACACAGGATGAGGGGCATATACACAGGATGAGGGGCATATACACAGGATGGGGGGCATATACACAGGATGGGGACATATACACAGGTTGGGGGCATATATACAGAATGAGGGGCATATATACCAGGATGAGCAATATACATACCAGGATGGGGACATGTATACGAGGATGAGAGACATATATGCCAGGATGAGGGATATATATACCAGAATTGGGGGGTTTATGTACCAGGATTAGGGACATAAATACTGATTGTAAGACGGACACTGGCATTATAAGACGGACCCCATTTAACATTAAAAACTTTTTTTTCTCATTTCCTTCACCAAATTTGGGGGTGCGTCTTATAATCCGGTGCGTCTTATAAAGCGAAAAATACGGTACTCATTAGGGCATGGCAAGACAGACTGCACACTTGGCAGTTGCATTATGCTCCTAAAATTTCATACAGTAGCCTCATCCTAATAATGGATGATGTGCCATTGTGCATCACCTAAAATTATAGTGACACATTACCATGTTAGCGCTAGTATGACAAGACCGGAAATATAGTAAAACTGATGATTGTAAATTTTGAAATCTGACCTGTGACTTGCTTGCTATGAAGAAACAATAGGAAACGAATCCTCTCTTTAAAAATAATTTAAGCTGAAAACGGGAACATAGAAAGAGAAGTGCTGCTGAGCGGAAGTAACCGAAGATGGCAAGTCAAGCAGAAGCCCAGAAGTTTTTATTTCAGGCTCAACAGTAGATAGTGGAGGGGCTAGGCTAACAAATCTAATACGAAGTTATTTTGTAGATTTGATTCAATAAATTCTGTGCATTCTTAATTATATCAATGTAGAATAGTTTTATGTTACAGAAAATTGTCTGATGGTGTGGATGGTTTTGGGGGCAATGTAAGACCTTTAACTCTCGTGCTTCTATTATTTAATTTTCATTGCTATTGTGTTTATTGCACAGTCTTAAGTAAACTGAGATGGCATGAAGGGTTGCCACCCCACCAACATCCCTGTCCTTCTCACTGCTGACGACAGCATCACACTGTTAGCAGTGATCTACTTGCACAGGATTGCATGCAAGACATAATTAAAGGGAACCTACTTTATGCATCCACACTTATCACTACCTGTCCCTGCAGCTTCTTGGGTCAGACAGGGATGCTTAGGAATGTACTAATACTGTGCTGTAATCGTTAAGGAAAATCATTTTATAACTTACACGTTCATATGGTAATTAGGGTGGTGTCTTTGGAGTGTAGACACTATGGGCGTTCTCTTAGGATACACATCTCTACTTGTTCTGTAGTCATGAAGCCCTGGTGGACGTGATAACCTAATTTCTAGCGCGCTCCCAGTGTTTGAAATTCATGTTCTTCTTCCTGGTATGACACGCTGACCGCGTAATTTCCAGACCTGTGCATTGTGGGGGTGCATTGGTTGTACTGGCCGACTTCAGAGCATGCCCTGAAGACACCATCCTTATTACCATATGAGCATTTAAGTTATAAAATTATTCTTCTCAACAATTAAAGCAGAGTATTAGGTCAGACAGGGATGCTTAAGGGATGTACTAGGAAGCTGCCGGTGCAGGTAGTGATACATTTGGGGGCATAATTTAGCTGACCGGTTCCCTTTAATGCCTTTCTGCTCCACAATACGCACACACCCACAACTCTGGCTTATTACCCTACCAGACATGCCTGCCAAACGTAGGTCAAAATAACTCAATTGACTAATACTGGACTTTTGGACAACTATAGACACATTCAGGATGTATGGCAGAATCTTTATAAAGTTAAAATATGTGCATTAGGCCAGAGAGGCTGTGGTTTGTTTGGATGACATTTCGAAGTATTCAAGCAAACGCTTTAGAACTCGATAGTATACTTTTTCACATCGAGGTGTGATGTAAAATTGCTAACTGGAGTCATCATGTGCTGATGAAATTAGTACTGACCTTTTGACGTCCCAACTTGATAAATCATGTAGCCTACAAGCAATTTAAACATCTGTATTGAAAAATAGAATACCTAAAATGAACATGGCTGGTATAATAATACTTTATTTTTTTCCCCTACTTTTATTACAGTGGCGACAGATTTGTTCAGTTCCAAATATCTGGCTGTCCAGGCCCAGAAGAAAATTCTTGGTAAGATGGCTTCATCTAAATACATTGCAACCTCCTTGATTGATGACACCAGTGGAGAAGTGTTGGATGAGCTCTATCAAGCAACCAGAGAGTTCACTCAAAGCAAGAAAGACTCTGAGAAAATCATAAAGAACCTCATCAAGATAGTAATAAAGCTGGCAGTCCTGTATCGAAATAATCAGTTCAACCAGGAAGAGATTGCACTTATGGAAAAGTTCAAGAGGAAAGTCCACCAGCTGGCCATGACTGTGGTCAGCTTTCATCAGGTGGAATATACCTTCGACCGCAATGTGCTCTCAAAATTGTTGAACGAGTGTCGGGAATTCCTTCATCAGGTAGTCCAGCGTCATCTCACTGCAAAGTCTCATGGACGGATCAACAATGTGTTCGATCACTTCTCAAATTGTGAGTTTTTGGCAGCTCTATACAACCCATTTGGACCTTACAAAAAACATCTTCAAAGACTTTGTGAAGGTGTGAACAAAATGTTGGATGATGACAATATTTAATAATTGGCATCTTTGAAGAAATTGCTGGGAATTTCAATTTTTGAACTGATTGCCACAATAGCGTAAGAGACCATTCACTAAATGGTGTTTTATCTGCTGATGGTAACACTGGAGCCAGATTATTTCCTACAACACCGCTAACTGGTTCTTGCTGGAGAGTCGTTACCAAGCAGTGATTATATGCAGATAGGTTCCCTCTACATGCTGAGCGTGCTATAGGCTGTAAGTGGAAAACGCCTTGAATACAGTGGATTACTCAGAAGTGGGAATCTTACAAAGAAGTTCTGCAAAGAATGGGGGGAAAATGCTATTTAAGGCCTTGCCAAAAATATTTCAGTACAAATGTTGTGTTTTTCTGTGTAATGTATAATATATATATGTGACCTGATTCTTTATCCATTATTTCTTAATAATTGAATGACATGGCAGCTTCTTTTGGTTTTTGCTTCTGTTCTCCAATCTTTGTTTTGTAGGAACTATATTCATACAGATCTGCTGTCATCGAAGTGCATTGCATTTTATGGGATATTTTGATTGATACAATTATCCTCTTTGTGAAAAGTTCTTAATTTGTAAATGTAGACAGCAGAATTGCACTTTCTTAATGCCCTGGACAAATTGTCTTATGAAAAAAATAAAAAAAAAACGCTCTATCCATTCAGAGATATTATTATTATTATTTTAATACAGCACACAGGAGATTTGTTAAACATGGTTTAGCAATATACTTTCTCTTCTATTTCTCACTGCCTTACAACTAATTTAACTGTAATGAAACACTGCTCAGAAATATCATTATTTTTAATTTCTAAATCATTCACTTCATGATTTTGAACATAAACATACACATCAGAGCTGATCCATTTTAGTCCATTAACCCCTAATTGCCTGAATTAAAATCTAATATGCATACAATAATTGAACTGGTATGATACAATAAGCAACAGTATTCATTAAGGGGTTAAAATAAAGTTCCATTCACAAAACAAGCATCTCTTAGACTGGGATCTGTAGTGGAAAGCTATATTAAAAAAATCTGTGGGCAGCTCCTTTCTGTTATGAGCACCGCTGCTCATTTCCGGTCCGGTGCATTGTGGGGGATTATCGGGTGTACTCGGCTGGCTTTTGGAATGCGCACTGCGCATGCTCTGGAGCCGTCCAGTATAACCATATACATCCCCACGCTGCGCATGGACCGGTAATGAGCCGAAAAAAAGGAGCTGCCCATAGATTTGTAAACGAGGGATCACACTTCTTAATTATATATCATGCCCACCGGGGCATGATACTGATGCACCCCAGGGCTGGGGTACTCAGATCTCGGGCTGTAGCTTTAAGGGACTGTCATGGTGGCGGTGCCCGGATCCATGGCCCTGGTGGTCACGAAAAAGGGTTTAGTAAAAATAGAATAAGTTTTTTTGTTTTTTTTTTTAAACGTGACCCACCTGCAGTATTGGTGATGGCGCCAGCGCTGCCAGCAGACCTCCGGGGACGATGGGTAGGCAGCTGGATGACGTCACTCCCTGCAGGCAGAGCGAAGTCCCCAGGGCAGTGAGATAAAGAAATGATTTCACACCGGGAAAGGCACAGTCTTCTCCTTAAGACTGGAACACAGGTGACCAACTTAGTAGAAATAAGACACAGGAGACCTTCTTGCTCTGCACGGGTATTTACTGGTGACTTCTCAAACAATTCACAAAGTACACAGTCACAAGTAGCTGTCCGGGTAGTCGCCAAA
The DNA here is from genome assembly GCA_033576535.1 of Allobates femoralis. Lineage (NCBI taxonomy): Eukaryota > Metazoa > Chordata > Amphibia > Anura > Aromobatidae > Allobates > Allobates femoralis. The sequence goes on along the minus strand of JARQOC010000003.1, from coordinate 719,339,449 downwards.
GGATGCAAAGTCTCTCCGAGGCCCTCTACGATGTTCCTTCTGGTAACAATGTCTGTCCTTTTCACTCACTGCGCTCTCCTTACTATCCGTGCGCGGCCCTGCAAGAGCCCTCTTCGTACCAGGCCTGTTGGGTATATAGAGGGGTTACCCTTCTCTCTAAGTGGCTCAACCCAGTTTGGAGCTCCTGGTGGGGACGTGTGTGTCAGGGCTATATGAAAGGCCTTTGACCCACAGGGTTTGGCAGCTCAGAGCTAAACTTTCCTGCACCGCACTCAGAGCCAGTACTCCTGTCTTGGACTGGGTTCCCTCCTGGACTCGCAATCTTCAGTCTGGCACAGGCTTGCACAAGCCAGGGATCCCCTTTCTGTCTGGGATGCCTTCCTTTTTCAGCACCCTCCACCACAATCCTTGCAGGGACCTCCTTCTCCTCCTTCCCTCACGGTACTCTCCTCACGTTCTGACTAACTGTCACACCTGTTTCTTTCACTACACCTTAGCTCCTCCCACCGGGACTGGTTCCCTAGGAACATGTTAACCAAAAGGTCCCCTAACCTAAGTGTATGAATGCAGGGAGGAGGCCTCAGATTAACATTATCATCCTCTGGTGACCGGGATACCGCACATGCTAGTCTGGATGTAGTACCCCTTCTGTGGCGCACTGACCAGTGGGGGCCACAAATCATGGAGTGTGGAGAGACATGGAGGCTGAGAGACTGCCCACACATTGCACACACCTAGACAATGGGGGAAAATGTAATTTATAAACAACGTTTTTAGAACCATTATCGGTACTTACATTTAGGTCAGACAGGATGCTTAGAGATGTAGTATAGGAAGCTGCAGGGACAGGTATGATAGGTTTGGCATTAAATAACTGAAGGTCTCTTTAACTATGATTAATGACTGCTATCTGCTTATGTAGCTTATTAGCCAGTGATGCTTGTGAAGATGAGTTCAGACAAGGACCTAACAAGGCTGAAAAATGTATCCCTATAATACATGGAGAAAAAAGAAGGTGCTTGCAAATACTGGTCAGAGCATTGGATTTTTCTTCTGAAAAACGTTAGCAATGCTCTGGCATATTTTGTTTTTGAGATTTTCTCCCACTTTTATGAATGGAAATTAATAATTATCTATTGCATTACACATTACATCAGGTTTATGCAGTTTTGTGTGTTACTTATTACACCAAATATCAGCAATGCCTAATTTCAAGAAAAGAGCCTGGTCAAAGGTCCATGTTTAACTCCTTAAAGGGAACCTGTCACCAGGTTTTTGCAACCTAATCTGAGAAATAGCGTAATATAGGACCCGAGATCCTGATTCCAGCGATGTGTCATTTACTGAGCTGCTTGCTGTCATTTTGACAAAATTAGTGTTTTCTCTGTTGCAGATTTAGTAGTCTGTGAATATGCCAGTCTATTGGCAGCAGGTCAGAGATGTAATGATAATCTCAGCTGATTAATGTAGTTTTAATATCTCCAGCTGATTAAACAGTGATTTTATCATTAGCAGTCTACTTGACCTGCTGCCAAGTAGACTGGCATATTCACAGACTACTAAATCTGCAACAGAGAAAACACTAATTTTATCAAAATGACTGCAAGCAGCTCAGTAAATGACACATCGCTGGAATCAGGGTCTCTATTTATACATTATGCTGCTCTCAGATGGGATGGCAAAAACCTGGTGACGGGTTCCTTTAATGCCAAATGATGTGGACATGACACATCATGAGCAGGTGTAAGTTCCCACACCTTGACGTGCTATGTTTATTGTCTTTAAACTGTCAGTCTGTGAAAATGCACAGTGACAGATTTGTTCCAACAGCGGTCACTGACGGTTTACTGGAACCGGAGGAGGTGCGGGAACCATTTCATCCATGCAGATTCATGTGATCAGTCAATCAATCTTGCTGACTGTCGCCCCCTCCCGTACGATCACCGCTGTAGCTTCACCTAAAAAGGCAGACAAAGGTGCAATAGGATCTTATCTCCTTATTATGATCAATTACTGTGCAAAGTACGGCTCACCTTGCCCACTTGTGTGACCCACAACTGGTGAGTCCGCCTTATACAGCTTCCGCTGGATCCACCATTCCACGTGGATGGCCGTGCAAAACTACAGATCACAGGGACGAAGCATTGAAGACGATCCGTGCTACTTTTATGAATGAAGATGGACCAAGATCTTTAAGGTACCTGTTTATTTTGACTCGTTTCAAGGATGTCCCAGACTCCCTTCAGGAATACACCAAGTACTACAAGGGATACACCATTAATTGGTGTATCCTGAAGAGAGGCTGGGACAGCCTTGAAACGATCGAAATAAACAGAGCTTCCTTAAAGATCTTGGTCCATCTTCATTCATACAGAGCGCGGATCGTCTTCAATGCTTCGTCCCTGTCATCTGTAGTTTTGCACTCTGTAGCTTGGCACAGCTCTAAACAGAGCTCCTGCAATAGCACCCAGGGACAGTGCTAGCACCAGCCCTGGCTGATCAATCCCCCAGATGCCATAATCAAGAGTGATTAGACATTTGGAAGGTTGTGGAAGGAAGGGGGCTCACTCTGTCATTTTCAACGGCACCCACGTGACAAAATTGTGGGGAGCTAATAATTATCATGGCACCTGGGAGTAAAACAATAACTGGTGTGCCAGGTAAGGCCTATTGTACCTGTGTAATATAAAAGGTTGCATGTATTGCAGTACATGAGAAATAAAGTACAGTTGTATCGCATATCCAGAAATGATCTATAAAACTGTCACTATTTCATGCCTACAGTAAATACCATAAAAAAAATGGCAAAAAAACTATGCTTTGTTATCATGACTCAACTAAAAGTGGAATAAAACATGATCAAATAGACTAATGTAAATATAAATGGTATTGCTGAAAACTCATCTTGTTCCACAGGAAGCAAGGCACCGTGCAACTCCATCTGGGGGATACAAATTTATAGCTCTCGCAATACTGTAATGCAAAAACAATACTTTTTACACAATAAAATATTTTATAGAAAAAGTGGCAAAACATTAAAAAAAAGTTATACAACTCTAGTATACGATTGATGCCTTTTAGCCCCCTGGTTGGTCACTCCCTCCGTCTGCTGGTCTTAATTCCTTCCCATGATCTCCCGAGGCTGGAAATTTCAAAAACTACTGTGGGTCATAACTTCCCAAAAGAAAGTGTATCTAGGCAGTGAGGGCACGCGGCCTCGGCCGCTGCACTGCCGCTTTGAACTGCTGGCGCAATCGATGTGTCAGAGCGGAGGAGACTTTCTCCGACACTGTCTGCTAGTCCCGCCCACCGGATCATGTGATGCAGTCATGTGACTGCTCAGGTCACGTGACCGCAGTCAGCGCGAGAAGAACCACAGATATGAGTGGAGCAACAGCCGGCAGTGGAAACAGGAATAGTAAGGTGAGTATGTGACTTTTTTTTAATTTTTTTTATTAGGAGGGGGCATTTACTATAAGGATGGGGGCTATACAAGGAAGGGGTATTTTCTATAAGGATGGGGGCTATACAAGATGGGGCATTTACAATAAGGATGGGGGCTATACAAGATGCGGCATTTACTATAAGGATGGGGGCAATACAAGGATAGGGGCAATACAAGGAGGGGACATTTACTATAAGCATGGGGGCATTACAAGGATGGGGCATTTACTACAAGGATGGGGGCTACACAAGATGGGGCATTTACTACAAGGAGGGGACATTTACTATAAGGATGGGGGCAATACAAGGAGGGGACATTTACTATAAGCATGGGGACATTACAAGGAGGGGGCATTTACTACAAGGATGGGGGCATTACAAGGAGGGGACATTTACTACAAGGATGGGGGGATTACAAGGAGGGGACATTTACTACAAGGATGGGGGCATTACAAGGAGGGAACGTTTACTACAAGGATGGGGGCAATACAAGGAGGGGACAATATAAGGATGGGCATCACAAAGCACTCACTGATGTCAGGGAGACCAGTCAAGGAAAACACTGCGGGCAGCTGGCTGAAGTGCTAAAACACAGTGAAATCCATGATGCATTGTCCCCTGGAAATTTGAATATGCAAATGGAGTCCGTGGAGCCTCGATTAAGAGTCTCAAACATGGGAGTAGCCAGATATCCCTCCAGGGAAGGACCTAGCCATGGGGTGGCTCCTTGCGGAGACCACCATTACCACCATACTAAGTGGCCCTTTGAGTCAATATCCCACTCAGTTACGAGTTAAAGGGAACCTGTCAGATTGTTTATGCCTCCCCAGCTATCACTGTCTGTACCTGCAGCTTCATAATACTATTCTAATCATCCCTGTCTGAGCTCAGAGTGTAATGTGAAAGGTGAAAAAAAAGCATTTATACACTTACATTTCCTTATGTAATGAGGCAGGCAGTCCCCAGCTTGGAGGATGGGGACTGTTTGGCAGGTTAATAGTTAACATTTCAGCCTTGTGCTAGAACATGTTGGGAGACCTGATGTGATGTCACAACCATGTGACTACAATACGCGGAGCTAAGTTCTCATAGAACATAATATGCTTGCTGGCTTAGCTCCGCCCACTATGGTCACATGATTGTTACATCACACAGGTCTTTTAGCTATCCATGTTAAAAGTAAGTTAACTATTATCCTGCCAGACAGTCCCCCTCCTCCAAGGTGGGGACTGAAATGTAAGTGTATAAATGCTTTTTTTTTCACCTTTCATATTAATCATCCCTGTCTGAGCTCATAGTGTAGACTGGTATTATAAAGCTGCAGCTACAGACAGTGATAGCTGCAGGGGCATAAACCACCTGACAGGTTCCCTTTAAGGATATGACAAGGGAATTAACAGAGCCAGGTATCCATCCACAGACAGCTGTTGCTGGGGTATTGCCCCTCAACAGTGTGGAGTAGGAATCTGGCTAGGTGGGAGCAATGCCTGGCATACCAACATCACAAAGCACTCACTGATCTCAGGGAGACCAGTCAAGGATGGGGGCATTACAAGGAGGGGGCATTTAGTACGAGGATGGGGGCATTACAAGGAGGGGGCATTTACTACGAGGATGGGGGCATTACAAGGAGAGGCGGCATGATGGGGGAGAGGTGGCATGATGAGGCATTTACTTCAAGGAGGGGGCATGATGGGGCATTACTACAAGGAGGGGGCATGATGGGGCATTACTACAAGGAGGGGGCATGATGGGGCATTACTACAAGGAGGGGGCATGATGGGGCACTACTGCAAGGGGACAAGGATCGGGCATTACTGGAAAGGGACAAGGATGATGCCTTACTGAAAAGGGGACAAGGATGGGGTATTACTACAAGATGGGAGCAGAATTGGCCATTACTAAATGTGGACAAGGATGGAGCATTACTACAAGTTGGGAGCAGAATGGGCCATTACTAAATGTGGACAAGGATGGGGCATTACTACAAGAAAGGGGGCAGAATGGAGACATTACTGCCAGGAGAGGGTCAGGATGGAGCAAATAACTACAAGGAGAGGGTCAGGATGGAGCACATAACTACAAGGAGAGGGTCAGGATGGACCACATACCTAGAAGGAGAGCGTCAGGATAGAGCACGTAACTACAAGAAGACAGGATGGACCACGTACCTACAAGGAGAAGGTCAGGATGGAGCACATAACTATAAGGAGAAGGTCAGGATGGAGCACATAACTATAAGGAGAAGGTCAGGATGGAGCACATAACTATAAGGAGAAGGTCAGGATGGAGCACATAACTACAAGGAGAAGGTCAGGATGGAGCGCATAACTACAAGGGAAGGGTCAGGATTGGGCACATAACTTCAAGGAGAGGGTCAGGATGGATCTATCTCTATCATTCTTCCATTTTTTTCTTCACACAGATCAGTCCACCTGCTGTGTCTGGAAAGAGCAGTGGGAGCAGCTCAGCTTCAATGTGAAGTAAGTTCACATGAGCTGGATGACCACTGCTGAAAAGAAGACTGCAAAGGTAAGTTTAAATTGATTAATTGTTAAAATAATAGAACTTATCAGGGGGTCAAGACTACAAGCGCTGTACAGGCAAGAGAATTGTCAGCTGCTGACTCTTCCCCTGTGCAGCTCTTGTGATGGCCACTGCTGTCATTTAGGATAAATTGCCCTATCGGCACTTCACTATAAAGAATTAGGTTTTAAGTAGCAGATTGGCCGGTCTCGTAAAGGTTCGCCATCACTGTTCTAGGGAGATGGTGCTGCTGCAGTCGGTTCAAGCTTGGTCCCCATTCTGTTTGAAAACGGAACACTGCTTCCCTAGTGTGTTTCAAGTAGCCGTTCTACGTGTCTGATGCGAGTCACTGTAGTAATAACTACTCCCAGAAGTGAAGAGAGACTACATTTACAGATAGTGATAATACTACTCACTGGATAAGTAAAGGTGAGGTCAAATGATCCGAGGTCAGGTCCAGAAAATGGTGCAGTACAACAAGGGGAAATCGGAGACTAAGTCCAATTCACGAGCCAGGGTCCGGAAAACCAGAAAGACAAGACAGTGTACAAAGAGCAGGCAAAAGAGTAATCATGTCACAGTCAAATGGTCAAAGTCCAGGTCATGGAATTAAGTCAGGCACAGAGTACCCAGAGATCCATTTCACGCAGGCAGCAGCAAGTGTGGAGGGAAGAGCTAGTATGCTTGAGTAGAGAGCTAATTAAGGGAATTGAACACAGATGATTACAGCTCAGACCCTGCACAACCAAAGCAGACTGACCGCTTCCACACAATAGTAACATAGCAGACCAGGACAGTGTGGAGAACATGAGTGTTTCTTCACCCCAGGGTTCTAAGAAGACTTGGTACCAAGGTGGTTGTACAGTTTTTCCCCACGGATCAGAGGATATACCTTATGTAGGGCACAGTTTTACAGTAATTCATGGAAACACCAGGCTTAACTGGTATACTATACATACTTAATTTTAAAATAAAAATTGACGCTACAACCAAATGGATAAACAAGGCCGTGGGCTTTATTAAGGTTAAAATAAATTATTAAATTAAATAATAACCATTTAATTTAATTTTCCAAAATGAACCAAAGCTATATTTTAATAGCATTACATCCATATCAAACGTTGTTATATAAATACCATGAAAACATACCAAAACCATCCCAACACATATTGGAACATTTTTACTCCTCTAATAATGCCTCACAACAATTAAAAATAAATGACAAAATCAAGTAATAAATACCTTTGCGAACAGCCTCAATAATATCATAGGCCATTCGTTACAGAAGGTTTTAAAAATTTTTTTTTTTATTTAAACAAACCATAATCACAGGGAGGGAGGGTGGGTCTCAAATTCTGGCAGAGGTCTGACTGACCCTCTGACAGAAAGGCCCTATTTATAGCCACACTGCCCGCCAAACGTTACTGACCAATCAGTAAACACTAGCCCTCAGGCCAAACCATTGGCTGGACTCCAGCCAACCACTACCAGTTGCCATGCACTGACCCTAAGTCCATGGCAACACATGACTGCCTCAATGATTAACACCAATAGGGTATCACAGCCTGTGTTGCCATGTTGTCCCCCGCAATCTGCTCAGGGGACATTACATAATCATGTATGATGATATGGTGCCATCTGACTGATCTGTCTGTTTGAAGCTCAGGTCCCAATAGGAGTTTTTTTTTTCCTGTTGGAGACTATTGGTAAATCAATCTCCTATGCATTTGCCTCTAAAGCCCACCTCACTGCACCCTGTTCCTGTATCCCACAGTACCCTCTCTTTTGAATTCGGAGATTGGTGTCTCCGGTAGGTCCCTCAGTGCCCCAAGACTGGCACCTTCTAGTACTGCAGTCCAAAACCTCTGCCTAGAGGTAGCCAGAAGCAATATTAAGGTCCCACCTTGACAGGAACTCTCTGGGACCTGATCTGTGTCAGAAGCTAGCTCAGTTATTCCTCTGTAGAATGAGAACCCAGAAAGTAGTGTATTGCCTGCATTCTTGGTCCTCAGGCTGAGGCTGACAGCAACTATGTAGGCTGTCTTCCCGAGAGATATTGACACCTTCCCGTCTGCCTGTTTGGGGATCACACTTCCTTGTTATCCTGACAGGCTGGGGGTACTGCTTTCCACAGTGGCGTAACTTCAGGCCCTGGGGCCCCGATGCGAAAGCTCCAACGGGGCCCCCAATCATTGCAAATCTTTAATAGTATTAGTCTTTTTCTATGGGCCAAAGGGACTTTTGGGGCCCCCCTAGGCTGCAAGGCCCGGGTGTGATCGCAACCCCTGCACCTGTTGTAGTTACGCCCCTGGCTTTCCATAAGCCTGACAAACTGTGGGCAACTCCTGCCCCTTATCTTGACAGACTGTGAGAAATACTTTCTCATTACTCCGACAGGTGATGGGTACCACTTTCCCATCCAGACAGGCTATGGGTACATCTTTCCCATAGTCTTAACTAGCTGGAGGGTACCGCTTTCCCATCATCTGTGCAGATTATGGGCACAACTTGCCCATCACCCTGACCAACTGTAGGAAAACTGTCCCACTGCCCTGACAGGTTATGGGGTCTGCTTACCCATCATCCTGACATGCAGTGAGAACAACTCTCCCATCATCTGGACCGGCAGGGGGGGTAGCCCTTTCCCATCATCTGACCAGCTGTGGGTACCACTTTCCCACCACTCTGACAGATTATGGGGACCGCTTCTCCATCCCCCTTACAGTTAGTGGGTACAACTAACTGTTGGTCCCAAGCCACGTCTTCGGTGACCCTTGCTAGACCATTACCTGGCACAGCGATCCTTGGTAACAGACCACGTGCTCAAGGTCTGAGTCCGAAGCTGTGCTCTCCTTGAGAGATTTCAGGCTGTCATCAGTTCCCAACACCTCCTGACACCCCTGACTAGACATGGTCAGAATAGATGAGACTGCAACGTCTCCTGTCAGTTCCTGGGTACCTGTCTCCTGGCTTCCATTTGACTCGGCAACCACTTGGTCAGAAGGGGGGAAGCAGTTGGACTCCCGTGGGGCTCCAGCTCTCCCACTGTGGGTGACAGCCACTGTCACTGTTGGTAATGCCTGATTTCTTCAGCTCCTGACCAAGTTACCAGTTCAGGCGGCCAACCTGGCCTCCTGATATCCTGGATGTGGAGGAACCCTGCAATGAGATTTTACCTGGGAGCCCTACATTTTCTGTGGCATCTTCCACCTCAAGGGCTACTTTCCTCCCCTGCAGCTGCTGAGGAGCCTTGCCCCCTATTTCTCCCTTAAGGGGACAAATAGTCCCAGCACACTGGGTAGTCATACCTGAATGCATTTTCACATCTATCTTTGACTTTCCCACTTGTTACAGCAGCCGGTGTGGCACCCCAGGGGTTAATGTGCCACAGTAACATCACAAGGGTTCACTCCCCACACTACACTGGCGTCTCTAGGCCAGAAGGGGGAGCTCAAGCAGCTCCCTTATATATATTCTGGTCTGAGGAGAGGAAGTGGGAAGAGCAGAGTGGTGGATGGAGCTTAAGTGGCACCTACAAGAGGGGGAGGAGCTAATGTTTACCTCAGAGTGGTAGTGACAGTTAGTTGCAGTTGGAGTTGGAGTGAGTGCAGTTCCTGAGAGGACCGAGGAAGAGAGACTGCTGGTGTAAAGGGGCTGCCTTAGGCTTTTCCACAGCCTACTACCCACTTCCAGGCCTAGCCAGGGTCTGAAGGAAGGACACGGACGCCAGCAACATGGGACTGGGAGCAGTACTGTCACAGAAGCAAGGAGGCAAAATAAAGAGTTATTGCCTTTGCAAGCAAGAAACCCCGAGAACTACAGCTCCTTCAAGTTAGAACTACTGGCAGTAGTTTCGGCTGTAACTGAACGTTTCAAGCACTACCTGGCAGCTGCAGAATTCACATCTACATGGATAACAACCCGTTGACTCAACCTGGATTCAGCAAAATTAGGTGCGTTGGAGCAGCGATGGACAGCCCGGCTGTCTAACTACAATTTTGTCATCAAATATAGGGCAGGCCGCAGATGCCTTATCCCAGATGCCACACCTGAAAGATGTGGAAGAAGAACCGGAGGAGTTGGAAGAAATTGAGCTACCGGCCTTTCACCGTTCTAAGGTAGACAAGTATCAACCCGGCATCTACCAAACAGAACAACAGGCAAGTCTCAACCCGTTGGCACACCATGGATGGGCTGACACCCAGGATAGCGACCTAGCTGTGAAGCTAGTGAAAGAACTGCTTACACAACAAGGTGTGTACCCTAACCAGAACACCCCAGCTGAGACCCAATACCTCTGGAAAGAGCGAAGCAAGTTGTTCCTGTATCAAGTGAAGTTCTGCAGAAGGCATACCAACCCTAAAACACATGAATTAGTCTGGCAGATAATCGTACCCAAACGAGACGTCAAAATGGTGCTCTTAAGAGAGAGATTCTACTGGGTTGGCATGAGAAAGTCAATTGAAGATTGCTGTAGAAAATGTGGCCCGTGCAACCTCAGAAGAAAAGATCAACAGAGTGCCCCACTCCAGTCCATAGTAACCAAGCAACCACTTGAGTTAGTTGCGTTAGACCATGCCAAGTTGTCACCAAGCCGCTCAGGCTATGTCTATGCCTTAACCATCGTGGATCATTAACCACGGACCACGGAGAGTAAGAACTTGGAATCTTATGCAGTGACCCGAGGGCCTAGAGGCCTACTGCACTTAAACAGGAGACACCCGTACGTGTTAATATTGTTTTGCAACGTTCAAAAAAGCCCAGTACCTACAGAGACTAGCCTGTACGAACTTCTTGCATATTCTTGAAGTTTTCTTATTTATGGACCATAATACCACGGATTGGTTGTGGTATAGACACTTTTGTAAATATTTATCAGCCCGGAGACAATACTTAACCCCCGGAAAGACTGCTTTTGAACTTTTTGGACTCTTTTGAATTTTAGTGATTTTTGTACTTTTTACCTTTTAAGACTCTGTAAATATTATTTGATATGTTAACTGTTTATTTGATGTTCCAGTCCCGGAATACTGTTCTTAACTAAGGGGGAATGTGACACCCCAGGGGTTAATGTGCCACAGTAACATCACAAGGGTTCACTCACCACACAACACTGGGCACTACACTGGCGTCTCTAGGCCAGAAGGGGAAGCTCAAGCAGCTCCATTATATATATTCTGGTCTGAGAAGAGGAAGTGGGAAAGAGCAGAGTGGTGGGTGGAGCTTAAGTGGCACCTATAAAAGGGGGAGGAGCTAATGTTGTTTACCTCAGAGTGGTAGTGACAGTCAGTTGCAGTTGGAGTTGGAGTGAGTGCAGTTCCTGAGAGGACCGAGGAAGAGAGACTGCTGGTGTAAAGGGGCTGCCTTAGGCCTCTCCACAGCCTGCTACTCACTTCCAGACCTAGCCAGGGTCTGAGAGAAGGAGTAAGAGACACAAGAGAACACATCTGGGAGACTGAGTTACCCCATAACTCGCCCCGAAGGAGCGCACAGACCAGATACCGAATCCGAAGCTGTGACTGACACACGCAGCACAGTAAACACCGGACTAGTGGAGGTGGTATATCTACACTGTACCTCAGCAAAGCAACACGGCAGGGCCAGAAGCACATGGAAAGGCTCAAGTTGCCTAGCAAAGGGGGTACCTGTGAGGAGAAACAGGGCCAGCAGCTCAGCTAAAGCAGTAGCAGGGTCACACACAAGGCGCAGGAATAGGAAGCTGAGCACCCGGACAGGGTGGGAGCAACCCGGCCCCGGTACAGACTCCGTGGACAGTACTCTGCCAAATATCATCTACAGTAAAGCCTTGGAAAACTACAAAATCGTGAGTCTGTGTGATCCTTGCACTCAAGTCCTACTCTCCCTCACCAACTGTCATCATCTCTACTACTACCCCTATCCTGCAACATCTATAGCACTATTGATAGACTATTACTACCACTGCCACGGGGAACCCAGCTCTACCTGTGGAGAGCCATTACATCTCCAGCTGCCAAACATCATCCCCGGAGGTTCTGCAGCAGCGGTGGTCCCCTCACTGACCACAACCCGTGGGTGGCATCACGACAAACTCCCTTGTAAATATCCCCCCATTACTTGCGGAACCCGGGACATGGTCCGGAGCAGGACCTCCATGACATCCCTAGTAGTATCCCGGTCCGGTACCGAGTACCCCGTCCCAGTGGGCTCCACACTGGCCCTCTCATGTCTCATCAGTGACATGTTCATAGCCCACTCCTTCCTCTTTGCAGCAGGCGTGTTCATCACACTGACAACATCATCAGTGCACATTACATTACTGTCTGTGGAATCAGAACATGGGGGTTCAGCTGCCACATACTGGAACACCAGCCGCCCCAAATCTGTCCCAAGGAAAACATTTGCAGGAATATTAGAAGATACCTCCACCTCTCTCCCTCCCTTTCCAGCACTCTAGTCCAAATAAACCTTGGCAACCTGCACGCCGGTTCGATGCCTCCAATCCCAGAAACAGTGAGGATGTGAGGATTTTTCTGGGTACCAAATCCTAGGGGGACACTATCCCAGATCGTACAAGTCATCTCCGTGCCGGTGTCCTGCAGTCCCATGGACACAGCTTGGCCTATGGTGACGAGTTGGAAATTGTTAAGGGACCTACCCCGCCCTTCCCAACCATACACAAAAAAGTGGACAGTGTCTGGGATGGAAATGGGGCCTGCTTGGATACATGACCTTGAAATGTCCTAATTGATTACAGAAGTGAAGCCATTGGGGTTCTACCACCGCACACATTGGCTAGATGTATAAGCTCTTGTCGCATTCTAAATCTTAAAAAGATTTATGAATTGCCCCTTCTCCACCTGCATTATGTATAAAAGTCCACTATCCTGGTATATATGTCCCGCATCCTGTTATGCATGGTCTTTATGGGTCCATCCTGGTGTATATGGTCCATATGGTCTTTATCCTGCTATTTATGTCCTCATCATGCTATATATGGATGCATCCTCCTATATCTTCTCCATCCTACTATATATGGTCTCCATCCTACTATATATGGTCCCCACCCTGCTATACATGGTGTCCATCCTGCTATACATGGTCCCCGTCCTGCTATATATATCCTCATCCTGGTATGTATAGTCCCGGTCCTGGTACATATGGTTCATATGGTCTCCATCCTGGTTTACAAGTCTGTTAGAATCACTGCACACACACACTTTCTAGTCTTTTTGCTTATTGGTGAATGTTTATTCGGAAGGTGCTCTTGTTAGAACTGCGACAGCACCTTCAGAATAAACATTCACCAATAAGCAAAAAGACTAGAAGTGTGTGTGTGCAGTGATTCTAACAGACTTATACTGTCGCAGTTCTAACAAGAGCACCTTCCGACTAAACATTCACCAATAAGCAAAAAGACTAGAAGTGTGTGTGTGTGCAGTGATTCTAACAGACTGGAATACGGGACTCAAGAGCCCCCTTCACTAGCACCACACCACCTCATATGCCGTGTGCTAACCATTGAATCAGACATCCTGGTTTACATGGGCCCCATCCTAGTATACATGATGCACATCCTGATTTACATGGCCCTATCCGTGTAAATATAATCCCGATCCTGGTTTACATGGCCCCATCCTTTTAAATATGATCCCCATCCTTGTTTATGTGGGCCCCATCCTTGTATATATGATCCCCCATCCTGGTTTACATGGCCCCGTCCTTGCATATATGATCCTCATTCTGGTTTACATGGCCCCATCCCTGTATATACGATCCCCATCCTGGTTTACATGGGTCTCATCCATGTAAATATGATCCCCATCCTGGTTTACATGACCCACATCGTTGTATATATGATCCTCATCCTTGTTCAAATGGTCCCATCCTTGTATATATGATCCCTATAATGGTTTACATGGCCCCATCCTTGTATATATGATCCACATCCTGGTGTAGATAGACCCATCCTTGTATATATGATCCCCATCCTGGTTTACATGGCCCCAACCTTGTATATATGATCCACATCGTGGTTTACATAGCCCCATCCTTGCATATATGATCCTCATCCTTGTTTACATGGCCCTGACCTTGTATATATGATCCACATCCTGGTATACATAGACCCATCCTTGTATATATGATCCTCATCCCCGTTTACATGGCCCCATCCTTGCATATATGATCCTCATCCTGGTTTACATGGCCCCGACCTTGTATATATGATCCTCATCCTGGTTTACATGGTCCCATCCTTGTATATATGATCCCCATCCTGATTTACATGGTCCCATCCTTGTATTTATGATCCTCATCCTGGTTTACATGGCCCCATCCTTGCATATATGATCCTCATCCTGGTTTACATGGCCCCGACCTTGCATATATGATCCACATCCTGGTTTACATAGACCCATCCTTGTATATATGATCCTCATCCTGGTTTACATGGTCCCGACCTTGTATATATGATCCCCATCCTGGTTTACATGGTCCCGACCTTGTATATATGATCCTCATCCTGGTTTACATGGTCCCGACCTTGTATATATGATCCTCATCCTGGTTTACATGGTCCCATCCTTGTATATATGATCCCCATCCTGATTTACATGGTCCCATCCTTGTATTTATGATCCTCATCCTTGTTTACATGGCCCAATCCTTGCATATATGATCCTCATCCTGGTTTACATGGCCCCGACCTTGCATATATGATCCTCATCCTGGTTACATAGACCCATCCTTGTATATATGATCCACATCCTGGTATACATAGACCCATCCTTGTATATATGATCCTCATCCTGATTTACATGGTCCCATCCTTGCATACATGATCCACATCCTGGTTTACATGGCCCCGACCTTGTATATATGATCCTCATCCTGGTTTACATGGTCCCATCCTTGTATATATGATCCTCATCCTGATTTACATGGTCCAATCCTTGTATTTATGATCCTCATCCTGGTTTACATGGTCCCATTCTTGTATATATGATCCACATCCTGGTTTACATAGACCCATCCTTGTATATATGATCCTCATCCTGGTTTACATGGTCCCATCCTTGTATATATGATCCTCATCCTGATTTACGTGGTCCCATCCTTGTATTTATGATCCTCATCCTGGTTTACATGGTCCCATTCTTGTATATATGATCCACATCCTGGTTTACATAGACCCATCCTTGTATATATGATCCTCATCCTGGTTTAAATGGCCCCGACCTTGCATATATTATCCACATCCTGGTTTACATGGCCCCGACCTTGTACATATGATCCACATCCTGGTTTACATGGTCAACATCCTTGTATGTATGTCCCTGCTTTGTCCCTAACACCTACTTAAAAACAAAAATATTCTACTAACCTCTTCCACATCGCCCGGCGTCCTCTCTGTCCAGAGCACAGAGGCGGCAGCTGGTTTTGGAGTTCGTGCCAAGTTGGATGATGTCACTGGCAGGGGCGGACCCAGACTGTAGTGGGCCCTGGTGCAAGAAATTTTTCGGGGGCCCCCCCCCCAGCCTAATATATACAGTCCATTACAGCCTAATATATACAGTTCAGCACAGCCGCCAGGTAACATATACAGCCAAGCACAGGCTCCAGGTAATATATATAAACTAGCACAGCCTCCAGGTAATATATACAGCCCAGCATAGCCTCGTATAACATATATAGCCCAAGACAGCCTCAAGGAGGATATATACATACTAGATGTGTGCCCGATGCGATCACATTGGACGGCGAGGATTGGTGCGGCGGCGGGATGCAGGGGGCGGCTAAGTGGACACACACACACCTACACGCACAGAAGGAAGACGGAGGGGAAAGAGGGCAGAGAGGGACGGAGGAGAGAGAGGACAGAGAGGGACGGAGGATAGAGAGGACAGAGAGGGACGGAGGAGAGAGAGGGACGGAGGAGAGAGAGGACAGAGAGGGACGGAGGAGAGAGAGGACAGAGAGGGACGGAGGAGAGAGAGGACAGAGAGGGACGGAGGAGAGAGAGGACAGAGAGGGACGGAGGAGAGAGAGGACAGAGAGGGACGGAGCAGAGAGAGGACAGAGAGGGACGGAGCAGAGAGAGGACAGAGAAGGACGGAGCAGAGAGAGGACAGAGAGGGACGGAGGAGAAAGAGGACAGAGAGGGAAGGAGGAGAAAGAAAACAGAGAGGGACGGAGGAGAAAGAGGACAGAGAGGGACGGAGGAGAAAGAGGACAGAGAGGGACGGAGGAGAGAGAGGACAGAGAGGGTAAGTTACATGAATGTGCATCCAAAGCTCCTGTCTCACTGACACTCAGGAGCCGGCCGGCTGCTTCTTTGCACAACCGGGCCCCCAAGCACTGCAGGCCCCCCGACTTCAGTAGTTACCCCCTGGGTCTCCTATCCTGGTGTATAGGTTCCCCATTCTGGTATATACAGTATATCTCCAGTATGGTAAATATGTCCTCCAACCTGGTATATATGGGCCCATACTGGTATATGTCCCCATCTGTACACTGGATATATAATGCACTGTATTGATCACACCTGGTACTGCCTACAGGACATCACATATATATGGAGCCATATAAAATAATATGTGATGTCCTGTAGGTTTAGATGTGATCAATCAGTGCAGGGCTCTGTATACTGAGGTGTGTGGTGTCTGCTGGGGTCATAGTGCAGGGCTCTGTATACTGAGGTCTGTGGTGTCTGCTGGGGTCAGAGTGATTTATTGCAGGAGTCTGCTCTTTCCTGTAGGTCGGGTGATGCTGGAGCCGATAATCCAGCACTGACAGACCGACCTGATCTGCCACAGACTCCTGCAATCACTCACTCTGATCCTCAGCAGAGCAGACCCTGACCGGACTGAGGAGCGTCCTCCTGCCCCACACCATGATTAATGACCTCCTGCTTACCGGCATCTTCTGAGGTCTAGTCCATCCACAATCTGCTCTCCAGGAGGCTGAAGGAGCAGGTGAAGTGTCCCTCTGCAGACCCCGTCCACACAGTGTGCAGGGGGCCTGTCTGCAGCTGCTGATGTGATCTGCGAGCAGCCTGGGGGGGAATATTTACATTCAAATCCACAGTGCGTTCCCCAGGCAGCTCCAACAGCTGATATTGGTGCGCCCCCTGCACTCCCAGGCCCAGTCCCGACCACTGCGACTGTGATTGTTGCACCCAGAGCAGTGGAGGCAGGGGCCCGTGCAAAGCGCGGGGGTGGGGGTGGAACCACGGCACCTGACCCGCGGCTGGAGCCTTGGGGGTCCCCTAACCGGCCGGGGCCCTGGTGCAGCTGCACCAGCTGCACCACGGTAGGTCCGCCCCTGGTCACTGGCATGCGCTGTACCGCCGACTTCAGTTGCCACCACTATTTGGCCAGTAGCAGTTGTTTCAGTGCAGGGACCCAATGGGTTTCTGCTCTTCGATGCATTTCAACTGGATGCTATATGTCCAACCTGGAGATTTCTGCACTAAATCTGCATCCTGTGGCAGGAAAACACACCAAAAGTGGGTTGCGGATTTTGTACTTTCTTGGTGCAGATTTGTGCCCTGCATTTTTCTTAATGAAGTCAGTGACTGGAAGGGCTGAAAAATGCAGGCAAATTGGTACCAACAATTGACATGCTGCACATTGTTTTCTGCACCAAATCTGCAAGGATACATTTCAGAATTCTCATAGACTTTGTTGGCTTTAGGATAAGCATGCAAATTTTTGACAAATCTGCACCAAAAAAACCCATGAAAAATGCATTGTGTGCACATAGCCTAAGGGTGTAAGAAAAAGTTTAATGGTTTGTCTTCATTCCGTCTCCTATGGCCACTATCTATAGAATTGGACAGATTTTTTTCTATACATTTGTATATTTACAATTCAGCTGGTAATAAAATTATATTTACAATGTGTTATCTCTTGAAGGTTAGCCATGTTGAGTATTTGGTGCACAAATTTTCTGCATCAATTCTGTCGTAGCAGAAAAACGCTCTAAAAACTCAATGCATTTTTGATGCATCTATGGCGGCCGTCACACGCTTCAATCTTGTGAGCGATATTGTTAGCGATCACGTGCACGCGCAATCGATTACAATATCGCTCACATCGCTGGTGAGATGTCACACAGACAGACTCACCAGCGATGCGGAGCCGCGATCTCGCTCGTTACTATGGTACACATCGGGTAACTAGGCGCCGCGCGTCGCTTAGTTACCCGACGTGTACCATAGTTACCATCTCCCAGCATAGGCGCGGTCGCTGGGAGATGGATTATCGTGGTGTCATACACCACGATGATGCAGATCGTTGCATCGTTCATCGCTAGATCTGAGAACCGAACCTCAGATCAGCGATGTCACGATCAAGCGATTTAACATCGTAAATCGCTTGATTACATGCAACGATATCTTGCCCGATATCGCTTAAGCGATCAAAAAGGAGATCGCTTAAACGATATCGGGCAAGATATCGTTCCGTGTGACGGCCCCCTATGGTGTGTTTTTTTCATGTGTTTTTCTTGAATGTGTTTTTTCAGTGAAGGCCATTTGAAAAAAGCTTGGAGAGAGGAGAGAGAAAGGATAGGCATGCAGATCTGTCATAAAACTGCACCACAAAATGCATCAAAAAACGCACTGTGTGCAAATGGTTCAGGGTCACTGACTTGGGCCTAACGCGGCACCGACCACCAAAACCTCTTCACAGCTCTTGTACCGACTGCATACTCTAACTAACTCCGCCCCCAGCACCAGTATTTATAGGGGATCTTGCCTAAGGGCAGCAAGTTGGGCTCCCCCTACTGTGCTGGGGAGAAAGGTGTTGTTTGAGTCTGTGTACCCACTGTGGAAACCCATCCATGCTGTAGATGAGTCTGTGGTTACCTGTGTGATCAGGGCGCCACATTATACACACTTCTAAAATTTTTGGCTTCATTAGGGTAAAGGTACCGTTACACGCTTCAATGTTGTACTGATATCACCAGCGATCTCACAGGAGCACGGTCGTTAGGACATCTTTTTGACATCGTTGGTGAGATGTCACACGTGTAGATATCGTGGACGACACACCAACGATGTAGCGAGCAGCAATTGTTCGCACAACCCAGCAAATGATACTTGTTCACTGTTGTGAATAGGTGAAGTCGTGAACGACATCATTATTGCGGTGTCACACAGGACGATGCAGCAGGTTGGCTGATCGTGGATCGTTTGATTTGAGAACATGTTCTCAAATCTGCAATCAACAATCCAACGATTTATCGTAGTCATATCTCGGTGTAACACCGCAACGACGTCCTAACGATGTCATTTGAACGACTCCAAACCCGTGACGTTTGAGCGATATAGTTCACGATCTCGTACCATGTAACGGGGCCTTTAGAGAAGTCCTGTGGATCTAGCAGCCACATCCGATTGCCTAACCTGGGATTGTGATCATTGCTGGGAGTCTGGATTTATGCACTCCTCAACACCTCTTGGTCACACTTCAAGGGTCCTTGTTAAGCTCCTAAAAAGACTGGAAGCTGCAGAAGTTTTTCATGGTATGTCCAAATGTGTCCAAACTTAGAACAGCAGGCAAAGAAAAAGAAAAAACTGAAATTTTGAAGTTGGACCCTCGAGTAACAGCTGACCATGATTAACACTAAATAGTTTGTATTAATGGACTCAGGAGAACTGGTCATTTAGGAAAAAAAAGTAAAAATTCCAGGCTCAACTAATTACATTAAAGTAAATGTGGGAACAATCATGGGAAACTATATTTTATGACATTGCCTGCTGCTACCCACACAAAGTTTATTGTGTCCCACGGTAAAACAATATAATAATATTGGAAGGCGAAGTGAAACTCCACCCAACGATGCTGTATTGCATTATTTACTATAGTAAGTTTCCATGAGATTCTCAATAATTTAAAAAGGTCAAAGTCTCCTGCTTACATAAATGTTTTCTTCTCCCCAAATATTTACCATGTTCCCTTGATATTATATTGCGTGTTATTACCGTATCTAAACTGAAAACCATTTTAGGCCATTCGCACACGGCGTCATTTTCACGTGGATTCTGCCCGGAATAAACATGAAATACACATCAATGCCATAACGACATTACTGTTACTGTACATATATTCCGTCTTATGTCATGTCTTTTAACGCTTTAGGGTTCGGATACCATAAAGTAACCTGTATATTTTTCTAGCGGAAGCCCACCACTGTCAATCTGAAATCTTAGAAAAAAAGACACCGTCGACAGAGCTGCTACAAGAAACGTCTGAGAAGACACTGGCAAAGTCGCTTCATGATAAGAACAGACGTTTCCCTAATGTGGCTTTGCCTTTAAAAGCCCAGCAGGTACGTCATCATCCTAAAGATGCTATGAAGACATAGTCTTAGCTTGTTTTATATAAAGGAACAATAAAGAATCTCTTCTAAATTCATATCTTTGTGTGCAAGATACATTAAGTGGACGTGTACATTTTATACATTATTACAGGTAAGCTAATGTTTTACATATGTGATAAGTATGTGGCTTAGAACACTGTGAGCAATCGTACGAAGAAAACTTTAAAGAGTGAATCTTTAGGTACCATTACACGGTACGATGTCGTGAACGATACCACTCAAATGTCACGGGTTTGGAGTCGTTCAAGCGACATCGTTACTACTTTGTTGCGTGTGACACCGAGATTCAATTACGATAAATCGTTGGATCTTTGATTGCAGATTTGAGAACATGTTCTCAAATCAGACGATCCACGATCAGCCAACCTGCTACATCCTTCTGTGTGACACTACGATAACGATGTCGTTTACAACTTCGCCCATTGACATCAGTGAACAAGTATCGTTCGCTGGGTTGTGCAAATTATACCTGCTTGCTGGATTGTTGCTGCGTCGTCCACGATATCTAGGCGTGTGACAGGACATAGTTTTGACATCGTTGGTGAGCTAACGACCGCACGCCCATGAGATTGTTAGTGAAATCGTTTCAACATTGAAGCATGTAACGGTACCTTTAGGATCATTTTTGCGTAACATAGAGTTACAAATAAAGGTACAGACCTGATGCACATTGAAGAGCTGTGGAGAGATGCAGTGTTGTGCCTGCAGGTGGGGTCTGCCATAATAGGATCATGGCTAAAGCACTGATATATTCAATTGCGTGTGTGGCGCCCCTGCGGATCCATTCGCCACAGAGGTACGGCACCCATGTTAGGGTGTAGTATCCCACTCAGGGTAATAGAGGTACAGAGCGATACCGGGACACCCAGGCCATGCACTACACTGGGTCCAGGTCAGGGTTAGGGCGAGATTGCTCCTACAGAAAAGCACAGTCCCTGATCCTGCCTGTAAGAGGAACCATTGTAGTTAGAATGGGTGGAGAGGAAGTAGTTAGAGGGAGCACCTGGAAAGGAGTGAAGCCAGAAAGAACACACGTAGATGATGTGGGACATGTGACAAAGGGTATAAATAGAGTGGGAAAGATCTAAAAAAGAGGAGAGACAGTTGAACAGCAGGATGAAAGACCGTTAGACAACAGAGAGAAGAACAGCTGAACAGCAAGAGTCAAGTTGGAGGGAATTTAGAGAAAGAAAGCCTGTCACAGAAGGAAAAGAACTTGAGAGAAATGTCCAGAGGACTGTAGCTAGTGGGAGCTCTTCCTGAGGCCAGACTGAGGAGCAGAGGAAGAGAACCCGGTGGCTCCAGGGGGAATAGAGTGTTCCACAGGCACGGGCAGTGAGCAATCTACCCGTGGGGCTCGTATCCATTGTCAGGCACAGGCAAGTGGAGAGACCAGGCCGCAGAACAGGAGCATCGGGAACCCCAAGACTAGTGGAGAAGACAGACCAGGCTCAGATAGCAACCCGGAGGCTGTGGTACTTTCATGGTGACACAGTCGACAACCGCACACATCTGCTGAAAAGGTGGCAACCATAAGGCTAAAGGGAGATACTGCAGGTCAACCCCTAAGAAAAGCTCACAGCTACTGGCTCAGAGCTCTGCTTGGCAAGGTGCAAGTCAGAAGGGAGAAGCAAGCGCAGTGTAAGACGAACGAGGAAGGAAAGAGAAGAGGTACCAGTTACGTGCCATCTTACAACCCGGGAGTAGTTGGATCCCTGCCTCTGAGAACCCATTGCTCAGCGGGCAGCTACACAAAGACTGTGAGTAAAAGATCTGAAGACTGCACCCCGCTGTGTCTGTGAACTTTCTTGATGCATCGAGAGCACCAGAAACACAACTACCAATTCACTCAGGTACCCTCTGCTTCCGTGTTGGTCAGCCCTGTCAGTACACTGCTGCTTCCGTACCATCGGCCCCCAGAGGAACTGTCGTGCAGCGGCGGCCATCTATAGCCACAACCTGCAGGTGGCGTCACGTAAAACAAGTATCCCCCAGGTCCGGTCATCCCTTCCCAAATGAACCTTCCAAGCCACATGACCTTCCCTAAAGGTACCGTCACACGCGGCAATATTGTTAGGCAATTTCACTGGCAATTTGCTGGTTGCAGTGAAATCATGGACACATTGTTCCATTTGTACACGGCAACAAAATAGAACAATGTGTCCATGATTTCACTGCAACCAGCAAATTGCCTGTGAAATTGCCTAGCAATATTGCTGTGTGTGACGGTACCTTAAGAGAAAGAGCCACCCACACTGAACTTTTAATGACACCACCAGGGTCACGGAGCCGGGTCTCGACCCCCATGACTCCCGTGAAGAAGCCTCAAAGCTCGGTTCCGAGAATCCTAAGGCCCTGAAGGGGCGTGTCACATGTACATCTTTCAAACGTAAGTACAATTGAATATAGCAGTGATGTTGCAGGAAACCGTGATTGGCTTTCAGCTTCACCACTTAGTGTCTTCTTTATGATGATGTTGTCTTTCAGAAAGACAGTCAATAAAAGATGGTATTGCAAATTTAAATCGAGCGGGTAACTGTATGCGTAGTATTTAAGGGGACATAACAGTATTATTTTTTTTTAAGGGGGCACAAAGGCTAATTAAACTTTCAAGGAGTATGCAAATTGTCTTTTCAGAGAGAAAGTAGACTTGAATTCGAGTTCCACCTATTGGAAATAGCAATATAAAAGTCAAAAGCGACCCTTTAACAAGCCTACAGTAGTCATATGATTCAGGATTTATACCAGATCAGAACCTCAATTTGAAGACACAGTGTTTTTTTTTGTTTTTTTTTTCTCAGATGGTCAGAAACACGAACCAAACAGAACTTCTTTCCAAGACAGCTCAGTCACCTTCAGAACCTCACAGCCAATCCTATCATCACTGAAAAACAAACTTTATTTCAGATTTATAATTCTAAAACAAAACAATCGAGATATTAATAAGTTATCTCTTTTTCATTTTCAAAATTTCCTCAGCATCAGTTTCCCCTCTATTCCTTTCATCCCACAATAAACAAACACAACTTTTCTAAATCCATCTTTACACTATTGTTCACCAGTCACCTTCCTCTAAAACATTGTACATGTTCCACACATCCTTCTACACCTCTTTTATACATGCAAGCATTAACCACAATACTCTCTTTTTTTCTCCATCTCACATTTCCAACCAAAACATAAATAACAAAAAATTCACACTACATAAACCTTCCACAACGGTCCCATTCTTGCATGCTGACAGTTCCAGAAAACAAGCACCAGACTTTCCTTTCCACGACACCCACTTATCAGACACATCTCACACCAAACCCTGATTCCTCTGAAACGCTCTTACTGGTAACACACTATGAAACAACTGCCACACAATCACACTCTGCCTATTTGGCATACCTTCATCCATACTTTCTGCACATCACTCCCTTTCACCATATTAATTGCACATTTCATCTCTCCAGATTCAAGTATCCTCTACACTGCCTTTTTCTTTTCCAGCAACTTCACATCCACCTCACACAACTCATATTTTACCATAATATCCACCCCTTCTCTCCCTCCCTCTCTCCTCCCGGTAGTTGCAAATCCCGAATCACCTTCTCCTTCCTCACCATACATAACAATGGTTCAATCACACAAATGAAAGTGACAGTGGACAAAGGGCACCCCTGCCGCACACCCGAAAACACATTTACTCTCCTCCCACATACCCATTCAACAAACCACAACTTTAAATGTCTTTATATAAACTTCTCACTCTTCCAACAAACTGAATCAGAAACCACATTCTCACCAACACTACAAATGAGAAACTGTGTGATAACCTGTCATATGTCTTTTTAAAGTCCAGGCTCAGCACAAACACACTCTCCTACTAACCCATACAGTCCCACAGACAATCCCTCAGCATACACACAGCCTCATGTATCTGCCAGCCTGGTACCACACAACACTGTTCATCCCCAATCACACTCACTATCACATTACACATCCTGTTTTCCAGTAACTTTGCATACATTTTGTAGTCACAATTCAGCAGTGTGATCGGCCTCCAATGTCTCAAATACTTCAAGTCTCCTTTCTTCGGTGTCAACACAATCATCCCTGCACGCATACTGTTAGCCACCTCCTCATTTCTACATATATGCTTGCATACCTTGACCACATCCTTACCAGTTGCATCCCTCATTACACAATAAAATTCTTCTGGAGACCATCTTCCCCAGATGTTTCATTCAAATCCATACTGCACACAACCTTCCATAGCTCTTCACTTGTTACCTCATACATCACTTTTTCCCTTTCTGTCTCACTCAAACTATTCTGCATTACACTCAACACATCATTCTCCAAACTCATCTCTCCATTTCACCATGTACAAATCCTCCTAATATGTAGCTGCCTCTTCACAAATATCCACCATACTCACGTCTCTTCCATCCTCCCCCTTCATACATTAATACCCTATATTTTCCCAAAAACTTTCTCAAAACAGAAACGTGAACATTTTCGTCCTGTTCCAATTTGTCAATTTTTGCCCTGAACACTATACTTCTCCCCCTTTCCCTCTCCCACAAATACTCATTCATTTCTTTCTTCACTTCTAACATTTCTTCATCCACTTCCACTTCCCCTTCCCTTAAATGATATAACAGCCTTAGCCTCACATTCAACTTACCAACATTTTCTCTTCTAATTACTGCAAACTAATACTCTAACTTCCTTAAAAAAATTTAGTTTTCCACTTAACCCAATCCCACCATCCACACACACACCACTTCCTATGCCATCTCTCATACTCCTTCCTCACTTCTTCACTCTCTAACAACTTAATATTCAACTTCCACACACCTCTCCGAAACACCCCATTAACATTTAGATCCAAATCATACATCATACACTCATGATCAGACAACAAAACATTTTCCTGTGTATAATTGTCGTAAAGAAAACATTTCCAGGGAGAGCTAATTTGGAGTGAGATGCAAGGGATCTCTACATCTATCAGTTCTGGTCCATATTCAGGATTGGCGATCGATCGGAGAACAAGCACACACAACCAGTATGTCAGTGTGGATGACTTGTCTAAAGAACCTTGCCAACCCACATGTATTTATTGATATTCCTGAAACAATAGTATGGCTTAGCAATTATCCGAAAACATACAAGTTTTGGGAACAAAGTCCAAGAGACATGGATACTCTGAAACACTTCAAAAATAAGGTCCAGTCAAACCCAGCCATAAAATGTAGCAACAAACCTGAAACAACACAAGTTATCAAAGATATATAAATTGGTTAAATGATAATCAAAACAAGGTACAAAATATTGACAAAAACAATAACTAACTGGTATCATTTTTTTTAAAAGCAATTATCCATTCTTGACTTGTTATGGTGGGTTTACACGCTCCAACATCGGTCCGATATTGGATCCAACGTCGCGGGAGCGTGCTTTTTCTGCCCAGATTTCCAAGATCGCATCGGAGATTTACACAGCGCGATATCGGCATACAACGTCTCTACGATGTCTACGCCCCCCTTGTACGACCGACCCAGGAACGACCATTTAACATGGGAGAGAATAGGGTACGTTGTACTGCACATCGTAGTTGGGCGTTTACACAGCCCAATCCGGCTCCAACCTCCATCCAATATCGGGCCGTTGGAGAGCACGCTCATTCGATCCCCAATATCGTTTTGGCATCGTTCGTGCATCGTATTGGTCATTTATACCATACAACGCACGAACAATATCGGGTCCAACGCACGAACCACATGACTTTTGGTTGGAGTTGGACGCCGATATCGGGACGTGTAAACCCACCATTACTCTTAGAAATAATAAGTAACGCAGGATTTACTTACACTCATGCTGCATATCAAATTAAAATCATTAATTAATCCAATCAAACTTTTCTAGGCACATCCACAGTCACTCGCCCCATGTTGCAATTCCTGTCACCCACAATCAGCACAGGCACTCTCCCTGGATAAAAAAAAGCATAATTTTTTCCAGCAAAGTCTTATGACCTTTCTTCTCCACTGTAGCATACACATTGATAGCAGAAAATTTGACCTTTCTGTATTCTAAATTAGCTAAAATGCATCTACCTACTTCAATCACCAAATAATCACACAAAGCCACCTCACACCACTTCACCAAAAACCCACCCTATCATTCCTGTTACTTCCATTACATGACCACACAGATACCCGATAAGGCCACTCACCCCCTTTCACAACATCCACAATCCCATACTCCTGTAAACAAAAAAATAGACATATTCTGCATAGCAAAAAACAAAAAAAGTTGCCGTCCTCTTCATCTTATTTTTAACATTTCTCACGTTTTGGGAAACAATCAAGAACCCCATAATAAAAACAAGCAAGATTAGGTTACTTCACCTAAAAAAATGAAACCATGATATAACATAAAAAACAGGCTTACCTCAATTGACTGAACCTGTTTTAATCTTGTCTCCTGCCTGTGTTGCTGTACTTGTACCTGTCTGGTGTACCCGTACCCGTGTTCCTGCTTGTACCAGCTTGTACCTGCTATCAAACCTGTACCTGCCAACCAGCCTGTTCCTGTTATCCCATGTGGTACCCTGAGTCCGAACTTGCATTCCTGACCCCTGCAGTCAGCTGTTGCAGAATGGGTAACTGTGCTTGAGTGGTACCTGGTGACTACCTGCAGCACAAGCCTAACCACATTATGGCTGTAGTTAAGACTAGATACTTGCTTAGTCACGCTGATTCAAGGTAAGCTCAGCCCCATGGCACAATGGGTCCACAGCCATTATAGTGAAAGCTTGACTATTTTTTTGTCTCTTGAACAAGTTTTCCTTTTTGTTTTTTACTATTTTATGATTATGCACTTAAATGTATTTTTTTCAAATGTTTGAATAAAATTATACTATTTTTATGATTGTAATTACTCCTTTTTTTTATTGAGATAAGTGATAAATATATGATCGCTAAGGCCAGCTCCACACAACGTTTTTTTTGGATCCGGGGCTGTCCAGTGTGAACCGGACACCCCCGGATCCGATTCCGGCCCCATAGTAACCCTATGGGGCCAGAATACGCCGGATGAATATCTTTTGGCATTCGGTTTTTGGATGTCCGGGAGAATCCGGAGCAAATCTGCTTGCACCATCTTTGTGTCCAGGGAGAAAAATCTCCCCAAATCGGATCCTCCTGGATTCTCCCGGATCCGGGGCAATCCGGCGCTCCCTAACATGGGAGCCTATGGGGTTGGATTGTCCCGGTTCGGGAGGATCCGGGAACCGGACACCTGCGGCTGCACGCCGCTGTTATTTCAGGACTGCGGCTAGCTCCCTGTGATCTCGAATCATCAGCAGCGGCAGCTGCGTCCGGCTGCACACTGGAACAGAGGGCATATTTGCCCTCCGGTTCTGTGTGCTGATCCTGTCCGGATCGGATCTTGCCGTGGTGTGAAGCCAGCCTTAGGCTATGTGCCCATTGGACGTTTTGTGGGCTGTTTTATAGCGTTTTCTGTCGGCGGTTTCCGCTGAGTTTTATGTTAATTTATGTTAATCCTAACCACCGGTTGGATTAACATGCTAGTCAATGAATTTTAGAAAACGCTGTGTACATTAGAACGTTTTTTTTTGTCTCCTTTCCACTTTCTTCACCGGTTTTCCACCGGTTTTCAAAGATAGAGCAAGTGACTTCTTTTGAGCGTTTTTCCAGCGGTTCCAGCTTACAAGTGCACAAAAAACAGTCTTAAACCGCTAAGAAAAACGCCAGAAAACCGCCGACAAAACGCTGTATAAACGCTATAAAAACGCTCAAAAAACGCTAAAAAAACGATGGACACTGCTGAGCTCAGAAAATTCTACACCAGTTTTCTGACGGTCCTGCAATGATGCAGAACCGTCCAATGTGCACATACCCTAAGTGTCCAACTCCTGAGTACTCTGATTTACATCCCTATGTGAAAAGAGCAATATCGTTCATGGAAAAAAATTGTTCTATTCCTTTTTTATGGAACTGACAGACATAGGTAAATTATAAGGCTACATACTCACCGTTTTTGATCCCTTTTTTTGCATCCGTTTTTTGCAGTGCACTACATAAAACGGATCACTCAAATGGAATCCCAGCCAAGTCAATGGGTTTTCATTTTTTGCCATTCAGACAGAATTTGTGATGTGATCCGTTTTTTTTTCTAGAAAAGTGATCCTTCAAAGAAAAGAGCGTGTTAGTTTCTGTGGCATTTTTCTCATCTGCTTTTCCCATAGGGTACCATTCTAAACTCAAAATAAAAAAATGCAGCTCCTAAAATGCATAAAAATCGGATCAAATACGCAGTGTGTGAATAGGTGATGCATTGTTTGAAACGCGGATGAGTTTTACAGCTGAAAAACGGATATAAAAAAAAAACGGTGCAACACACGGTGTTGGTGAACTAAGTCCTAAAGAAGAGAATAATGCGGCATTCCCAAAGAGGACTTTGGGGCACCATTTTTCCTGTCTTTCGGATTGTGAGGGTCCCAGCATACACCAATATCCGTATGTAAATGTTTTGCTTATTTTATGGAAAACCCCTTTTACCTTTCTTTTCCTTGGATTAATAGATCAGAGTGTAGTAAAACATCTGAGACAACTGCAAAGAAAATAATACGAGTTTCCAGGCACACATCACTGGAATCCGAACACCATTATGTGCAGGTCTCCATTCTTCAACTTACACCTGAAGCTTTTAGTAGCCAATTTATAGCCAGAAAAGATCTCTGATTTGATTGCAACATCCTCACAATATGGCCTTAACGACCACTCACATATCATGCTGCTCTGGATTTATTAGCTTGTTTCTTAGCTGAAGACCTTCACTGTATCATATTGCTTTTATTTATCGAGAGATTCAGCAGATGCCGAGCTCCAAATCCATCTGTCTGTTTTCATATTACCTTCATACTCTTGGAAATGTCACATGCTGATCCATATCCTGACCTGCTGTAAAACAACATCTAAAGGATTACAGCGCTGTGGGAGGAAAAGCAAAATGGAGCTGAAATCCAAACTGTGATGGGCACCGCGACCTTGGTTATCTCACATGGCTATTAAGGACAGTAGCATAAAACGTGAACAACCTTCCATTACACCTCACAATGATGATTTCATAGTCTGCAGTTTTAAAAATCAATTCTTCAATTTTTCGACAAATGAAAACCCTACAAGCTTTGTACCATGTTCAATTTAACCCCCGGTGGACTGTGAAATCCACTCCACAGTGCTGCTTCTGTAGGGTGAAGCTTCGTGGGAACATACTCATAGAGTGGGGCATACACAGAAAGATATTTCCCACAATATCATTTCTTTCCACATCTAAATGACAATGGAATTTTCACTGCCCAACAAATATTTGTTTGGATGATAGTAAATGATGAAACATTATAATTGTAGCCCATAACTATTATTAGCCAAGAGGAGCCTTCAAGAATAAAATTAGCTGATTTCCATTTTATTCTAAAAAGGGGGAAGACTCTGTTAAAGGTTTAAACTCGTTTTAATGTTAAAATCTTGTGATAAAAGTGACAGGTGATTCGTGATTACCCACCCTCCCTTACAACACACAAACACACAAAGAATGCACCTCAGGTTTGGATTTGTTTCTAGACAGTCACTCTTTTATATATATCTCCCCTAACAATTCCTGGATAATTTTCCAGAATCTGCTAGTGGTATATATCTTTCACCGAGGTCTGGTGTGATGTTTGACCCTAAAGTTAGTTCAGGTTATGCCTACGTTCGTCAACCTGTCTACGTCAAACAGTGTGTCTCGTCATACGTCCATTGTACTTATTGAGGTTACATTCAGGATTATATATGATTGTTTCTTCCTCTTTGGGGATTTTTTGGAACAGTAATCCCCAGTTGAACAGGAGAAACTACCGGGAATAAACGAGAGGACATCACCCCAGGGTTTTAGAAGGAACAATACCAAAAACAGAACTAGAAGTGACCGGGATACCTGGGACAATACAAATTCTTATGGTTGGAGGAGACCTGAGATTATCTGAAACACATACCTAGGCAGACCGACTATGTACATAAGGACTTGAGGATTACTGTTCCAAAAAATCCCCAAAGAGAAAGAAACAATCATATATAATCCTGGATCCTGCACATTAAGGGACTATACCATTGGACGGCATTGGGTATTTGACTCACAAATACAGTGGAATGTCACATCTTATCAGGACACCCACAACTTCTTCTGAACCAGATATATACAAGCTCCTGATGAGTCTCTGTACTACCATGAAGATGAAATGTGTAGGGCAAGGGCATTAAACCACACTGATGGTTAAAGTACCGAATGTAACCTCAATAAGTACAATGGACATATGGCGAGACACACTGTTTGACGTAGACAGGTTGACAAACGTAGGCATAACCTGAACTAACTGTAGGGTCAAACATTACACCAGACTTGGGTGAAAGATATATACCACTAGCAGATTCCGGAAAATTATCCAGGAATTGTTAGGGGAGATATATATAAAAGAGTGACTGTCTAGAAACAAATCCAAACCTGAGGTGCATTCTTTGTGTGTTTGTGTGTTGTAAGGGAGGGTGGGTAATCACGAATCACCTGTCACTTGTATCACCTGATTTCCATTTTACCAATTATTATCAAGCATAAGGCCATGTGTACACGCTGTGTGTTTGATCTGTTATTTTTTTTTTTGTGCTGCGTTTTATAGAATTTTCTGCAGCAAAACTGGATCCGTTTTGTGAATAAAAATGTATTGCGGTTTTTATGCATTTATGATGTTTTTGATGTGTTTTTTTGCTGCTTTTTTCGTTGCAATAGAGTCAATGGATCACTAGACATGCTAATCATTTTTCTGGATACGTTCTCTGCCCCAAAAACAGACCAGTAAAAACCCCAGTGTCAGAACAGCCTTTCCGAAAACTCATAGACTTTGCTGGGCATCACAGGAACTGATCCATTTTTCATGCAAAAACAGATCAAAAATGCACAGTGTGAACATACCCTAAAATTGTGGGTCACTCACTTAAGTACTGAGGCCCTTAGTTACCTATACTCCTGGGATTCTATACTGATTGTCATGTAACTACTATACATTCTATATATATATACCTATTGCTAATTTGCTAATTGTTAGCACATTGTATTGGGATACTGACATAGTCCAGAGGCAGACCCTGAACACTGTATCTATATTGGATGTATCTGTGGCTATTTATATGTGATATTGTATTTTAGACTTTTCTCACTTTTGTCACAGCTTAGGATCACTGGTTTCTTGGTATTACCTTGCAGATTTATTTAGTGTAGGTGGAAATTAGGGTGACCAGGTACAGCTAACATTGAGTGGGAGGTGCCATATTGTTCTCTTAGGGTGCAAACCTACATGGCTAGGTAGGTTTAAAGATACTAGGGTACATCAGAGATAGATACCCCCTTTCTGCCTTGCCTGGATACATTCCTACCATACAAACTGGTGTTCATATATTAACTGGAGAGTGGTCCTAATATGGACAATTTTAGATATTTACTAATACGGTAGTAATGGGTGAACCAGCCGATGTTTACGTTTAGCAGACCCACCCAGGCTTTCATTAAAGTCTGAGTTCAGGGCCGAACGTGAGTCGAACTTGAGTCCGAACCCTGAACTCAGACTTTAAAGTTATTAGATGGGGGTGGGGGGGGCTAGAAAAAGAAGGAAGATAGCAATCAAACAGCATCATTATACTTACCGTATATTGTTGTATTGTATCTAATTACTGTACTTTTTACATTGTTTCTCTGCTTTAATTATTGTACTTTTTACATTGATTCTCTGCTTAGTATATTGGATTTTTTACATTGATTCTATACCTTAATTACTTACTGTATTGTATATTTTTATTGTTACTTATGACTGTTCTTATACGAACCACTGTATTGTATAGCGCTGCGGAATATGTTGGTGCTATATAAATAAAGATTTGTTATTATTATTATTATTTTTTACTGGTGTCCCACCACTTGTACTTCGGGGCCGCTCATTAACTTCCTGAATATTCACCGCTGAAGGGCAAAACAGCCAATCACAGACACTGTCACAGAGAGTGGACATCTGTGATTGGCAGTTGGAGTAACCTGAAAATAGCCCATACATTTTAGCATCTCCCGTACAGTCACGTTCAGCCCCGAACTCAGACTTTAAAAAATGTTTGGGTGGGTCCGACGAACCTGAACATTGGCGGGTTCTCCCATCACTATGTATTAGTAAATATCTAAAACTGTCCATATTTGGACTAATCTCCAGTTAAAATATGAGCACCAGTTTGTATGGTAGGAAGTATCCATGCAAGCCTGAAAGAGGGTGTCTATCCATGATGCACCCTAGTATCTTTAAACTTACCTAGTCATGGAGGTTTGTGCTCTGCATGAGAGAAAATGTATAGGCTGTTTACAGGTTACTCCAACAGCCAATCACAGATGCCCACTCTCTGTGACTGCATCTGTGATTGGCTGTTTTGCCCTTCAGCAGTGAATACCCAGGAAGTTAATGAGCGGCCCGGAAGTACAAGTGGTGGGATGCTGGTAAGTATAATGATGCTGTCTAATCACTATTTTTTCTATTTACAGCTCCCCTGAACCTGAACTGTAACATGGACCCAGGGAAGTCCGTGTTCGAGGTCCATGCCCAAACACTAGATGCTCGGTGCGGACCCCATACTTTACATACTTTTCAGGTTTGCCCATGCCTACTAATAAAATGTACTTTTTAAGGGGTTTTCAGTTTTTTTTTTGGTCTCTAGTTTTCTTCTCTCTTTCTGTTACTCCCCAGCTCCTCTCTCTGCCTCAGGTCTGATTAAACTGACCTGTGACCTTCCTTGACAAAATCTGTTTTGATATTTTTTAGCTTCTACTATTGAAGCGCTAACTGCACAAAATGGCCATAGTCCCAGTTGTGCTCCTGTTTGTCCTTCTCTCCCCCCATGTTTCTCTTTAGCAGTCGCTACATTTTTTAACGGATCAATAAAGAAGATGGTTTTCATGCAGGATATCTACTGCTGATTCTTTATTATTTGGTTTCCTAAATTACCCAGACACCTGGGACTCTTCAGCCGAGCACCGACCAACTCTTCATTATGGTACAGTGTATGGCTAACACTGACTAATTAATATGTGATTGTTTGAAAGACAGTGGTGCCGGTTTGTATTCTCTTTTGCTACATTCTCTGTGAAAGTTGTAATTTTAAATGGCGCTATTAATTTTACCATACAGAATAAAGGAAAATGACAACAAAAAAATTTCAAGTGTGATGAAATGGTGGAAAAATGCAATTTCAACATTGTGTTAAATGTGCAATAAAAATGAAGCAGTAACATGATTTTTCAGGACATTAAAATTAGAGTGATACCCAACATCAACAGCTTTTTTTCTAATTTAGTGGCTTAAAAAATATACAGTACCTCATTAAATAAAAATTGGTTTGTGTCAACTATTTTTTTGAGGGTGGGTTCACACCTGCATTTATAAAATCGCCAAGATTCACAGCCAGAAAACTTGGCAAATATCAGGTGAGTATCATGTGTGTGTTTCCTCAAAAAAAAAAAATCATACACTCACATGACATATGGATGCTAGGTGAGAAAAAAAGGCATAACACGCCTGACACTCACCAACTTTTCTGGCTGAAACTCTGGGTAATTTTATATGTGCAAGCAGGGCCGCAGTATCCATGAGGCAACATGAAGTGTCTGCCTCAGGCGGCGAGCCCTGCTAGTAGACAGGGGATGGCATCCACAGGGGCACCTGGTGGTAGCACGACTCCCTGCTCCTATAGTCTTGGCTGCCACCGCTGTAACCAGGTCAATGGCATATCCAGTGGGTGCCTGGCAGGGCATCTGCCCCGGGCGCTGCAGGCACCCCCTGCCCTCTCCGCCGGCCGCATGTTGCGCACCTCCCCCCCTCCCCGTCAGCTGGCTTTCTTCTCCACAGAGCTGCACACTGCTCTGTGCGAGAGCACCTGTGATGATGTCAATGGAGGGGAGGAGTCAGGGGGATCACATAATCAGCTCCTCAGTCCTGGGTGAAGTTTATGTGTGTACGGAGCAAAGCCAAGTGTGTGCAAGGTGTACAGAGCAGAGCCAAGTGTGTGCGAGGTGTACGGCGCGGAGCCATGTGTGTACAAGGTGTACAGAGCGGAGCCAAGTGTGTACAATGTGTACAGAGCAGAGCCACGTGTGTATGAGGTGTACAGAGCAGAGCTGAGTGTGTACTAGGTATATGGAGCGGAGCCATGTATGTACGGGGCATGCGGAGCTGTGTGCGTACAAGGTGCGTGTACCAGTGTTGGCACCCAGAGGATGCCGCTCCCACTCCTATAGTCCCAGCTGCCTCTGCCGGCAGCATTCTTCTCCCGAGTCACGACCGCCGCTGTTTGCCTTCTGCAGCTCAGCACGGCGGGGCACGATAATGTCACCACTGAGCGCCGCTGTACTGAGACGTGCAGAGCGGCAGAGCAGATGCTGAGGAGACCGGAGCAGCGAGAAGAGAGTTGAGTATTTACTTTTTTCTTTAATAAGTGAATACACTGATGGGAAACTATGTACTATGTAATATAATATAGGAGGACAATGGGGGCCCATTATACTATATGGAGGGCTATAGGGTGCATTATACTATATTGAGGACTATGGGAGTGCATTATACTATATGGAGGACTGTGGGGGTGCATTATTCTATATGGAGGACTGTGGGGTGCATTATTCTATATGGAGGGCTGTGGGGTGCATTGTTCTATATGGAAGACTGTAGGGGTGCATTATTCTATATGGAGGTCTGTGGGGGTGCAATATGCTATTTGGAGGACTATGGGTTACAATATACTATATGGAGGAATGTGGGGGTTCATTATTCTATATGGAGGACTGTGGCATCCT
Organism: Allobates femoralis; assembly: GCA_033576535.1. Taxonomy (NCBI): domain Eukaryota; kingdom Metazoa; phylum Chordata; class Amphibia; order Anura; family Aromobatidae; genus Allobates; species Allobates femoralis. The sequence goes on along the minus strand of JARQOC010000003.1, from coordinate 719,304,175 downwards.
TTATAAAATATAAAGGACTGCGGGGGTGCATTATTCCACATGGAGGACTATGGGGGTGCATTATATTATTTGGAGGACTATGGGGGAGCATAATATATGGAGGAATTTGGGGGTGCAATATACTATGTGGAATACTAGGGGGGGTGCATTATATTATATGGAGCCAATTATACTACATGGAAGCCATTATAATATTTGGACGGTTTTGTGGGAGGCATGATAATACTTGGAGGGCTACAAGGGAGTCTTTATACTTTATGAAGAGCTATTTGAGGGCTGTGTTGGGGGCCATTATACTGTACATAAGTCCATTATACTACATGGAGGGCTGGGCAGGTGTCATAATTAGTATCATACTGTACAGGGGTAGGTGAAGGAGTTACAGTAGGGTCATCATACTGTGCATGTGGAGGAATGCACTGTGGGAGATCATACAGTGTTTGTGGGGCACTTTTGTTGGCATCACACTTCATAGGGACAATGAAAGTGGAATCTAGGGGCTTCAGTAGGAGGAAAATTACTTTGTAAATGCCGAAATGTTGTGAAAGATGTACCTATGTGACCCAGCGAAATATTCTTTTTTTTGGGGGGTGCTCAATTAGAACTTCTGCTCTGGGGCTCCATGATTTCTATGATACCCGATGCATAGTCCCTCTGCTGCAAGACTGACTGGCCATACCTTACAAACCAGGTCCAGTGGCGCCCCTCGGGGTCCAGCCATGTTTCTCCTGAGCAGCGGTTATTAATTCTAGACAGCCCCGTGTGCGGCACTTGTGATTGGCTAAGTAATTCGAGAGGAAGCGTGGTCTGTTGGAGGAGAAGCGCCATTTTACCAGGTTAGTGCAGTGATTGCTTGTTGATGCTCAGCATTACCTGTGGTGTGTGGATGGTGCTGCATGGTGACATGTCTGACTAGTCAGTGCCAGGCAGTGGGCCAGAGTTTTGTAGGTGTGTGCCAGAGGTTGGCAATCAGTTCTGCCTCCTGTGCTATCAGGATGCAGGACTGTGTCTGCCTACAGAACCAAAGCTCTGCCAGTCGTCATTATGTGTCTATATGGTTCTGCCAAGCTGCTATTGCCATTAATGATCCTTGTTCTGTATTCTTCTTTCTGGTTCTTGTATGTGAATGTGATGGCGCTGACATCCTTGTGTGGATGTGTGTCTTTTTTTCTGTGTATGTAAACTAATGTTCACTATTTTGCTAATTTTTACAGGATAAATATAAATTTGTATGAACCAGATTTATTTTTACCAATTAAAAAAAATGACTACCAGTGGGGTAGGGGGGTGCCATTTTGCAGTTCGCCTCAGGCATCAGAGAGGCGAGGTTCACCTCTGTGTGCATGCTTATCTTAATGTCAGCTGATCTGTCAGAGGGCTTGTTTTTTGTGCGATTAACTTTTTTTTTTTTAATTTACACTATTTTGGAGTCCGCTTTTTACTGCTTCTTATTGCCTTTTTCTGGTGCAACAACTAAATAAACACAATTCTGTGTTTTTCAGCTTCTTTCCGCTTTACAGTGTTTACTGATTGGGTTAATTCATTTTATATTTTAATGGATCAGACTGTTATGGATGCGGTGATACCAAATACGTGTTTTTAAAAATCTTTAACCTTTCACTGTTGATTTAAATTGTAGTCAGAGTTTTCCCTGCTGTTTTTGGGGTGACAGACTCCTTTCTGCTGTCCACATTACTCAATTTAAACAGGGGGTTATTGCCCAACACAAAGCAGTAGTCCAAACATTTACTACTGCCTGCTACAAAGCATGCTCTAGCCCATTTTCCCCACTGTTTTTGGGGTGGCAGTGTGCCTTCTGCTGTCCACATTACTCCACTTAAAAAGGCAGTTATTGTCCAATGCAAAGCAGTAGTCCAAATATTTACTACTGCCTGCTAAAAAGCGTGCACCAGCCCATTTTCCCCACTATTTTGGCTATGCCTGTGACATTTAGGTCGACTTGTGCAATCCACATCTGAAAATCTGTCAACAAAACCCAAAATGCCCAAAAAGCATTTTCTTAAGGGACAAGGACATAGACTTGGTGTTGTCAGTGGTGCACGAGAAGGCAGTGGGTCTGTGTCAGGTCAGAGGAAGCTTCATGCATCCACTATGTTCCTGGATAAATTTCCTGTTCTGGAACTTAAACTTGCGTGAAAGCCAGAAGAGTGAGAGCAGATTCTGTTTTGGATTGCAGACAACGCCTCTATGCATTTGTCAAACAGCAACAAATCTTCCACAACCACACAGTCTAATGTCGATACACAGGAGGCTGACCAATCCAATCCTGAAGCTGGTTCTCCCTTCCTCCCGCCATTATCAGTCACAGGAGACATATGACCCCAAGCTTGGCCACTCAGAGAATCCATTTGGTATGTATCTTTTGGTTGGCTCTGGCATATCACCATGCATTATTGAAAAGGGACGTGAGGAGGTGGCATGTGTTGATGCTCAGGTATTTGAGGAACTATGGCCAGAAGAAAGCCACTTGGAGGAACGCCATTTACTGTCTCCAGAGGTGGAGGCTGGTGATGATGAGACACAGTTGCCATCAAGTCAGCCTACAATGTCAACTGGGAAAAAGGATGAGATTGAAGACGAGGTGGTCAATGATGAGCCCACAGATCCGACCTGGACCGTTGGCACGCATAGCCATGACGGCAACACAGAGGAATATGGATATATAGCACCAACACATGCACAAAGGGTTCATGGTTTCCCCAGAGTGAGAACTGGGTCAACTGTTCCCAAGCGCACCCTCGCTGTGGGAAAAGTCAGGGCAAGGGGGGCGTGCAGCTGCTGTGTGGAATTTTTTTTCTGAAAGTCCTTCAGAGAAAAACATTGTAGTCTGTAGCATCTGCCATAACAAGTTGAGCAGAGGCCAGGACAAAGGTAATCTGAGCACCACCTGTATGCAAAAGCACATAACAGCCAAGCACCCCAGTAGGTGGCGGAACACCAGGGTACCAAATTTGTGTTTGCAGGTCAAATCACTGCCATGTCCTTCTGAATCTGCAGTTCAGGAAACAGGCGCTCATACTTCCTGCCCACAAGCTGTGGTTGCTCACACACAACAAACATCAACCACATCCACTTCCTTGTCCCAGCGAAGCATCCAAGTGTCTGTGCCTGAGAGCTTGGAAAGAAAGCGTAAATACACAGCCACAGACACAGGCACAAATACTAAAATTGCATATTGCCAAATTGCTAGCTGTGGAGATGTTGCCATTTAGGCTTGTGGGAACACAGTCTTTCTATGATTTCTTGGCTGCGGCTGCCCCACGATACAGTGTACCCAGCTGCCACTATTTTGCCTGGTGTGCCGTCCCTGCCTTAGACAAGCACATGTTAAACAATCTGAACCATGCTCTCACCAATGTTGTAACTGGGAAGGTCCACCTAACAACAAACACCTGGACAAATTGTTGTGGACAGGGATGATACATTTCTGGCACGGCACACTGGGTGAACCTGGAGGAGGGTGGGACAAAGGCACATCACACACATCCTACCCATGCAAAGAATAGCGGACCCAACTTCTGTTAGGGTTTTCGCCTCTTCATATTCCGCTTCTTCTCTCCCCTCCTTCTGCTCCTCATCCTTTGCAGAATTACTCTCCCCATCACTGCCAGGTTGGGAGCTGTGCAGCAGCGCATTGACAAAGCAGTAACACGCTCTGCAGAAGCTGATCTGTTTAGGTCAGAAACTACACACTGCAGCAGAGCTGTGGCAAGCTTTAAAACAACAGAGCAATCAGTGGCTCTCCCAACTGCACCTTTAACCCGGTTTGGTCATCTACGATAATAGGTGTAGCCTGGTGGTGGCCTTAAAGGTCGGCAAGCTGGTACACTTGCCATGCATGGCTCACGTGCTGAACCTAGTTATTCAGAAATTTCTGAAAACTTACCCTGATTTGCTGAACCTCCTTAAGAAGGTGCGCCATATTAGCACCCATTTCCACCATTCCTCTACCACTTTTGTTGTTCTTACAGCGTGTCTTGCTAAATTTACCTGGATCGGGGCAGAGCCCGTACTTATGTAGCGCTCACTGACTTACAAATCAGGCATGAATAATAACATTCTTTATAGCAAGATTAAATTTATTTGTTTACAAAGTAGCACATGAATTGTCATCAATTGAATACAGGCTTAACACAAATTATACTAATTATACATAGACTTAATTATAGCGAATAAGCATCAATACTTTTACCATGTATTGTAGCTGCTTCCCCTTCGTCATTGGGGATGTCACGATCAGCGAGAAGGGACGACGGCTTGCTTCACAGAGACGTCCATACATGTTGGCCTCTGGAAAGGTTTTCCTCCCTCCCTCACTGAATGTGACCAGCTTCTATTTATACTATCCCTTATCACGTGCTGATGGCATGATCCAGCGTTTTTTAGGACGTGACCATCAACGACATGATATTCGCTATTTTCCCTGTTACCGGCTGTGCAATACCCCCATCTGTTTCCCTGGCCAAGGAAGTGGTTTCCTGTCCGAGGATGTGGTTTTCTGTCACAAGAATTTCAGCTCAGCTCATGATTTCATCATAACGGCATAATGTCAAGAAGAATTGACCCCGTTTGCATTTCAACAGAGAACTGATCATTTATATGGAATGAATGATAAGGTCTGTGGTCACTATTTTAATTATGATTACCTGTTTTATACCTATTCTATCCATATCCACACACCATTCTTATCACATTGGTATCACACAGCGCAGCAAAAGTGCTTGAATTTGCTAAGTCACCAACTTATTTGCGACCTGCCCACACGGTGGAACTACCTATCATATGTTGGAGAGGATTAGTAAGCAGCAGAGGGCAGTAGTTGAATACCAGCTTCAACATGCCCATCAGATTCAGACTTAGCCACCACACATAACAACTGTCAAGTGGGTGTAGATTGCTGACATTTGTGAGGTTCTTGAAAACGTTAACTACTGCACCAACCTCGTGAGTGGTAATCAGTCTATTATCAGCATAACCATCCCGCTGCTGTGTTTCTTGAAACAATCACTGCATAATCTCAAAGAAGAAGCTTTGAGTGGCCAGCATGTGGGTATGGAGCCAGATTTCCCAATGAGTGATACTATCCAGCCTAGCCAATAGTCTGAGGCAACATTGGGTGATGAGGAGGAAGATAAGGAGGGGAGAGGACTTGTTTTTCTGTGCTACAGAAAGGACACCCAACCGAAGCTTTATGTTTGTCCAGCCTGGATGGGCTGAAGAGGAGAAGGTAGAGAAGGAGGAGATGAGTCAGTGTGAGAAGAGGATGGGTACTGGTCCTACTGTTGGGAACACAGAATATTTGCCTTTTGCCAGCTTAACCCAGATGGCACAGATCATGTATAACTGTCTGTGGCAAGACCCTCTTCTGATACACATTTTATCCAACAACCTATACTGGTTAGCCAATTTCTCAATCCATGGTACAAGGAGAAATTTCCTTCTCTCCTTTTAGAGTCACCAAAGTTTTACAGTGGAATCCTTCAAGAGATTCATTGTAGATCCGATGCTGAAAACATCACCCTCAGACAATGCTGATGGCAGATGGCAGATGTACCAGCTCTTTCCAATACCAAGGGATTATGGGGAGAGACATGAACACCAGGTCCAACAGAGGTGGGAGGAAAATGTACACAAACTCAGCAATTTTCAATAAACCAGCACAACAGCAAGGGTTATCTGTGCCTGTAACAATGCCTCCCTGGAGGGAGATGTTGCAGAACGTGGCCAAGGGGTGAATAAGTGACCATATGTGAGTCCTTTCTGATGCTTCAGTTCCCTTTAATTATTGGGTGTCCAAGCTGAACACTTGACTCGACCTCTCATGATCGACTGATGGCCTTCTAAAAAATTGAATTGAGGGCCACAGCTACTACAGTAGTCCATTGCAGATAATTTTTGTCAAGGGAGGCCTTTGTTATGGTATCTTCCTGCACCTATGACACAGCCCCCAGGAGTACTATTTGGAAATACGATGCACATTAAGCAGTGGACTAAGTAATAGAGTATCAAGAAGTCTTCTCTTCCTTTATAATCTGGGGAATATTGCCAATCACAATCTCTGAGCCATTTGGAGAAGCCTGTCCAACCCATCCTGAGGGGGGGCACCATATATCCTTTATCCATTGACTTGCACAAGAGATATAGTTCAGCTTGTTGACTAGTTCAGCTTTTTTTTCCAGTTCACAGAGTTCAGCCAAACCTGAGGGTCACGGGCCTGAGGGTCACGGGCCTTCTATTACTCCATGTCTCTTGCCCTTTTTCCAAGTAGTCTCTGTCCTTAAATGAGTTGCATAATAGAGTGAGGGCCCTACAATATGAATAAGTGAAAGCACTATCAAATGTATACAAGAGGGACCTCTAAAATTTCTAGAAGAAGACACTTCCAAATGTATGTTACAGGGCAAGATGAGGGCTCTCACTAAACTCAGGTTTCCTGCCTACTGCAGGCCCTCTGAACATTTGAATTTAGGGCCGCAAAATGTCATGGAGGTGGAGGAGGAGGAGGTTGAATTCCAATGCTACAATGGGAACAATGTAAACTGCTATGGAATATGTATTCCACTATCACAGTGTCAATGAGGGAGTGACCGCCAAAATGTGTAAGTAAGAGCAGTACCTCCAAAACGCATCTTACAGGGTCACCTGTGACCTCTGAGGTCAAACATCAACATACCTACTGGTACATTGTAGCTGGCCTTGTGAAGTGCTGAGGAGTAGCTAGCTAAAAATTATGTATGACAGAGGGACCTACAAAATGTATATCAGGGCCCTTCCAATAGTAAAAGGTGAAAAAAAACTACAACAGTACGTGTGAAGAAACGCTAAAAGCAATATTTTTTTTCACTGCTTTATTTAGTCTTGTATACAAGTGATTATGCAGAAAAAACTGTTTCTGAACCTTTTTGCCCTGTTAAATGCGATTAAGGTTAGGTTTGGTAGTTCAGTGGTCCCCAACCTTTTTTGCATCGGGGACCGGCTTCATGCAAGATCATTTGTCCGTGGCCCGACAGGGGGTGGGGCTTTGGTCATATGGGGGCGTGGCCATAGATAAGGGGTGGCGTTTAGCACCCTGCTTCCCCCAAAAGATGTGTTACGTATTATTTTCAGGGGATGTTTTATTTTTCCATCCCCTTGCAGCCCCCATCATCCCCTTGCAGCGCAACATTTCCCTATTATCCCCTTTCAGCCCCCAATACCATATCCCTCATCATCAAATCCCCTTGCAGCCCCATCATCCTCCTCTTCCAACCCCCACCATCCTCCTCTTCCAGCCCCCACCATACTCCTCTTCCAGCCCCCAGTATCCTCTTCCTCCAGCCCCCAGTATCCTCTTCTTCCAGCCCCCAGTATCCTCTTTTTACAGCCCCAGTATCCTCTTCTTCCAGCCCCAGTATCCTCTTCTTCCAGCCCCCAGTATCCTCTTCTTCTAGCCCCCAGTATCCTCTTCTTCCAGTCCCAGTATCCTCTTCTTCCAGCCCCAGTATCCTCTTCTTCCAGCCCCAGTATCCTCTTCTTCCAGCCCCCAGTATCCTCTTCTTCTAGCCCCCAGTATCCTCTTCTTCCAGTCCCAGTATCCTCTTCTTCCAGTCCCCAGTATCCTCTTCTTCCAGCCCCCAGTATCCTCTTCTTCCAGCCCCAGTATCCTCTTCTTCCAGCCCCCAGTATCCTCTTCTTCCAGCCCCCAGAATCCTCTTCTTCCAGCCCCAATATCCTCTTCTTCCAGCCCCAGTATCCTCTTATTCCAGCCCCAGTATCCTCTTCTTCCAGCCCCCAGTATCGTCTTCTTCCAGCCCCCAGTATCCTCTTCTTCCAGCCCCCAGTATACTCTTCTTCCAACCCCCAGTATCCTCTTCTTACAGCCCCCAGTATCCTCTTCTTCCAGCCCCAGTATCCTCTTCTTACAGCCCCAGTATCGTCATCTTCCAGCCCCCAGTATCCTCTTCTTCTAGTCCCCACCATGCTCTTCCAGCCCCCACCATCCTCCTCTTCTAGTCAACCACCATGTTCTTAAAGCCCCTATTATCCTCTTCCAGCCCCTATTCTCCTCTTCCAGCCCCTTGTATCCTCCTTTTCTAGTCCCCATCATTCTCTTACAGCCTCTATTATCCTCTTCCAGCCCCCACACATATCAGCAGTCACCGGCCCCCCCTGCACCTGCAGAATTACATTGTCTCGGCTGTATGCATAGATGTATGAGAGAAGCTCTCTGCCCATCACAGTGCAGAAGCCGGGCCAATCACAGTGCAACAGCCAGTAGCCAATCAGGGCCTGGCTGCTGCACCGTGGTTGGCCCGGCTTGTGCACTGTGATGGGCGGAGAGCTTCTCTCATACATCTATGCACAACGTAATGCAGCGGCGGGGGCGGTGACATCATCACACAAGGCGGGCTGCGTCCACCACTCAGAGCCGCCGCAGAGCTCAGCACACTATGTGTAGTGCTGGTCTGCGGCGGCGTGGACCGGCACACAGACCCCCGCGGCCCGGTCCCAGTCCTCGGACCGGTGGTTGGGGACCCCTGTGGAAGCTGTTCTTGTGTATCTGTAACAGTGGCATAATCCTGCAACAACGTTATTCCCACAAACCATGTGTGAGTCAGAAATGTATGCAGGCATACTCTCCAGGCTCTTCCCATTCTGTTTCATCACTTCCCCACCCATTTCAGACTTTTCTTCAGGCCCCCAGACCCCTTTGTAGGGTCCAGCAGAAAATGACTCGCGTTTCCCATTGATTTACCTTGTACTCGCTATTCGGAATGAATATGCGATTATTAGAAAGTACTCGTAACAAGTATAGCGATTACGAGTATTACAGTATTCGCTGATCACTAGTGCAACTGAGCTGATGAAATAGTCTCAGTGTTTTGAAGAAAGGAAACATTACAGCACATTAACACACAAAGTTTCCTGCTCTAATGGCCTTCAATGATTGTGCCTTTCTTGATTTCTAACATTGCAACAATACACACGACTACGACTACACCAAAATCTTAAATCATACCACCCCATTTCCACTGCAAAGACCTTGTCATTTCATTTTATAAAACCTAAGCCAAAGTTCTGAATATGATGAAAACAATGTTTTAATACACAAAATGAAAATGTAAAACAAAAATTTACTACCCATTAATCTATATACATAATCGCCAGTTTTGCACTTCCGGCCACTGTGCCGCTATTGCGAGCGATGGCGCGCATGCGCCATCGCGAGCCGCCGACACTGGCCAGAAGTGCAAACATCCTGGCGCCACACACCCGCCCGCTGCTGACCCGCCACATCCTCCAGCTCCCCGCTGCTCCCCCGCTCCCCCGCCACATCCTCCTGGTCCCCCGCAATTCCCGCCTAGCGCCGAGTCGACCGCGGCACCGCCCACTCCATTGATGACGTCACCGCCCGCCCGTCTGCACCGACCGCGGCACCGCGCACTCCATTGATGACGTCACCCGATGACCCGCCACATCCTCCAGCTCCCCGCTGCTCCCCCACTCCCCGCTGCTCCCCCGCTCCCCCGCCACATCCTCCCGGTCCCCCGCTATTCACCCCTAGCTCCGACCGCGGCACCGCCCACATCCTTTGATGACGTCACCGCCCGTCTGCGCCGACCCCGGCAACGTGCACTCCATTGATGACGTCACCGCCCGCCCGTCTGCCCCACTGTATGTATACAGTGTCTGTCTCTGTCCACTCTGTCCCTCTTCTGTCTCTGTCCACTCTGTCCCTCTTCTCTCTCTGTCCACTCTGTCCCTCTTCTCTCTCTGTCCACTCTGTCCCTCTTCTGTCTCTGTCCACTCTGGCGCTCTTCTGTCTCTGTCCACTCTGTCCCTCTTCTGTCTCTGTCCCTCTTCTGTCTCTGTCCACTCTGTCCCTCTTCTGTCTCTGTCCACTCTGTCCCTCTTCTGTCTCTGTCCACTCTGTCCCTCTTTTCTCTCTGTCCACTCTGTCCCTCTTCTCTCTCTGTCCACTCTGTCCCTCTTCTCTCTCTGTCTACTCTGTCCCTCTTCTCTCTCTGTCCACTCTGTCCCTCTTCTCTCTCTGTCCACTCTGTCCCTCTTCTCTCTCTGTCCACTCTGTCTCTCTTCTCTCTCTGTCCACTCTGTCCCTCTTCTCTCTCTGTCCACTCTGTCCCTCTTCTCTTTCTGTCCACTCTGTCCCTCTTCTCTCTCTGTCCACTCTGTCCCTCTTCTCTCTCTGTCCACTCTGTCTCTCTTCTCTCTCTGTCCACTCTGTCCCTCTTCTCTCTCTGTCCACTCTGTCCCTCTTCTCTTTCTGTCCACTCTGTCCCTCTTCTCTCTCTGTCCACTCTGTCCCTCTTCTCTCTCTGTCTACTCTGTCCCTCTTCTCTCTCTGTCCACTCTGTCCCTCTTCTCTCTCTGTCCACTCTGTCCCTCTTCTCTCTCTGTCCACTCTGTCTCTCTTCTCTCTCTGTCCACTCTGTCCCTCTTCTCTCTCTGTCCACTCTGTCCCTCTTCTCTTTCTGTCCACTCTGTCCCTCTTCTGGCTCTGTCCCTCTTCTGTCTCTGTCCACTCTGTCCCTCTTCTGTCTCTGTCCACTCTGTCCCTCTTCTGTCTCTGTCCACTCTGTCCCTCTTCTGTCTCTGTCCACTCTGTCCCTCTTCTCTCTCTGTCCACTCTGTCCCTCTTCTCTCTCTGTCCACTCTGTCCCTCTTCTGTCTCTGTCCACTCTGTCGCTCTTCTGTCTCTGTCCACTCTGTCCCTCTTCTGTCTCTGTCCCTCTTCTGTCTCTGTCCACTCTGTCCCTCTTCTGTCTCTGTCCACTCTGTCCCTCTTCTGTCTATGTCCACTCTGTCCCTCTTTTCTCTCTGTCCACTCTGTCCCTCTTCTCTCTCTGTCCACTCTGTCCCTCATGTCTCTCTGTCCACTCTGTCCCTCATGTCTCTCTGTCCACTCTGTCCCTCATGTCTCTCTGTCCACTCTGTCCCTCATTTCTCTCTGTCCACTCTGTCCCTCATGTCTCTCTGTCCACTCTGTCCCTCATTTCTCTCTGTCCACTCTGTCCCTCATGTCTCTCTGTCCACTCTGTCCCTCATGTCTCTCTGTCCACTCTGTGTGTCATGTGTCTCTGTCCACTCTGTGTCTCATGTCTCTCTGTCCACTCTGTGTCTCATGTCTCTCTGTCCACTCTGTGTCTCATGTCTCTACACTCTGTGTAATGTGTGTATACTGTGTGTAATCTCTGCATACTGTGTGTCTATACAATGTTTCATGTATGTATATACTGTGTGCTTCTCTCCTCACCCCTCCACCACTGAGCCGCATCTCTCCTCAACCCTACACCACTGAGCCGCTTCTCTCCTCACCCCTCCACCACTAAGCCGCTTCTCTCCTCACCCCTCCACCACTGAGCCGCATCTCTCCTCACCCCTCCTCCACAGCCACTTCTCTCCTCACCCCTCCACCACTGAGCCGCATCTCTCCTCACCGCTCCACCACAGAGCCGCATCTCTCCTCACCCCTCCACCACACAGCTGCCTCTATACTCTACTACCCACAGAGCCGCCTCGATACTCTGCTACCCACACAGCCGCCTCCATACTCTGCTACCCACAGAGCCGCCTCGATACTCTGCTACCCACAGAGCCGCCTCCATACTCTGATACCCACTGAGCCGCCTGTATATTCTGCTACCCACAGAGCCGCCTGTATACTCTGCTACCCACAGAGCCGCCTGTATACTCTGCTACCCAAAGAGCCGCCTGTATACTCTGCTACCCACAGAGCCGCCTGTATACTCTGCTACCCACAGAGCCACCTCCATACTCTGCTACCCACAGAGCCGCCTGTATACTCTGATACCCACAGAGCCGCCTCCATACTCTGCTACCCACAGAGCCGCCTCTATACTCTGATACCCACTGACCCGCCTGTATACACACAATTCATTTCATCCCGATCCCGATGCAATTGCATCGGGCCTTTTTACTAGTATAATGATAACAACCAAAAGAAGAAAAAAATATGTACATATTAGTATACTAATTTCTCTTTTTTTCTCTTTTTTTCTCTTTTTTTTCTCTTTTTTCTCTACATATTAGTATAGATACAGGTAGAGGTAGTAGCTATGTATATAGTATAGTACAAGGAACAGGAAAATTAACATCAATCAAACATCAATCATGGAGTAGCTATAGGCTCCATTACACGCTGCGATGTCCCAGCCACCCGACCAATGATCGGGATTGCTGGGACATCGCTATCTGATCGCTGGTGAGCTGTCACACACCAGACTCACCAGCGATCAACGACCAGAGAAAACGCTGGTAACCAGGGTACACATCGGGTAACTAAGCAGAGCACTGCAACTTTTGCAATGATAATTAAATTAGGTTAAATTACATTGTTTGCATCACTTGATAGTGTAGTTGACACAGGCACACCACTTTTGTACAATATAGAGAGTGAGATTGACAAGGATATTTACCAGTTGACTCATTTGAGGTGGTTCACGGGTACTCTTTGTATTCTATTTTTTTGACCATGTGTCGTTCTTCACCTTCTCTCGCTATTGACCTCTACCAACTGACCTCCCAGTTCCCATGGTGTTTTCCCTTTGTCCTCTTCGTTTCCCTGACGGTTTCCTGCTAAATTTTCCACACATCACCTTTCTCCCCCTGCTGTCCCATGGGCTGCCTGGGCCATCTCACTACCTGGGTTCACCCTCTATCCCTAGGACCGGGTGTGTTGGGTGTGTTGGTGGGTGACTGGACTTACCAACACTGGTTATCGCAGACAGGAATATCACAACCGTTAGGCGGGTGCAGTACTCCTTCGTGGCGACCAGACGGCAGGAGATCCACATTCCCACTTAGTAAAGATTAGCACGTCCTCATGCTACGACACGGGTTAAATGATATGCAAATGAAAGTCAAAAACTTTTTATAACATGCATATAAAACAACAAGAAAAGAAATTGAACAAGAGTACTTCTTCCCCTACAGGAGGTGCTAAGCTTAACCGTTACATAACAAAAGCCACACTGTGAATATAAAAGACCAGGATTATAAAAATAAAGGTTCTGGGTATAAAAATAGAAACGCAAATATAAATGTATATAAAAATAAAATGAAAAAGTAAAAGGAAATGTGCAAGACACAGCTTAGTCCGGTAAGCGCCCCTCACCGGGTAGTTCAGTGATTGTGAAGGGTAGTGCAGTTCGTTGTCTTTGGGGGAGCCCACCACAAACAAACCCCCAACATTGGCCCTGGGTGGGGGACAGGACGTAGGACCACCGTTTTTCGGCCACACTGAGTGGGTTTTCTTTTGTGGTCGTCAGGGTGATAAAAACACCTTTAAAAACAAACACTTAAAAAGTAGCAGGGTCTAAAACCAACAGGGCGCACTCCGGAATGCGCAAACTATATACACCTAGTCCCAATCATGATTATAATGTTCAAAATAAACACTCACATAAACAGCAAAACGATGTACAACAGGGCCGCTGGTGTCTCTACTGTCCCTTCCAGGGTAGGATAGCCGGGGACACGGCTCTTTCTCCTGGCAGCGCCAGGCTCAGATACCCAACCACTTTTGTTTGAGTCTCTGCTTCCTGCACGGGAGACTGAGCGCATCTCTCCAGGGCGGGCTCCCTCGGAGCGCACCCACCGCACATGAAGGGCTTAGGGCCCTCGCTCTCCTTCCCTCCGCTCGAGGGTGGCCTGGTCCCCGGGGTGCAAGTCCCTGTCCGGGTGACCTTTTGGCAAGTGTTCCTCCACATCTCAGCGGGAGACGAAAAGTTCCCTCTTGGCCCCCGATACCCGGAGGAATCCCCAACCACTACCCAGGTAGAGAGTAGTCAAGGTCCCCTCCAGTCGCTGGCCCTTATCGGGAGACCGGCCTTGTGGGCTTTGGCCTTGACCCTGATGTTCCGATGCTCCAGTTCCTGCCGTTGGGCCCTCTGATCAGCCTCCACCGAGCAATTCCCCGCCTGAGGTGTTCGGACCAGATCAGGATCTCTACCTCTTCCAGTCCGGGAATCCCATCATCTCCCCATCTGAGTTCTTCCAGTAGAAGGCCATGGGCTCACTGTGGACCTCCTGGGACGGGGGTTTGGGTGTCATTGGGGTGGCAAGTCCCTTCCTGGGATGGGGGTATCCTCCTAGGCCGGACTGGGGAGTATCAGCTGGGGCTGAGGGGACTAGGAGGGTCTACGGGCACGAGGAGGGCCTCTTCCAAAGGTAGGGCAGTGACTGTACCTGTCCTGGCACCGGGCTCCATCTTATCCTCTATCCCGTGGGTCAGGGATGCAGGGCATGAAGACGGCCACCTTGCGGTCGCCTTCTCCATCAAGGCCTGCTGCCATCTTCCCATGGTGGTGATGTGGGTTTGCATCAGTTGGCGACTCAGCTCCTGGACCTCAGCTAGCAGGAACTCTGCATCCAGTCCAGGATGCTGGCTCAGGCCCTCCTCCGGGGAGCTGGGGGAGTCCGTCGCTGCCACCCCATGCTCCAGGTTGTCTAGGCCTTGTTCTGCCATGTTAGATACCACGCGGGCACTTGAGTTCCTGCCACTCCGCTCCAGTTCGTGCCAGAGTCTGTCTCTGCCCCCTCCTTTCATGGGCATGACTCTGTTCCTCTGGTAACACACACCCCTCTGGTTTGGTTTAAGTGGCTAACCACCACTTGCCGTGTACGCTAGAAATTGTCTGTTGCCATCTGCATTTGACTACATTATTTTTGGTAGCTGTTCACATGCAGCTGCCTCCTCCAGCCTTGAGGTTTTTTATATCAGCTTCATTCACCCAGACCTGACATGCTTTACCCATAAGGTTGGGATGGTCTGGTGGGGGTTAAACTGTGAAATAGCCCAGACACCTGTGGTGCAAGCTGCAGGTGTCTGAGCCTCAGTTGCTCTTCATCCACTGGACCTCCTGGCAGCTTGGGAAGCTATGTCTGACAAGTATGGGTGAGTGTTTGCTTTAAATGGTCCTCTTTACAATGTATTATGCTGTCTATAGGACACATCAGAATTATAAAAATACGTAGAGTTAGGACTACTCCAATTGAGACATTCCTTGGCGTTTGGAGGAGTAGCTCAGGAGATTCAATGCTGCAATCTCCTGCTAAATGTCTCTATTTTTGTGCAGTATGGCATAAACAGGTGTAGATACACATATATATTTTTTTGCAATTTCTGGCTGTGCTGGCATCTTGTTTTTCTCTGGTTTGGTTTAAGTGGCTAACCACCACTTGCCGTGCACGCTAGAAATTGTCTGTTGCCATCTGCATTTGACTACATTATTTTTGGTAGCTGTTCACATGCAGCTGCCTCCTCCAGCCTTGAGGTTTTTTTTATATCAGCTTCATTCACCCAGACCTGACATGCTTTACCCATAAGGTTAGGATGGTCTGGTGGGGGTTAAACTGTGAAATAGCCCAGACACCTGTGGTGCAAGCTGCAGGTGTCTGAGCCTCAGTTGCTCTTCATCCACTGGACCTCCTGGCAGCATGGGAAGCTATGTCTGACAAGTATGGGTGAGTGTTTGCTTTAAATGGTCCTCTTTACAATGTATTATGGTGGGTTTACACGCTTCAATCTCGTTCCGATATCGCAGCTCAATGGCGCGGGAGCGCGCATTTAGTGCACGTTTCTCCCGCATCGCATTGGATGTTTACACGCTGCGATATCGGAATACAACGTCCGTGCGATGTCTACGCCCCCCAACCCAGGATCGCACACTTAACATGTGAGTGAATGGGTGACGTCACAAATCGCATCGTAGTTGTGCGTTTACACAGCACGATCCGACTCCAATCTCCCTTCAATATCGGGGCATTGAATAGCATGCTCATTCAATCCCCGATATCGCATTGACATCGTTCCTGCATCGTATTGGACGTTCACACCATACAACGCAGGAACGATATCGGGTCCAACGATCGAACCACGTGACTTTTCATTGAAATCGTACTACGATATCGCAACGTGTAAACCCGCCATTATGCTGTCTATAGGACACATCAGAATTATAAAAATACGTAGAGTTAGGACTACTACAATTGAGACATTCCTTGGTGTTTGGAGAAGTAGCTCAGGAGATTCAATGCTGCGATCTCCTGCTAAATGTCTCTATTTTTGTGCAGTATGGCATAAACAGGTGTAGATACACATATATATTTTTTTGCAATTTCTGGCTGTACTGGCATCTTGTTTTTCTCTAGGTGTAATCCTCAGTATCTGTATTATTCTGTATATACACACTGCACAGTACCAATTCTCCTGTCCTGTATACTGGTTGTAATCCTCAGTATCTGTATTATTCTGTATGTACACACTACACTGTACCACTTCTCCTGTCCTGTATACTGGGTGTAATCCTCAGGATCTGTATTATTCTGTATATATACACTGCACAGTACCACTTCTCCTGTCCTGTTGTCAGAGAGGTGGTATTGGACTTTGTGAATTTCAGCACTTAAATGTTGTTTAATTATGATTATCCTGAAAAGGAAGTTATCACTTTTCTTCTGTATAGGTGATGACATTCTGTTTGCGGTGGATCAGTGTTGGCTGCAGATCATTCAGGATACTCTGAAAGCGTGTTGACAACAGAACTTAGCTTTAATTAGCAATAAACAGGTACAGATATGTAGGGCTTCGTGGAAACAGGAATATACATATTTTCGATGTATCTTTGCAGCATCAGCAGGCTGCTTCTCCTCTCATGCACAGACACAGGAAACTGGTTACAATCACATGGTCTTTCCTGTGTGTGAGCCTCTGAGAGTGTTTCCTTTTTTTTTTTAATCTAACCTTATACACAATGCACAAACCTAGCAATAGAACACTTACATACACAGGAATGGAGTTGTTGCTCTAAACATATTCCAACAATCTTACTGCTGGGACCCCACAATCCTAGGAAACGTGTCTTTGGAGAGTAACATGTAAATGGAGCTGCGGTTGATTATTCCCTCTGTTGCATCATTCACATGTGGCTCTTCAGATAACACCTTTAAGAAAGTGGTGAGGGGCATTACAACGGTAAAGCTAAATTCACTGATTGGGGCTGAAGGATGTTATAGTGTGTGGGCTGCTGGGCCTCGTTTTCCAGGGCTGCTTTTTGTTCCCAGTCCGGCCCTGGCCATTGCCAATGCCAAATATCGTTTGGTTGCAGTTGATATAGGCGCATATGACCATACAAATGATTCTCACAATTTTAAAGATAGCAACATGGGTAAAGCTCTCTACAATAACCATTTTAACATCCCACCCATGGGCCTAACTTGCCATATGTAATACTTGCGGATGAGGCTTTCCAATTAAGCATAAATCTCATGAAGCCATATGCAAGTCGTTCATTAAATTCAACACGTCGGAACTTCAATTATCGTTTGAGTAGAGCCAGACTATATGTGGAACGTAGTTTTTGAATCTTGATATCAAAATGGTGTGTATTGCTAACCTGCATACAACTACATCCAAAAAATGTTGACGGTGTGGCTAAGGGTGCTTTCACACTAGCGTTTTTTTTCGCGGCCGCACCTGCCGAAA
Organism: Allobates femoralis; assembly: GCA_033576535.1. NCBI lineage: Eukaryota > Metazoa > Chordata > Amphibia > Anura > Aromobatidae > Allobates > Allobates femoralis. Next base: position 719,286,648 of record JARQOC010000003.1, on the reverse strand, counting down.
CCACACTTGCCGCATCTGCCGCACCCTTACCGCAAGCCCCATAGACATTGCATGGGGCTTGCTGCAAGTGTGCTGCAAGTGTCGCGGTTATGCGGTAATCGCGGCAGATGCGGTTTTTTCTCCGCATCTGCCGCGATTTGAAAAAAAACGCTGATGTGAAAGGGGCCTAAGTGCCGCAAGTGCAGCCGGTATGCGGTAATCGCGGCAGATGCGTTTTTTTCACTGCATCTGCCGCGATTTGAAAAAAACGCTGATGTGAAAGGGCCCTTAGAAATAGTATTTTAGGTTTTGTTTTCAAGGTGTTAATAAAACATCATTTTCCAGGTCAGTATGACAACTGTAATAGCAAACGTGTATTTATTTATGTTTTTAAAAATGGTGAAAACATTCAGACATTTATATTTTAAAAAAAGGAAAAAATTTTGTTTGTGTTGCCATTTTCTGAGTCTTGTCACATTTTCCTTTTTCAGTAAATTGAGATACAAGTGCATTTGTTTTTGTGTGAGGAGCTGACATTGTTGTTGATATCATTTAGAGCTAGATATGACATTTTGATTATTTCTTACTTCATCTTTTCATGGAGATGTGGCTACCGAAAAATCACAACTCTAGAATGTCAATTTTTTTTTTCTTGATACTGCTGCCCCATAGAAACCCTCTGTTTACCTTAGCAGCTGCCACACTGGATGTGCGCTTTGTCTGCAGCGTTTTCCTGTGCGCTGTGATAAAGTGCCCCTCCAGTGTCGCCGCTGCTAAGGCAAACAGAGGATTTCTATGGGACAGCGTTCTCTGGCAGCGCATAGTGTTAATGCTATGCACTGCAGGGAACATTTTTAAGTTTTTAGCGCTTGCGTCAGCTGTAAGGGCTGACGCAAGTTTGACCCAAGCCTAATCCTGAGATAGTGATAGCAGATAAATGTATTTTTTTTCTTTATTTTTAATGGCCCTTTTGAAACTTTTATAAATTCAAAAACTTTGTCTTTTCACATTATTTTGTTATGCATTTTTGGGGTCTTGAACTTATTATGATCATCAAATCATTTGTGTTATACACATGTTACAGTATACCACAGTATATAGTAAAATTTACTGTTTCCTATAAATCCCACAGGCTGTTCTTCATAGTTGCACAGTCACAACAACACAACGGCGTGCCGCAATCATACTACTGGGGGCAATGGCAGCCTTGATGGCGCACTTTAAATACAGCATTCAAAGATTAGCAGCATATTTCAAGCAATTAATGTGGAGCCCCAAGGGACGTGGGGTACCGATCTGCTGCTGGGGGTGTCACTGGTGGCCTGGTCCGGACCGTGTCCCTGGCTCAGCACAATAAAAGGGGAATATTTACAAGGGAGATTGTCGACGCCACCCACTTGATGCGGCCAGTAATGGGGGCCGCCGCTGCTGCAGAACCTCCGGGGGTGATGTGAGGGCAGCGAAGGTGGTAAAGTTCCAGTGGGGGGAACTGTATCCCCCGGGGCAGTAAAGGTTAAAAGTCTATTGGGGTTATAGATGGTGGGGAAGAGTTGGAGGACACACACTCACGTTTAGTTGATACTGTAATACCCTTCTTGTCCTGATGCTGCAGAGCTGACAGGCTGGATCTGCAGGGAGGAATTGTCTCTGTGCTGGATCTGGAGCAAAGGTCGCAATCACTACACAGACTCCAAAGTTGTTTTCCAAAGCTTTACTGCTGATATTATTGCAGATTATAGTCCACGGAGTCTGTAATGGAGCTGGGCTCTCTCCCCACACCCTGTCCCGGGTCGTTGGCTTCCTTATGCTGCACTGTGTGTGTGTGCTGAGCTGCTGCTTCAAGCTAAGCTGCTGGGATTCCTCACGTCTCTCTCTGTATGCTGCTGGTACCACTTGGCTAGGCAACTTGGGTCCTCTATGCTGCACTGACCCCTCCGTGTTGCTTCACTCTGGTACTAGGGGGCATCTAGAGATCCCACTGTTCCTGGATTCGCTGTGCTGTGGGTGCCAGACACAGTACCGGATCCGGTGTCCGTCTCTCTGTGCGTACTTCTGGGGCAAGTGATGGTGTCACTCCAGCTCCCAGAAGTGTTCCTCTGTCTTTCGTTCTCCTTGTTCCTCTGACCCTTGCTAGGTCTGCACTGAGCTAACTCTGCTCTCCATAAGCTCTCAGTTCTCCTGAGCTGTTCACAGCACTACACCGTGCTGTACGGTCTGAGCTCTTCCTCATGGACAAGAGTATATATGGAAGCAGGAGGTGCTCCCTCTATTGCCCAGAGGTGGTAGTATTTGTCAGTGTGTAGTGGGGGAGAGAACCCATGTGATGTTATTGTGGCACATTAACCCATGGGGTGCCACATTCCCCCTTAGTTAAATACAGTACTCCGGGACTGTGGAAAAACAAGTAAACAACAATTAAACACAATTAATATTTACATAGACATAAAATGAAAAAGTACAAAAATCACTAAAATGTGAAAAAGAGTTCGAAAGTCAAAAAGTAGTCTTTCCAGAGGTTTAGTCTATTGCCTCCGGGCTGATGAATATGTACAAGAGAGTTCTTACCACAACCAGTCCGTGGTATATATGGTCCATAAGTAAATAAGGAGATTGCAAAGTTCATACAGGATAGTCTCTGTAGGTACTGGGCTTTTTGTTTAACGTTGCAATAACTAGATACATTTGTCCACTGAATTCAACTTATATTCAAACAACATATTTACATTATACATTTAATTCTGTATTTTACTCTTTGTACCTAGCTGGTATCTGACCTTTGGTACTACGCTCTGATCTGCGCAATGTTGGTGGAGTTAGTATGAAAGTGTGAGTGGACGTGTACCTATTTGGGGTGCATGGTGTTATGGCAGATGGAGGTCTGACTGCAGGACTGGCAAGTTCACTGGGACCAGGAATTTGTTCTTCCTCTTCAGATTCTACTTCCAGTGCTTCAAGTCTTGGGTCTTCTTCAGGTAACACGGGTTCTGGTAACACAGGTTCTGGTAACACGGGTTCTGGTTTTGGGTCCATCATTGAAGGGAATGCAATCATTGGTACGACAACTGCTCCATGGTAATTTGGCCATGTTTTAGGAAAATCTCCTAGTACCGTGTGGAATACCTCTTCTTTTTCTTTCTCTTGAATAGGTTGGACCTGTACGGGTTCTATGACTTCAGGTGTCTTCAGGGTTTCAAGACACAATTTAAGTTGATCACGAGATACGACTTGTGAGGTTCTTCCTTCATCTTTGCTTATCAAATAGGTTTTTACATTGTCTAGGTTAGATGGTAAGACTGTGTATGGGACGGTTTCCCACTGATTATCCAGTTTGTTTGTACGTCTCTTTCTCTTGAGAACTTGATCACCTTCTTGTAATGGCATTGCTTGAGCATGTTTGTTAAAGGTCTTTTCTTGTCTTGCTCTTGCCTGTTGTAGGTTTCTCTCTACACATTCTTGCACTTGGTGATACTGTTTCTGACGTTTGATATCCCAATCTGTCTCTTCCAATTCTGTATCTGGTTTTTCAACTCCCATTTCTAGATCAATTGGTAGCTTGCCGGGTCTTGCACGCATAAGATAAGCTGGAGTGCAGTTTGTAGAACTCACGGGGACATGGTTGTATAAGTCTACCAAGTCAGGTAATTTGTTTGGCCACTGGTTTCTTTCTGATTCCGGTAAGGTCTTTAACAGTTCGATTACGATATGATTCATTTTCTCACATAGACCATTTGTTTGGGGATGATACGTTGTTGTGTGAATCTTCTTGCAACCGTACATATTGCAGAATTCTTTGAATAGTTCTGATTCAAAAGCTGGACCTTGGTCTGCAAGGACTTGTTCTGGGTAACCATGTGGTCTACAGAAATGCGTCTGGAATGCATTTGCTGCCGTCTTTGCTGTCAAGTCTTTGACGGGTACCACCACTAAGAAGCGTGAGTAATGGTCCACGATGGTTAAGGCATAGACATAGCCTGACCGGCTTGGTGACAACTTGACGTGGTCTAACGCGACTAGCTCAAGTGGCTGCTTGGTTATTATTGGTTGAAGTGGAGCTTTCTGTAGATCTTTTCTTCTGAGGTTGCATGCGGCACATCTTCTGCACCATAGTTCGATGGATCCTCTCATGCCAGCCCAATAAAATCTGTCTCTCAGGATTGCTTCTAACTTCTTCCATCCGAAATGACCTGCGTTGTCATGATAAGCCTCTAAGACCATTTGGGTGTCTCGCTTGGGCACGATTATCTGCCAGACCAGTTCATGCGTCTTGGGATTGGTAAATCGTCTACTGAGCTTCCCTTGATGCAGGAACAACTTGCCTTTATCCTTCCATAGCTGTGTAGCTTCAGCTGGGGCATTCTGTCCAGGGTGTGCATGTTGTTGCGTAAGCAGTTCTTTCACTAGCTTCACGGCTGGATCAGTATCTTGAGCTTCAGCCCATCCGTAGTGTCTTAACGGGTTAAGGTTTATTTCCTGTTTCTTTTGGTAGATGCCGGGTCGATAATCTTCTACCCTTGAACGATGAAAGGCCGGGAGTTCAATCTCTTCCAACTCTTCCGGTTCCTCTTCCACGTCTTTCAGGTGCGGCATCCGGGATAAGGCATCTGCGTTCCCATTCTTGCGGCCTGCCCGATATTTGATGACAAAGTTGTAGTTAGATAGCCGGGCTATCCATCGCTGCTCCAGAGCACCTAATTTTGCTGTGTCCAGGTGAGTCAACGGGTTGTTATCCGTGTAGATGGTGAATTCTGCACCTGCTAAGTAATGTTTAAAGCGTTCGGTTACAGCCCAGACCACTGCTAGTAGCTCTAACTTGAAGGAGCTGTAGTTCTCGGGATTTCGCTCTGTAGGCCGGAGCTTCCTGCTAGCAAAGGCAATAACTCTTTCTTTGCCTCCTTGCTTCTGCGACAATACTGCTCCCAGTCCCACGTTGCTGGCATCCGTGTAAAGAATGAATGGTTGATGGTAATCAGGATATGCCAGGATCTCTTCTCCCGTCAGCGCGCTTTTTAGCTGATTGAAGGAATTTTCTCTTTCTTCATCCCACCATGCCAGGGAATTACAGTTTGAGGTCTTCCTGGACCGTCCTACCAGAATGTCTTGCAGAGGAGCTGCTAGCTTCGTGAATCCTCGGATAAATCTTCTATAATAGCCTACGAGGCCCAGGAATTGCCTCACTTCTTTTACATTCGTAGGTCTTGGCCAATCCCTTATTGCTGTGACTTTATCAGGATCCGGTGCTACTCCCTCTGAACTCACGACATGTCCCAGGTACTGTACCTTTGGTTTGAGAAGGTGACACTTGGATGGCTTGATTTTCATGCCATATCTCGATAAAGCTTCGAACACTTCTGCCAGGTCTTGTAAATGTTGCTCGTACGTCTTCGAATATACAATGACGTCATCTAGGTACAGGAGGACAGTTTCAAAGTTTTTGTGTCCTAGGCAGCTCTCCATCAGACGTTGGAAGGTCCCGGGTGCGTTGCAGAGTCCGAACGGCATACAATTGAACTCACAGAGGCCCATCGGCGTAGTAAACGCTGTCTTCTCCTTGTCGGCCTCGGCCACAGGAACCTGCCAGTACCCACTAGTCAGATCAAGTGTGGAAAAGTAGTTAGCAGATTTTAATGCAGCTAATGACTCCTCAATCCTAGGTAATGGGTATGCGTCCTTATGTGTAATGTGGTTAATCTGCCGGTAATCTACGCACATTCTCATGGTCCCATCCTTCTTTTTGACTAACACTAGAGGTGCTGCCCAGGGGCTACAACTGTCTCTTATTACCCCTGCAGATTTCATTTCTCTGAGCATATCTTTGGTGGTTTGGTAGTGAGCTGGTGGTAAGGGTCTATACCTTTCTTTTATAGGTTGATGGTTACCTGTGGGTATAGTGTGCTCTACCCCTTTGATCTGCCCAAAGTCTAACGGGTGTTTGCTGAATATCTGCTCATATTCTTTCACTACCCGGTATACTCCATGCTTGTGACGGGGAGGTGTAGAACTGGTACCTACATGTAGCTTTTGGCACCAATCCTCCAGCTTCTCCTCTGAGCCATTGTCATCCGCCTGGCATGACGGGTTCAAGGGCTCAGCGACGGTGATGTTGTTGTTATCAACCGTGTACAACTTAGCCATGGTAGCATACTTTGGTAATGTGACCTCATCTTCTCCGCAGTTCAATAGGCGTAATGGCACTCTTCCCCTGTGTACGTCAACCACCCCTCTAGCAGTGAGTATGGTCGGTCTACTGTCTGAGTACACGGGTTCTACCAGAGCTTGATAGTCTTGCCCTTTAATGCCTATTGAGGCTCTGCACCACACCAACATTTCAGTTTTGGGAGGAATTACAATAGGTATTGGGTCACTTACTCTGACACTGCCGATCTCACCTCCGGAGATTTCTACCTGCTGCTTCAACATCAGGGCTTTGATCTCTTTGTGCAGAAGCCTCTGTTGTCCTGTTCCGGCAGTCTCGGCGATTTGCTGCAAAACACTTAACACTTCGGAAAAACATTTCTCAATGACATTCATTCTTACCACCATCACGGGTTCACGGCCTCGCCGGTCGACATCTACGATTATAATACCCTGTTTCTGCAATTCTACCTTCCCAACCTGAATATTCATCTCTCTAAATCCAACCTTTGGTATCATCAATCCATTACCAGCCCACACTTCAAAGTTAAAGCCATCTGGCGCATTAGTAATGTCTGAATCAGCCCAGTACCTTTTATATAGAACATGTGGGATGGATGTTATTTGGGATCCGGTATCCAGCAAGGCACTAAAGGGGATGCCATCCAACACAATAGGGATCACCGGCTTTCCTCCCACAAATTTGTCATACCAGGCTGAGGGGCCTTGAGCGTTCATTCCTGGGGAGCGGCCCGCCTGCCCAGGGTATCGTCGTTTAAAGGACACTCTCGAGCAAAATGACCTGGTTTCTGGCAACGGCGGCAGACGGGCTGTCCATCTGGTTGGTAGCGATCGCTGGGTCGTCCTCTTGCTGCTGGGTATCTTTTGGGCCTCATCCACGGAACATCCTCTCTGCTGGTCGCCAACTCGATCTTGGGTGCAGGTTTTGACTCTCGCAGTTCCTTGATGACCTTGGCCATGGAGATCACGGTGTCTGTCAGGGCATCTAGCTTTTGGTTGATGGCTGCATTTGAGATATAGTCCCCGGCCTCAGCAGCAGTCGTTGACATGGCAGATGTCACTGGCGCTGCCGCCTGCTGAGGTGCTGCTGCAGTGTCAAGCACAGATGTTAATTCCCTTGGCTCTTCCAGCTGCTGCAGACGGATAGCTCTATCCTTCAGCTCAGTAAATGTCATGTCAGGGTTCTGCAGCAGTACCATGCTTAACTGTCCTCGATGGGAAGGGGAATGGAGGCCCTCTATGAATTGGTCAAATAGCATTTTATCAGCTCCCGGGGCTAAAGCAGGTTCTGCCAGCTTAAGGGCTTTGAGTGCTTCCTGTAAGTTCAAGGCAAAGTCTCTGGCACTCTGTTTAGGTTTCTGGTGGCATGCAAAGAACCTCATCTTAGCCCGGGCATCAACAGCAGATTCAAAAGTTGCTTTCAGTCTGGCTGCTAGATGCTCTACAGTGTCCTTATCTGTGTCCAGCCAGGACGCCACCTCACGCCGTGCATTGCCCGTTAACTGTCCCATTATCATTCCTACACGCTGGGCTTCAGTGAGGGGATACATCACATAGTACTCTTTAATCTTTTGCATAAAGTCAGTTAAAGTATTAGGCTCACCGGAGTATTGGGGCAGCCACATTGCCCCCGGAGTATACGGCATCAGGAATGGCATTATGGATGCTGTTCCTTGCGCCGCTGCACCGCCGGACGCTACTGGCTGACCCGACGCTGCAGCTCCATCGGCTACTCCGCCGCCGTCTTGTGCATCGGCCTGCGACATCTTGGGCCCCCTTAGTTATTATGCGCCCTCCGTCTTCCGCTTCCGTCCGGATGTCTCTGGGAGGTTCCGGGGCGCAGCAGGGATCTCCTTCCCCGCCGGATGTCGTCAGCACCAAGGGAGGAGGCTGGGTTCGCGCCAATGCAGGGTACCGCCCCCTTTCTTTCCCGCGCGCCGCGCGCTCCAAAATGGCGGATTCTCAAAAATACAGTTCAGATGGCGCACTGGGTCCAATTCTTTTGGACCGGGTAGATCCTGTTCGTGACGCCAGGTTGTGGAGCCCCAAGGGACGTGGGGTACTCGGTACCGGACCGATCTGCTGCTGGGGATGTCACTGGTGGCCTGGTCCGGACCGTGTCCCTGGCTCAGCACAATAAAAGGGGAATATTTACAAGGGAGATTGTCACGGGTGACGCCACCCACTTGATGCGGCCAGTAATGGGGGCCGCCGCTGCTGCAGAACCTCCGGGGGTGATGTGAGGGCAGCGGAGGTGGTAAAGTTCCAGTGGGGGGAACTGTATCCCCCGGGGCAGTAAAGGTTAAAAGTCTATTGGGGTTATAGATGGTGGGGAAGAGTTGGAGGACACACACTCACGTTTAGTTGATACTGTAATTCCCTTCTTGTCCTGATGCTGCAGAGCTGACAGGCTGGATCTGCAGGGAGGAATTGTCTCTGTGCTGGATCTGGAGCAAAGGTCGCAATCACTACACAGACTCCAAAGTTGTTTTCCAAAGCTTTACTGCTGATATTATTGCAGATTATAGTCCACGGAGTCTGTAATGGAGCTGGGCTCTCTCCCCACACCCTGTCCCGGGTCGTTGGCTTCCTTATGCTGCACTGTGTGTGTGTCCTGAGCTGCTGCTTCAAGCTAAGCTGCTGGGATTCCTCACGTCTCTCTCTGTATGCTGCTGGTACCACTTGGCTAGGCAACTTGGGTCCTCTATGCTGCACTGACCCCTCCGTGTTGCTTCACTCTGGTACTAGGGGGCATCTAGAGATCCCACTGTTCCTGGATTCGCTGTGCTGTGGGTGCCAGACACAGTACCGGATCCGGTGTCTGTCTCTCTGTGCGTACTTCTGGGGCAAGTGATGGTGTCACTCCAGCTCCCAGAAGTGTTCCTCTGTCTTTCGTTCTCCTTGTTCCTCTGACCCTTGCTAGGTCTGCACTGAGCTAACTCTGCTCTCCATAAGCTCTCAGTTCTCCTGAGCTGTTCACAGCACTACACCGTGCTGTACGGTCTGAGCTCTTCCTCATGGACAAGAGTATATATGGAAGCAGGAGGTGCTCCCTCTATTGCCCAGAGGTGGTAGTGTTTGTCAGTGTGTAGTGGGGGAGAGAACCCATGTGATGTTATTGTGGCACATTAACCCATGGGGTGCCACATTAACAGCAGATGATCTCTGCAGTTTCGGATTGTGTATCACAGTTATTATCTGCAGGCAATGAAACCAAGCCCAGTTGCTGAGCTTGTTTCAAAGACGGGATCTGACTTTAGACATAGCAGTGCACACAATTCAGGAAGAGGATAAAAAGCTTGCTATTTAAAGGCCTTTTGGTTCCCTGCACATTCTACATTGATGTGGCATGTGGTCATTAATCAACTGCATTAATTAAGTTTAGCGAGTCAGCACTATCATAGCAGTTCACTACAACACAGCTAGCCAGTAGCCAGCTACACTCTGCTACAGTTGCTGTTTCCTACCATGTGCCTGCAGTTCACAGTTTGGCGATGTATCCTCCGCCTGAGAGAGTGCTTCAGAGGACCAGAACCAGAGAGGCCTGCAGAGGAGATGGACACATATGTGACCTGCAGCTCCATTGTGATACCCACATTGGGTCTTATCTGAAGCAAGGTCCGGATATAGTGCTGGACTCCGATGCTAGAGAAGGACCTGAGGAGCTCAGTCAGAAGGTGACCCTTTTGCTATGCCATCTACAAACACCATATGTCAGACTGCAGAGGATCTTACAGCATGCCTGGCTGTATTCCACCTGCAGCCAGTGGTGCAGCTACTGAATCACCAATTCCACAAGGACCAGGAGCATGATGATGAGGTTGATGAAGATAAGGAGGTAAAAAAAGTAGAAGGCTCTGTTTCCCAGCCGCTAGTCAAAAACCTCTGGCCGAGGTGATACTAAGAGAATGCTATGTGGGTGTGGAACCCCAGGGGTTAAGTGCCACAGAAACTACAACAAGGGTTCACTTCCCACACAACACTGAACACTGCACTAGCACCTCTAGGCCAGAAGGGGGAGCTAAAGCAGCTCCCTTATATATTCTGGTGTAGACAGGAAGTGAGTAGTTCAGTGCAGTGCAGCACTGAGGAAGAAAAGACTGGTGTAAAGAGGCTGCCTCAGGTTTCTCCACAGTCTGCTACTCAATTCCAGGCCAAGCCAGGGTCTGAGGGAAGGATTAAGAGAAACAAGAGAACACATCTGGGAGTTATCTCATAACTCGCCCCGGAGAAGCACAGAGACTGGATACCGGATCCGAATCTGTGACTGTAACACGCAGCACAGAACAGGGATAGTGGAGGTTACATACCTACACCGTACCTGAGTGAAGCAACACGACGGGGTCAGAAGCACATGGAAAGACTCAAGTTGCCTAGCCAGTGGGTACCTGTGAGGAGAGACAGGGCCAGCAGCTCAGCTAAAGCAGCAGCAGGGCCACACACAAGGCGCAGGAGTAGGAAGCTGAGGACCCGGTCAGGGTGGGAGCAACCCGGCCCCGGTACAGACTCCGTGTACAGTGCTCAACTGAATTCCATCACCAGTAAAGCCTTGGAAAACTACAAAACCGTGAGTCTGTGTGATCCTTGTGCTCAAACCCTACGTTCCCTCAGCAGCTATCATCTCCACCATCACCCCTATTCAGTACCAATCATAGACTTTATCTACCACTGCCCCGGGAACCAGGCTCTACCCCCGGAGAGCCGTTACATCACCGGCTGCCAAACATCATCCCCGGAGGTTCTGCAGCAGCGGTGGTCAACCTGACCACAACCCGTGGGTGGCATCACGACAAACTCCCCTGTAAATATACCCCCCATTTATTGCGGAACCCGGGACACGGTCCAGACCAGGACTGCCGTGATATCCCCAGCAGTACCCCGGTCCGGCACCGAGTACCCAGTCCCAGTGGGCTCCACATAGGGGGTCACCTTCATGAAGGTAATTGGCAGCAAGCATGGTTCGCGGTTGGTGTAAGTCGGCTTACCACTGCTGACGACTTTGAGAAGTGGCAGGAGGAGTCCGACCAGGAGAGAATGTGGTGTCAGATGGATGACAGGCCTCTCTTGGTTAGCCAGCCAGCTGCACCCAAATCTACATGCCCTGTCGGTATTCCCCAAGCATTTCCGTCTTTCGTAGAGGGGGTAGTCATCTTCTAGTTCCTTCATCTTCTCCAGCGATGGCTATGATGGAGTGTGCTGGTTGGCAGGTGGAAGCGGAGAATGCCCCTGCAGGAGGAGCTCCTGTAACCCTTCCCCCAGGCCATCTGGTAGCAGAATACCATGAAAAATGGCAACCTTCAGCCCAGGCAGCGCTGAGAAAGCTGGCAGACAGTATTAACTCCAAGTACAGTGGACTTTCCTAACAAATAGCATGTTGTTGGGTCGCTGACACATCTTTTAGTTGGCATTTTGTACATAGAAGGACTTTTAATGAGTTGTTTTTCAGTTATTCCTTAACCGAGGCCAGTTTTTTAAAAATTTTATTTTTCCCCTTTTCAAGTTTTGCAAAGTTTGCGTGTCCCCCGCTAGATAAGCGAGCATGCATGTAGCCTTTGGGCTATAACTAAAAACCCCTAATGGACCCTGCCATTCATGGACTTTCCACTTTAAGAGTCTGCTGATCCCAGTGGGACTTTCGGTATACATACTATGGGTATTCATACTGTATATTTGTGTTTGAGACTTATTATAGTCTGTGCTAAAGTAAAGGTTTGTATACTTCACTCCTTGTGTGCTGGACTGTTTCATGCCATGCGCATGCTTGAAGGAACACATTACTTCAGCTCATCTGTGATTAGCTGCCATAAGTGATGCCATAAAGCATGCACAATGCGCTACTTGAAGTCGGCCGAGAGACGAAGGTGTACCGGCGTCACCAGAGCCAGAAATGACACGATTCGCGTCATACATATAACTGGAGACTGACGTCCGAAGCAGGCTGGGACAGAGAGTAATCTTATTACAATATCACGCCCATCGGGGAGTGATAAACTATCATTCAGGCTGCAAAACAACACACCAAGGGGAACTATTGCATATAGCCCTGCTTCATTATCATCCTAATTAGTAAGTATAAAAACGTTTTTTAGCAGATTGAAAGCAAGCATTTAGCAGAGAGAGGGATAGTTATAATGGTAATAGGAAGATGCAGGGACATGTATTGATAGGTTAGGTGGCTTTTCGGAGGTGACATGTTCCCTTTATGAGATTGTTTAGATGTAGTAGTTGTAAGCTGTTATAGGAATGTTCAGAGTCTTTTGTAGCTTAGAGAATAAGATTAGATATAGCAAGAGAATTGTACAGACCTGGGTATCCTGGGTTAATTTCTCAGGTGGTCATAGCATATGCAAAAATACTTGAAGTACCGTATATACTCGTGTATAAGCCGACCCGTGTATAAGCCGACCCCCCTACTTTTGCCCCCAAAATCTGGGAAAACCTATTGACTCGTGTATAAGCCGAGGGTGGACCCCAGCACAGGTATACAGCCCCCAGCAGTGTGGTATACAGCAGCCTCCCCAGTGGTATATACAGCCCCAGTGGTAGTATACAGTAGCCATAGAGGTATATACAGCCCCAGTGGTAGTATCCAGTAGCCCCAGAGGTATATACAGCCCCAGTGGTAGTATCCAGCAGCCCCAGAGGTATATACAGCCCCAGTGGTAGTATCCAGTAGCCCCAGAGATATATACAGCCCCAGTGGTAGTATCCAGTAGCCCCAGAGGTATATACAGCCCCAGTGGTAGTATACAGTAGCCATAGAGGTATATACAGCCCCAGTGGTAGTATCCAGTAGCCCCAGAGGTATATACAGCCCCAGTGGTAGTATACAGTAGCCATAGAGGTATATACAGCCCCAGTGGTAGTATCCAGTAGCCCCAGAGGTATATACAGCCCCAGTGGTAGTATGCAGCAGCCCCAGAGGTATATACAGCGCCAGTGGTAGTATCCAGCAGCCCCACAGGTATATACAGCCCCAGTGGTAGTATCCAGTAGCCCCAGAGATATATACAGCCCCAGTGGTAGTATCCAGTAGCCCCAGAGGTATATACAGCCCCAGTGGTAGTATACAGTAGCCATAGAGGTATATACAGCCCCAGTGGTAGTATCCAGTAGCCCCAGAGGTATATACAGCCCCAGTGGTAGTATACAGTAGCCATAGAGGTATATACAGCCCCAGTGGTAGTATACAGTAGCCCCAGAGGTATATACAGCCCCAGTGGTAGTATCCAGCAGCCCCAGAAGTATATACAGCAGCCCCAGAAGTATGGCTTATATTGGCAGCCAGCCTACTTACATACACATACCCATACATACACACATATATTACACACACACACACACACACATACACATATATACACATACACACACACATACACACACAGCTTCCTACCTTGTCCCCCGTTCTGCAGTGCTTTCCGGTGTCCTCCGTGCTCCGTTCCCGGTCTGCTGGGCCTTGTGGTTCCTCCTGGTTCCTCATCCTTCGGTTCCATCATGGGGGCTGCCATCTTGCTTGTTCTCTCCGCCCCCGGCCAGTGATGTCAGAGCAGGCCGCGCTGTGATTGGCTAGCACCCGTGATCACATGTCACGGGTGCTAGCCAATCACAGCGCGGCCTGCTCTGACATCACTGGCCGGGGGCGGAGAGAACAAGCAAGATGGCAGCCCCCATGATGGAACCGAAGGATGAGGAACCAGGAGGAACCACAAGGCCCAGCAGACCGGGAACGGAGCACGGAGGACACCGGAAAGCACTGCAGAACGGGGGACAAGGTAAGAAATACTGCGCAGTGCCCCCCCACCCCCGCGCCCCCTCCCACCATAGGATTACCGTATTGACCCGTGTATAAGCCGAGGGGGGGACTTTTCAGCCCATTTTTTGGGCTGAAAAACTCGGCTTATACACGAGTATATACGGTATATAGCATAAGGTTGTGATGGGACAAAAGACCCTCAATCTTTCCCAACACGCGGTCTGTAGGATCTTTTTTACATTCAGTATGGCCTACTGCTGAAGAAGCACGCGTAAATGCATATAGCGAGGATCCATGAGAGAAAGTCTTTAGCATACTGTCTGTGGAAGTCAGAGATAGATCTTAGGCCTTGGGGCCTGGCAGGAAATCTTGTGGTGAAGGGAAGGATGAACTTCCAGGCCTTGGGCCTGGAAGTGGTGAAGAAACCCCTCACATGTGCTCTGCTCTGTGTGGCATCTTGTCCAGAACTGGGGGGTTTCCAGCTATGTTTAGACAGAGGCTGGAAGTAGCTCTACCTATTGAGCCCTGTGACTGGGTCACCAGCCATTATGACAACACCCAATTTACATGTCAGGTTCTCACAATGCAAAGTGATATAAACCATATATTTTCACCAGCAGATGGTGCTGGAACACAACAAATGAGAAATATCTGAAAATACTTGAAAAATATATGGAATATAAAATAGATTTAAATGAAACTGCATTTCCAAAACTCACTAATAACCATAGAGAGGTGGCTAGGGAGTGAGTTGTAGTGTGCAGGGCTACTCACGGTCCAGGGGAACTTAAAGGGGCAAATACAATCTGGACTAGGTCACTACAACAGCACTTCTGATCACTCATAGACTTTGCTCACTTCAGGATAGACAGCACTTCAAGCAGAATTTGAGAATCTGATGCAGATTCTCAAATTCTGCTTGAAGCATCAAATGACATACCGTGGGCATGGGTCCTTGCAACAATATGGTGGGGTCATGTTCAGAAATAGCATTCCCCATATGCTGTGAGAGCAGGCACGCAGGCACTGGTAAGAATGTGACAAGCAGTGCCATCACAAACTTTACTGCAGTTCAGACTCAAGGGATCACACAGAAGCTATCTCGCAAGTTTGAACTGTGCTGCACTCTCTAATGTCACCACCCCTTACACAATACCGGTGAGATATATCCACTATGTCTGGTGTGATATTGTGGCTTTCACAAGACAACTACTCTTTATGAGGGCTGGCACCACTAAGGTTATCTCAGATCACACAGGAGGATTACCTGCTGCATCATACCCACTGTGTAACCTGAGACAACCTCGTGGGGGCCATGTGGATATCTGAGGTTCATGAACGGGCATGGAAGCATGGTGAGTGTGACAGAGGTGTTGAAGCTTGTTAAGTAATACTGTAGGAAAATAATGTCTGTGCCAAAACAGTTTGAGCTGTGTTTGCCAACCTTTGGCCCACTTTTAAGGTGTTTTCTAGGCCATTGGTTTTGCCTCCCATTGATTTGAACAGGGTTCTGAAGTTTGGCAAAGTGTTCACTAGTGATGAGCGAGCACTAAAATGCTCGGGTGCTCGGTGCTCTGGCCGAGCATCTCAAGATAATCGTGCACGCGGCCAGAGCACCGAGCCCAATGTAAGTCAATGAGTGACAGGCTCCGCCCACAGACTTCCGGTTATAAAACGAGTAATTCCGGAAAAGGGCGGGAGGGTGGGCTTTTTCAAATCACCGCAGCATAGAACACCTTGCTGTAGCCCCCAGAGGGATCCTAACAATTAATCTGCTCCCTGTAAGGTGCCAGCTCACTGTGTGCACTGAAGGGAGCAGTGTATGTGTGTCAGATCGCTATTTATTACCGAGCAGTCCGAGCATCTCGGCGGTACTCGGTGCTCGCCGAGCACCCCGAGTACCGAGATACTCGTGCGAGTACCGAGTAGCGCCGAGCATACTCTGTCATCACTAGTGTTCACTGATCTATTCAGCGAACTGAACCGAATCCGAACTTCAAAGGGTTCGTTCATCTCTAATTGACCCCAGGAGACATGGTAAGGTGCTGTCTCAGTTACTTATCCAGCATTTTTCTTAGTCATGTTGTAGGTATAAATTTTACTATTGTTAATTATTCTTTGGATTTACTTTCCACGAAAACATCTCCTAACTTAATGAATGCTAGTATCTATTACTAAACCATAAAGAGAAGCCAAAATATTAGCAATGGAAACTTTCAGCACATAGTGGAGGTGAAGCCAAATTCTGTGTTTTCGCTGGCAGGGTTTAGGTCTTTATAATCAGGTTGGGACTACAGCTGCAACATATCCGTCATGTAGACAAAACATGTTCACATTATGCCATTTACAAAATACCGGTATATAAAGAATATTGGTTGAATAAATACAGCAATAATGTGATGGGTGCCAGATGACCTAAGCCAAATATTTGAAGCAAAATTGAACATGTTATTGCTGACACTAGATGGGTTCCTATGCACATCCTACATCTCTGTGTGCACCATATTTTCCAATATATATTATGCTTGAATATATCTTACCCAAATGAGAGTGGGTCTAATAATATCCACATTTGATGGATACTGGTCCAGAGGCCTATATAGTATTCTATGGCCACCAGGAAAGAGCACTAATAAAGTGGTATTCCCATCTCCAATATCCTATCCCAATATTTAATAGGTATAATAATATTAGCAAATATGAATACCACTGAATAGGGATCCCTATTAATAAAAGTGCATTGTGCTTTTAATCAAGGATATGTCAAGTAAAGTGCATAACTAGAGACCACTGGCTGGCACTCACTACCAGCTCACACTTCCATATCCAGACACAAACTGTCACACATAACAATTAGCTGCAAGGGTACATACAGGTATTACCTATAATGGTACAATGGTTTGCTCGCCACAGATGCAGCCAACCCCTACGGCCGTTTCGGCGTACCTTCGTACCTGATTACAAACACTCATATAGTGACAGTTTGTTGCTAGTGGTCATAGCCATTACTCAGCTACTGCAATGCTCTGCATGTAAGGTAAGCAACATAGCTAATCAGGAAAACTACACTACATTTCAAGTTGGAGGTATTTGCTATGATTAATATTATTATTATACCTAGTACATATTGGGGTAGGATATTGGAGATGGGAATATCACTTTAACTGCTTCTTAGAGGTCATCTTTGAAGAATGGAAAAGGATAGATGTTGCAATATGTCACCAACTTTTTCATTCCATGCTGGAAGATTTGGTGCTGTCCATAAAAATGACTGAAGTCATGAATATTTCTATATATTGTATTTTTTTATGTGGGGTGTGCCACAATACGTAACCAGGCTAAATATAAATATTTCACCGTGGTGGCCATTCAAACATAGTCCTTCCTTGACCGTACCAAATCATAAAAAAAGTACAGAAAAAATGTCTCCAAAGGCAGAAAGTTCATGTTCAATAAATATTTATGTATTACATTTCCAACATTTACCAATGAGTATTAGACAGGCATATTCATGCATATTCATGCATTGAGTATATTTTTTCTTTTTCATTATAGGATATAGCACAAGGTATTGGGAATATACATCTTATATTCCACACTGGCCCAATGAGGTATATTCCAAACGTTATTGCTTTTTTTCAAACATTATTTTGATAACAGCCAAGATAAAGCCACCAGCTGTGATCTGCAGACTACAGCTGTCTGCTGTACCTTAGCTGGCAAAGAAAAATAGGGGGTACCCCAGGTTTTTATTAATTAGTTTTTGAAAGCTAAATACTAGACTAACACACCCTTAAGTACAACATGAAAGACACTAAAAGGTGCAAGATTACAATATATAGAGGTTGGGACATTATATAGCTATTTGACATTTATCTGTAAATCTATTTTTTCCATCTATCTATAAATCTATCTGTACTTTAAATCCATCTATCTATCCATCCACCCTTTTGAACAGCTGAAAATTTAAATAATCATTCAAATCTTTAAAAAAAAAGTAAAATCTTGAAAAAATATTAGCAGACTGCAGCTGCCCCATTAGATGCGCCACTCCTGGCACTTCGCCATGACTCTCTCACTGCCCTTGTGTATTGGCAAACAGGGTAATGGGATTTGAAGTTGATGCCAGCTGTGTAATGTCAGTGCAAGCTGGGTATGTGAGTGCGCATATTATGGTTCACCAGGCACTGCACGGCTCCCAGCAGTGTGACAAGCTGTGACTTCCCTGAGATTGTCTCAGGTTAAACAGCAGCTATCCTGAAGCAGTGAATCCCACTGTGTGACCTGAGATAACCACAGTGGCATCAGCATTCGTAACACTAGCTGTCTCACGAGAACCACGATATCAAGCGAGATGTAGTGGGTATATCTCACCGCTGTCGTGAGACAGCGTGTTTGAGGAGCAGTGACGTCAGGGAGTGCAGCCCAGTTCAAACTTGAGGGATAGCCCCTGTGTGACTGTTCGAGTCTGAACTGCAGTAATGTTTGTGATGGCATCGCTCTCAGGGCCACTTTACACACACCAACTTATCTGTCCAACTTCTGAACACCTTACTGGTTGCAGTGAAATCATGGACACATTGTTCCATTGTACACAGCCACAAAATGGAGCAATGTGTCCAAGATTTCACTGCAACCAGTAAGTTGGTCAGAAGTTGGACAGATAAGTTGGTGTGTGTAAAGTGGCCCTCACACTCTCACCAGTGCCTGCCCTCACAGCATATGGGGGATGTTTTCTGTGAACATGACCCCCACATATTGTTGTAGGGCCCCGTGCCTATGGTACATTGTTTGATGCTTCTTTTGAAGCAGATTGAGAATGGTGACCAGTGCTCATGAACCTCAGTATTCGAAACACATATGGACTTTATGCATCAACCCTTACTCCATGTCTGCATTGTTGCCTGAGATGTCCTAATCGTTGGTTTCTATTTTAAAGACATTCTTCTGAATAAAGCTTAAAGAATTTTTATTAACACCCTGGTGTGTGAGCTGTATCCAATTACATCTTGTTAATATCAAAATCTTCATGTCTATTCTTAAGGCAGCAAATTCTGTGAGAGTTCAGAAGTGCTGGGCCAATGTGTTTTTTTCCTTGCAGATTTGGGGGTAGAAAACAGAAATCTGAACCACATGTGCAAGGGAAAAAAAAGCAAAGTGGGCCCAGCACTTCTGACCTGTCATAAACTTTGCTGGCTTCAGGATATACAAGCAGATTTTGATGCAGATTCTCAAAATCTGCATAACAAAAGCATCAAACCCTGCACCATGGGCACAGGGCCTAAGTAGGTCTAGGGAGAGCAGCAGTTGTAGTCAAAGGGCTCGAGGCTTGCTCTTGCTCCCCAGCTACCTCCACAGAGACTTCTAGGGCAGGGGTGGCAGCCACAGTCCTTAAGGTCTGAAAACAGTGCAACTTTTCAGGATTTCCTTAGCATTGCATAGGTGCTAATTTCATCCCCTGCAGAGATGATGATTTCAGCACCTTGTGCAATGCTATGTATATCCTGAGAATCTGCACTGTCTGTGGCTCATAAAGACTGCACTTGGCCAGCAACTAGAAGGCTAATATGCCCTCCGGTCCTGTTCGTAACCGAATTCAGCAGAGCGCAGCTGTCCCCTGCACTGGTGCTGAACCGCTTCACAGGGGACAGTTCCCTGATGCTGACATTCAGCATAGCTCACGATGAAATTCAGCCGCAGGGGTCCGGATCCTCCTGGATCGGGGCAGTATGACCCCATAGACTCCAATGGTAGGGAGCGCCGGATTGCCCCGGATCCAGGAGGATCCAATTTGGGCAGGTTTTTAGCCCCGGACACAAAAATGTCCTGGAGGAAAATCCGAATACACCCGGATCCTCCCGGACAGATGGAAACCGGATGGCAGATAGCTGCCATCTGGCTCCATCTGGCCCCATAGCATAGTATGGGGCCGAAATCCGGTCCGGGGCTGCTCAATTCACATCAGACAGCCCCAGATCGGATTGTGCCGTGGTGTGAACCCTGTCTAACTCTGCTATCTGTCCATTATCTGTCTTTACACTAGTTACTAGATCTAGCGCATGTTTCATAATACCTGTAACTACCAATAGGGGTCATTTTGACCTCCATTTAAAAGTACTGACTGTGGAATAAAAATAACTTCAAATACAGCAGTTTAAATGCATTTTCCTTTTACATGGTGGTGGCATCCGGTATCCAACAGTTAACACAACAAACAGTACTTTTTTTCACTTTTCTAGTGCATTTTCCAAGTCTCTTTCTGACCTACAGCAGGTGGAATTTCCACTGTACCTTTCTTTCTCCCTCCGCAGCCATCATCTTGTGGTTGGGTCCCTCTTCCTCTACCTCTCCGTAATTGCTGTGTTGCACCCTGTCCCAGAATCTTCAGTATCATAAAATACATATCTGTTACTGCTTGACTCTGATTCTTCGGAAATGTCATGAAGAAAATATTCTTTATCTGACTCTGAGTCTATTTGGTCTTTATTTTTTACTTTTGACTCATTTTCAGATAAATTCTGAAAGCATTTCAAAAGTTTTGTCATTTGTGAGACCCTTCTCCTTACTCATGCTTCAAATAAACGTTGCAAAAGGTGACCTGTAAGGATTGCACTGTTCAAACATGCATAGTTTAAACTTTAACTATAATCTTTGCTACTGAAGTGCAGATAAAAATCTCTGGTACAGACATGGATAAAACATGTTTAGACAAAACAAAATGCTGAATGATCCCTGATATGCAATGAGACAATTACACTTTACTAGATGGTGGCCCGATTCTAACGCATCAGGTATTCTAGAATATGTATGTAGTTTATTTATGAAGATTTTAAAATAATGCAATGAATACACAGGATTTTCCCCAATCAGCGACACGGCTTCATTCAATATATCTACACGTGTGATACCTCACCAGCGATGAGTAAGGTACCGTAACACTTGGCGACGCTCCAGCGATCCCGACAAATGATACAACCTGGTAGGGATCGCTGGAGCGTCACTACGTGGTCGCTTGTGAGATGTCAAACAGTCAGATCTCACCAGCGATGCAACAACGATATGGCGGTCGCTGGGACCCTCTCACTCTAGGGCGTAGTATTGAGGTTGTTGGTCATTGTCCTCGTAAAACAGATCGATGCATCCTGTCCAACGGGGTCCCAACGATCAAAAAATGCTCCAGGTCATTGTGACAGGATCAGCAATCTCACAGTGGGGGCCTGGTCGCTGCTGCGTGTCACACTGAGTGAGATCGCTAGCACCGGTCAGGGTACTTCCTCTGCGAGCAGCTGGGAGATGACCGGCTAGCACCGCTCATCTCCTGGCTGCATCGCCGCTGACCTTTGTGACAGGATCAGTGATCTCACAGCAGGGGCCTGGTCACTGCTGCATGTAACACTGAGCAAGATCACTAGTGTGACACCCCACTGGTCAATGCACCACAGTAGGGGTACAGCACCCATAACTGAGTGTGCAGTATTCCTGTCATTGGGGAGTGTAACGTCAACCTGAGGTTCTCATCCCAGCATCCCTACACCTAGAATAGGGGGACTAAAGGGTTAACCTGTTTGCCTGGGAGACCCAGCCCTGCTGGGAGGAGTGTTAGGGTAGAAGGAGCGGGAAACACACAGACAGATCCACTCTAGTCTGAGGGACGAAGCAAGGATCAAGTCCCAGAGGGACACCACCAGGAGGGTGCCCAAAAAGGAGCGGCGACCCAGACAGAAGGAGGAAACCCAGTGCCGGATCTTATCGACAGTCCTGGGCACCCAACCGGCCTGGAAGACAAGTGGGCTGTGCATGACAGCACAAGGATAGTAAGGAGGCACAAGCAAAAACACAGAGGATAGTGAAGGTACTAAGGAAGGAACTCTCTGGGAGTCTCAAAGAGACCTTATGCTCCCCAGTGACTACCCGGCCAGCTACCCGCAAAGACTGTGTAACTGTGTACCTGAACTACTAAGAGCTGTTGCCAGTAAAGTACCCGTACAGAGTCAGCAAACCTCCAGTGTCTTATTCTATTAAGCTAATCCACAGAGCTGCTACCACGACAACCAGCACAGCAGCTACACAGCCCCGGAGATCCCGCTCCGCCTGCAGGGAGCATTATCAACTGGCTTCAATACCAACATCCCTGGCGGTCTGATGGCGCTGTTGAGATCAACAGAAACTACTGGTGGTGTCACGAGACTTTATTATTTTCCCATTTTTGTTTTTCCCCTTTTTGCCAAGTGACCGCAGGGTACGGGTCCGGACAGGCTACCAGTGACATCCCCTTACAGTAAACGCCTGGATACAGAGTTCCCATAGACCCCTGGGCGTGTCACACTGAGCAAGATCGCTAGCGCCGTTCGGGGTACTTCAGCTGCGAGCAGCTTGGAGATGACCGGCTGGCGCTGGTCATCTCCCGGCTGTGTCACCACTGAGCTGGGCTGCGACCAATCAGCGATGCGGGATTTCCGTTACAGACAGACAGACAGAATTAGACAATTATATAGTAGATATCTAGGGAGAAACACTGTGATTTTCTGTACTCTAATGTTAGGTATATTGCCTAATACTACTTTTATGTATGGGGTCAAATTGAACCCTTCCATACTTATAGATATCAATTGTAAAATCTGGGCCTCGGAAAAAATTTAAATTAATTTTTGTGTCCCTATATATATACACTACCATAAATAAAAGTCACAAAAACTCAGAACTCATTTGTGAAAATTTTAGAAATTATAAGAAAAAGAAATAGCAAAATGTCAAAATGGCCCATCTGGTAGTTCTAGTGTTAATACCTGTACTTTATTAAACTGTTATTTTTGCATTTTTTGTGTCCATGATCTGTAAGCCCCAACTGACTGCTGTATTTGTCAGGCCCATAAGGGTCTGGGTACTCAGGTCTCGGGCGTTTGGGTATGGTGCTGTCATGGGTGGTCGGTGTCCGAGCCTGTGCCCTTGTGGTGACAATAAAAAGGAGAAAAAGAGAAATAATAAAGTTTATGAAGTTTGTGATACCACAAACAGGAAGAGTGGGATCCCCGGGGCTGTAAGGTAACAATGGTAGAATAGGGCATCACTGTCTCTGCTGTGAGACTGAAATGTCACAGTCAACCAGGTAGAAACACAGACACGTTGCTCACTCTGCACGGGTACTTTACTCCGGTAATCTGCAGTCTTACAGGGTATGCATTTGTTTCAGCTAAGGTAGTGGACCGGGTGGTCCTGGCAGTAGGCAGTGTCCCTCTGAAGCTCCAGTGATGTTCCTTCTCTATACTTGCCCTGCAAAAATCCCACTTGTTGAACCATGCCCGTTGGGTGATATGGGAAGCCTCTTTCTCTCCAAAGGGAACCCAACCCAGTCTAGCGCTTCTGGTGGAGATCGTGCTTGATTTGGGCGGTTGGATCGTGCTGCTATGAAGACATCGACCACGCCGGTAATTTGCGGTTCAGGGATGGACCTCTGATCCACGTCGGAGCCAGTACCCTGCTTTGGACTGGGCCAGAGCGTTTGGTCGCCCTCTTCTTTGCCCCTCTCTGTCTGGATCACCAGGTTGAGGTGCCCTCCACGTTACTTCTCCTCTTTTACACTCTCCTTCACTTCCACTCTCCTCTACTCTGCTCACTGTTCTGTTTTGTCTTGTCTACTTCTCACTTTCCCCGTTTCTCCCACTCACTTTATAACCAAGCTTCTCCTCCCACCGGGACCGGTTACCCTTGTAACGGGCGTCTGATTGGTCCCCTCTCACTAGGTGTGTGTATGTGGTGATGGAACTTCAGGCTTCTACTACCCCCTACCAGGACAAAGCATACTGCACCTTCTGTTAGGGGTGCAGTACCCTTTTGTAGCGCGCTGACTAGCGGGGCGCTGCATATTGGTGCCTGAGTGTCCTCCTGAACCAGCGGGCTTAGAAAATTCACCATGTGAGCTGACTTCACGTAACATGTTAAACTTGAGTTTCGTGATTTCTTTCATGCCAACAAGCGTGTGACACAAAGAGGGACTTCAGTGGACTTTATAGCAAACTTTGTTCGCCTTAGGGACTTCTTCACTGTAACTGGGACATGAGAGAGGAGTTGAAGGAGACCTAGAAGAGCCAGAAAAAACACTTTGAGGAGGAGTCCAAGCGATTTGTCTTCCATTCCAAAGTGATAAGGTAAACTAAATGTTTGTATCATATTAGCCAGTAGATAGAAAAATATTAAAATCTGAGAGTCCTCAGAGGTTGATACCTTTTAATGACTAACTAAAAAGATGGTAATAAATACCAAGCTTTTGAGACTAGTCAGGTCTTTTCATCAGGCTCATATTGACAGAAATTCTGAAGTCACATATTTATACACAAAAGAGGCATTGGATAATTGGTAGGTTTGTGAGTGGTTGCTTCATTAGTATTTTGCACGTGTGTTGACCCCACCATTATCGTGGGGGGTTGTTGCATTCTGATAATTCATTGGTGATTTGACCTGGTGGTGGTAAGGCTGTTTCTTTTTCTTTGTGATTCTAAGTGAAACTTGCAGTTTGCTATGTAACTGCATGTTAGGATGGTCTGGTCATGCTTGAGGAAGGGGTACTACCCTGAAATGTCACACAGTTTTGCTGATGCTCGCTTCACTTAACAGCATCTCAGTGTAGTGAAGATCTGAAAGTTTTCTGGTCTAGAAGCCCATTGGAAACCCTGCTCTGATCTCAATCATAAAATTGGTGACACACTGTGTGAATGTGGAGACTAAACTGCTTGCTTTTGCCAATGATATACTTTTTATTGCCAACCTGGCTCAGGCAATTCCAGCTATCTTAGCGACTTTACAAGAATTTGGAAATAGTCTACAGGGCTCAAGGTTAATCACCACAAATCGGAAGCAGTGGCACTATTTAGATCAGGCAGGATATCTGATGGTACCTTTCCTTTTCGATGGAGGACAGACTCTATCAGGTATTTGGGTATCCAACTTCCAGTAGATCCCCAAATTCTATATAGGATTAATTATAAACCACTTATCATTGAGTTGACTAACCTCTTAAACTCCTGGAAGCACTTCACTCTATCCTTTTCGGGGAGATGTCATTTGATCAAAATGGTAGTATTCCCCAAGATGCTATATCTTTTCCAGACACTCCCACTATTATTACTCCAATCTGATATCAATCTATTAAACATCATTTTCTGGCAGTTTATATGGAGCAATGGGGTAGGCCACATATTGGGCTCTGTAAATTACAGCTACCAAGGAGGGAGGGGGGCACCAACTTTCCGGATATCAGCAGATATAATATAGCAGCTAATTTCAGGTATGTAATTGACTGGATACAGGAGACCTCACACTTTGCTAATGTTACCTAGAGAGGCAGATATACCCCTATATTTCCTTGATGGCAATTGTGTATATGAGTAATGAGGATCTCCCTAGCGACATTAGAGATCACCTGTTATTGTGGCAGACCATCCTGACATGGAGAAGAATGTGTAATCTAAACAGTACACTGTCGCCCTTCCAACCTTTGCTTGATAACCCTCAGTTCTTAAGGGGCAGCCCACCTGAAGACTATAAGATACTTGCAAAACAGAACTGTGTCATGGTGATAGATCTATTAACCCATCATTTTTCTATGTTCACTTTTGATAGGGCGGCACAATGCTTTCCCATCTTTACATGCAGACCATTTCTATTCCTCCAAGCACACAGTTTGGCTCTAAAATATGTTAATATTAAGCAAGGGACAAGTCGAGGTGATAAATTTGATGCCCTCCTTAGAGCAGGTAGATCCCAGTTGATATCAACTTGTAACATATATTCTGTATTGTGCGAAACTGGTCATTGGAGGAGAGGGACACAGACCCAATAAGATGGACAAGGGACATTGGGGGTTGGAGGTGCATGACATTTTAGATGCTAAAATGACAACGAAAAATTATCCTGTATAGCAGCTATGCAGATATGGCTTTGTTGCTTATACAAAGGGCATATATTGCCCCCTATATTTAGTACAAAATGTCACCTATAATCTCATATCCGTGTGCAAAATGTGGACTACACAATACTCACATATTTCATCATATGTGGAGCTGTTCTAATATTCAAAAGCTGTGGCATGATATACACTCTGAAATGCAAAACACATATGGGCTTGAATTGCCCCTTACCCCAAAGTGGGCAATTTTCAATATCTTGGAGGAATCCCTGAAATCATTGCCCAAACATATGAGGGCTGTATTAGTGATTTGGGCCTCTGTGGTTAGGAAAAGTATCTCACACCAGTGGATGAATCGGAGTGCACCGTCAAGATCCTTGATTCTGACATAGGTTCTTTTTTTGTTTAAAATGGAATGGTTGGAAACTCTGACCAAAGAAAAGCCGACCGAGAAATTTTTTACCACTTGGTCACTTTTTATCTCAACATTGGATTCAGAGACTAAAAATAGACTCAA
Source organism: Allobates femoralis (assembly GCA_033576535.1). Taxonomy (NCBI): domain Eukaryota; kingdom Metazoa; phylum Chordata; class Amphibia; order Anura; family Aromobatidae; genus Allobates; species Allobates femoralis. The sequence continues at coordinate 719,260,341 of JARQOC010000003.1, read as the reverse complement.
AATACCATTTTGTGTTTTCAAATTGCATTTGTTGTAATGTATTGGTGGACACACTCCGATTCAATAACAATAATGTATGTTTAATAATGCACGTAGGGATGGGAGGGGGGAGGGAGAGGTTTTTTAAAATATTCGGGGAAGGTTTTGAGAGGTGTTTAATTGTAATTCAATTAGAAAGGTTACTCTGACACGTCACAAGAAAATACACCAGAATTAGGCTTACAGAAGATGATTTATAAACCAATTCATCACCCCTCTAAATCATGGAAAATGTGCTCACCCATAAATATTAAACAATCAGATAAAAGCAAGGTGATTTTTGCAATAAAAAATCAAAATTTATTAAGAAAGCTTAAAAAATTGAACAAAGTCAATAATGCATATGAAAAATTACAAAAATTACAGTGAGTTTTTTAATCATGAAATACACTGAAAAAATAAATATCAGCAAAAAATTTCATTACATAAAAGAAAAGAAAAGAAAAATGTATACACAACCCTAAACACTCAAAAGTGATCTTTGTTACAGTTACCCTATACTAGCAAATCTATGTGTCAGATCAAACAGATAAAATTCCCAAAGAAACTTTTTTTATATAGCTGTCACCTATCTCTCACATAGGTGGCTAACCATAGATAAGAACATTAAGAAGTGAAACCAAAAACAAAGATTAAGAGGCGCTAATTACCTGGTGTGTATACAGATATAGCTGCACTCTACATGCACGTTTCGGCTCACGCCTTCATCCAGGAGTGAATACAGCTCCCAAGGTTCACCATTATATCATATGAAGTGACCTATCCCCGGCCAGCCACTCGCCACCTGATCTATGCCCAGCTGACTGTCATCTGCCTCTATTATACTCCTCCACCGGACCATATAGGGAATTCCGGTTCCATGGCTGCCTCCATGTAAGGTTTCTGTTCACCATGGAAACCAAAGTACGGCGCATGTGTTAAGTCCCGCGCCTAGATCAGATCGCCCTAATGCGTCATCACGGACGCCATGGATACGAGGCCAAACATTCGCCAAGCCAGGCGGAAGTCGTCATCACAATCCCGGCGCCCGCGGTGATTGACGCACGGACGATCCTCTGTAACAGCGCCGCTCCTCGCATGCGCACTAGGTTTCCAGAGAACTTCATACTTTGTGGCAAAATCAAGTAGATGGGAAGGAAAAGCGCTACTGTGGACAGCAGGGGATAGATATAAGTATCCCAAATTTCTATTCTATAACTGTAAAAGTGATCCTACCTATAAATATACCCCATGCAATATAAATAGATATATATATGAAAGACATAATACAGTTAAAGTGATAATGTGCATTCTTTCTAATTATAACAGTGATCATAGTCATAATTATGCTTACTACAATATAAGTAAATATATAGAAAAATATAATACATTCAAAGTGATGGTGTGCTTAGCACTTATATACAGATATTGCACTATAGGGTAATTCAACAACTATCATAAAACAGAGTAATCTATCTCAAATATCAATCAAGTACAAAAAAGACCAAACAAGAGGAGAAGACATTAGAAGACATAAACAAAAAACAGACATAAGGAGAGGACGTGATATTATTCCGTCTTTAAATGGCATATTCTTGCACTAGGACGACATGCTTTCCATCTTCCTCGGCTTATTCTACGTACTGCACCCCATCCTCTTGTACAACGGTATCAATAAATAAGAATATCAAAGAAGAACGATACTACAAGGACAACAAAGAAACATATTAAAATAAATAAAATGGTGACATCCTATAGGAAAATAAAAACTAAAAACATAAAATATTCAAAAAAAAAATTATATAAAAAAAAATAATCAAGAAAATAAATAACTTCAGAGTATATATCAAAGGGATTTCAGAGGAATGGGACAAAGCTTATATTCTCATTCAACCCTTTAGGTTGGATAGTACTTAACACCCAAATCCATTTTGTCTCACATTGTGCAAGAAGCTGACTCACATTTGCCCCACACACCCCAGTGCTATCTTGCCTATCCCTCTCACTTTAAAACCAGATGGATCGCAATTATGGAATAATTTAAAGTGTTTTGGGATTGTACGGAGTGCCTCTATTTGTTCCTCATTTTCCGCTTTTTCTGCTGCAATGATGTTAAAAACGTGTTCCCGTACTCGTACCTTCATAGATCTTGTTGTGAGGTGACATAAATTTTAGAACAGGGGCACGTTGCGTAATACACAACTGCCTTGGTAGAGCAATCAATCTGTTGGGTTATTTTAAATTGTTTCAAACCGTTGGAGGACATAAAATGCTGAGCCCTTTCTATGTTGGGGTAGGCTATGCAATTTCCACATGGTTTGCAGCCCCATTGTCCACCTCAACGGATTCCAAATGGCAGGAAACTCTGATCGCTCTGATCATAATGGCTCCGTACAAGGATATCCCTTATATTTTTTGTTCTACGGGCCACAACCGTGGGCATCGGAGTAAGATATTGCTGCAGAATTGGATCGACCATCAGGAGAGGCCAAAATTTTGTTAAACATTCTTGCATTTTCTCCCAGTTCGAATAATATTGTGTAATCATTCTTACCTTCTGTTCTCCACGTGCTTTCCTATTCGAGTATAGCAGATCCTGTCTCTTACTGTTTCTTGCTCTATTGTACGCTTTTTTCAAAGATCTCTTGCTGTAACCTCGATCCAAGAACCAAAGTCGTAATTCCCTCGCTCGCTTCTCAAAGTCCTCATTAGAGGAACAAATTCTTCTGATACGAAGAAATTGACTGGTTGGAATAGAGTTCACCACATGGTTGGGATGCGCAGATGAAGCCTACAGAACAGAATTTGTCGCCGTACTTTTACGGAACAAATCTGTCTGAAGTGTTCCCGATGGATCTCTTCTCACCATGACATCAAGGAAATCAATCTCATCCCTACTGGATTTATAGGTCAAATGAATATACTTTTCATTAGCATTAAGACATTTAAAAAAATTGTCTAGCTCTTCCACACTGCCTTGCCAGATCAGAAACACATCGTCGATGTACCTTGTCCAAAAAAGGACCCGGTCCATCGACAGTGACTGATCTGACCTAAAAAGGTCCCTCTCCCACAGCCCCAGGAAAAGGTTAGCATATGAGGGGGCAAAAGTCACCCCCATTGCTGTCCCCTGGAGCTGTAGGTAGAGGGGCCCCCCAAAAAAGAAGAAATTATGTTTGAGGGCAAAATCCAGCAGTTCTAAGATGAAATCTCTTTCTTCTTTAGGTCGTGATGTCATGGAGAGAAAATATTCCACTTACTACAGCCCGTCCTGATGACGGATACTGGTGTATAAGGCTTCAATGTCGCAAGTCACCAGTAGTGAACCATCCCCAAGATGTACCGAATTAATTTTTTCTAAGAAACTTCCCGTATCTTTAATATACGAGGGCAGTTCTTCCACTAGGGTCTTAAGCATATGATCTATATACTTACAAGCTTTTTCTAGATAGTTGCCAACTCCTGATACTATTGGCCTCCCGGGAGGATGGTCCTTTCCCTCATGTATCTTGGGTAAGAGGTATAGGGTTGGAATTTTTGGTTCCTTTACCCAGAAGGCCTCTATAAGTTGGTAACACGATCTGTCCCTTAGCGGTCTGTATGCTTCCTTCTCATAAAGAACACACGGCCAGATCACAACATTCCCACCCTTGTCAGGGCCTCCCGTTCGACGTTTCTGATTGTTTAACGTCACAAGAAAATGTAAGCTTATTTAAAAAAAAAAATAAAAAATTGGTGACAATGGTGGAAGTTGTATTACCTATTTATTGTACATGGATTATTGCAATGGAGACAAAGTTAAATTTTTTACTGTTCTAGAAAAAAAATCATCACCGTATATACTCGTGTATAAGCCGACCCGTGTATAAGCCGACCCCCCTACTTTTGCCCCCAAAACCTGGGAAAACCTATTGACTCGTGTATAAGCCGAGGGTGGACCCCAGCACAGGTATACAGCCCCCAGCAGTGTGGTATACAGGCCTCCCCAGTGGTAGTATACAGCAGCCTCCCCAGTGGTATGCAGGCCCCAGCAGTATATACAGCAGCCCCAGTGGTATACAGCAGCCCTTGGGGTATACACATCAGCCCCAGGGGTAGTACACAGCAGCCCCAGGGGTAGTACACAGCAGCCCCAGGGGTAGCACACAGCAGCCCCAGAGGTATACACAGCAGCCCCAGGGGTATACACAGCAGCCCCAGGGGTATACACAGCAGCCCCAGGGGTATACACAGCAGCCCCAGGGGTGTACACAGCAGCCCCAGGGGTGTACACAGCAGCCCCAGGGGTGTACACAGCAGCCCCAGGGGTGTACACAGCAGCCTCAGGGGTATACACAGCAGCCCCAGGGGTATACACAGCAGCCCCAGGGGTAGTACACAGCAGCCCAGGGGTAGTACACAGCAGCCCCAGGGGTAATACACAGCAGCCCCAGGGGTAGTACACAGCAGCCCCAGGGGTAATACACAGCAGCCCCAAGGGTAATACACAGCAGCCCCAGGGGTAATACACAGCAGCCCCAGGGGTAGTACACAGCAGCCCCAGGGGTAATACACAGCAGCACCAGGGGTAGTACACAGCAGCCCCAGGGGTAATACACAGCAGCCCCAGGGGTAATACACAGCAGCCCCAGGGGTAATACACAGCAGCCCCAGGGGTAGTACACAGCAGCCCCAGGGGTAGTACACAGCAGCCCCAGGGGTAGTACACAGCAGCCCCAGGGGTAGAACACAGCAGCCCCAGGGATATATACAGCAGCCCCAGGGGTAATACACAGCAGCCCCAGGGGTAATACACAGCAGCCCCAGGGGTAATACACAGCAGCCCCAGGGGTAGTACACAGCAGCCCCAGGGGTAATACACAGCAGCCCCAGGGGTAGTACACAGCAGCCCCAGGGGTAGTACACAGCAGCCCCAGGGGTAGTACACAGCAGCCCCAGGGGTATATACAGCAGCCCCAGGGGTGTATACAGCAGTCCCAGGGGTAGTACACAGCAGTCCCAGGGGTATTTACAGCAGCCCCAGGGGTAGTACACAGCAGCCCCAGGCCCCCCTCACTTTTTGGCGCCCCCACCTCAGGATGCCCCCCCCCCCCCCCGCACGCAGCGCTGCGCTCATACATTACCAGCCTGTCAGCTGTCATCCTCTGGTGGCGGATCGCGGCTCCCGGCTCCGGCTTCCATCTTCTTCTGTGTCTTCCTGCTTTAGTACAAACTTATTCATATACAGGGAGGCCACCTCGGAAGATGATCACCCTGTTAGCGCTCAGCGTATATATTAAACAGAGAGAGAAGAGCTTTTGCTGAATTCAAAAATGTATTTTTCTTTTTCTTACATGATCTGAACAAGAAAAGGACGGAAAGTGAATCAGGGCCTCTGAAAACACCGGTACATGTATATCTTTATGCAGGGTCACGCAGGACCCTTTACCTGTGTAGTAAGGGGCAACTTCTGCTTTCACAGAATTGTATAATGCTGGATTAAATAAATGAGAGATGTTGCACTATATATTTCACCATTAATGGCCCAGATCAACAGCACAAATACAATTTGCTATCAACATTTACATGCACAAAAGTAGTATACAATGTATTGGTCAAGTGACCAGACAACAACCACTGCCACAGCAATGTTTTACAAAGTGCAAATGATAGTCAGATTAGTTGGCAATAGACCATAAAGTGCATTATTAAGTGCAATCAAAGTGCAGATTAGTGTAGAGGAACCACTGAAACCAGCAGTCCCTGTTATATCACAGCATATGAACAGACTAGAAGAGCAGACAGTTTGCCACCATTTAGTTACCTATACCGGTGTCTTACCGGACCCGGTGGAGGGAACAAGTCAGGGCTGCAGACCCCGACGCCGTTTCGTGGCTAGGGGGAACCCCTCACAGCCACTTCATCAGGGGGATAGAAGGTTTGTGCCGCGTTCTCCATTTTATGTGCGGCCACATGCAGCTACGTCACCCGGACCGGAAGTGACGCCGCGGCCATATCACATGACCGGAAATGACGTCGCGCGACCCCGCTCCATTCAGAGCGGAGCCCGCGGCGCCACATCCGGCCACCTGACCCCAGCACTAGGTAGCCCTGGCAACCCAGCTCAACCCCGCCCCCGGGCGCAGGCCACACCAGGCCCAATCCAAGGACGCGTCACCTGGATTGAAAATAGCCGGGGGGGGGGCCGCACCCGGGACGGAGGAGCGGGTACAGGGACCCCAGCACTAGGAGGCTAGTAAATATTCATACCAGGTACATGACATGCGTGACACATAGGCATTATATCGAAACACAAAAAAGAGACAAAAGACATCAGGGATTATATGATGATTGCAGTACTAAGGAGAGCACGGGATCCAATGCTGCTTCCTCCATTATGCTCTCTCCATTCCCTTAGGTCTTATGAAGTTGTGTATCCGTGACGCGTCATATTGTCATTCCACCAGTGTTAGTCCATAGAGTTACAGGGAGCCACATACAATCCTTCCAGAGGGGCAGACAAGAAACCTAAGGACTACAGATAAAAAAAACCATAATAGAAAGAGTAATACTAAAAACACCATGGTCCAACTAGACCTATCACAGTCTAAAATTATGGGTATAACCCAACTTGTAAACAGAACGACGATGGCTAAAGAAAAGAGGCAAACGAAAGATTTTCATTCAACCCCCGCGGAGACATAGTGTCTAATGTCACTATCCACCGCGTTTCACTCTGTAATAGCGATCTCCTCAAATCACCACCACGAATTCCACCATGTATTATATCAATGCCTCTAAATTGAAGAGATCTGGGGTTACAATTGTGGTGTTCGAGGAAATGCCTCGGTATGGTCTTTAGGGTTGATTTATCTTCCACCTGTGCTGCACCCAGAATGCCACATATGTGTTCCCTAACTCTCCTCCGTAGCTCCCTAGACGTAATTCCAATATATATCAGCTGACAAGAACATGTAGCGTAATACACCACATGGCTTGAACTGCAAGATATATATTCCCTGATATCATAAGTCCGGGAGCCATCAGAGGAGGTGAAAGAGCCCACGCGTTGGACATTCGGGCATGCAACACAGTGACCACACGGGGTACTGCCCCGACGACGGGGACCAGTATATCCGAATGGGTTCGGTGGAACTGGAACGTAGTGACTGTTGACTAACATGTCACGCAAGTTCCGCGAGCGTCGGGCCGTCACAAGAGGTCTTTCAGGTATTACATCCCTCAGTATCGGATCGGATCTAAGAATCGGCCAGTGCCTGTTCAACACATCACGAATAGACCTCCACCTCTGGTTAAATGTAGAAATAAATCTAGGGGGCTGCACATCCACCCTTTTCTCATCCTTCCGCCCATAAAGGAGCTCATGACGTGATGTGTGCTTCGCTCTCAAATAAGCTCTTTTAATCGACCTATTGCTATAGCCCCTCTCTCTAAAGCGTTGTTTTAAGTCGGTAGCTTGTCTCTCGAATGTCTCCTCAGACGAACAAATCCGTCGCATTCTGAGGAATTGGCCAGTGGGGATGGCACTAATGGTAGATGTCACATGGGCCGAACTCGCATGAAGCAAAGCGTTTACGGAAGTTGACTTCCTGAATACATCCGTATTTATTATATTATCATGACCAACAGTCATGCAGATGTCCAGAAAATCAATCCGTTTAGTGTCAAATTTGTATGTCAACCTGACATTTATATGGTTCATGGCGAGACGGCCCATGAAGACATCGAGCTGCTCCGCAGTGCCCCCCCACAATATCAATAAATCATCAATATATCTCCACCAGCACTGCACATGGGTGTGACCCGGCCCGCACCCCTCGCACAGCAAACCCCTCTCCCAGTAACCTAGGAAGAGGTTTGCGTACGAAGGGGCACAGGCCGCACCCATGGCAGTGCCGCGGATTTGGAGGTAATACTGATCCTTAAATACAAAAAAATTGTGGGTAAGGGCAAAACGGAGCAGCTCTAAAATAAGATTACATAAAGAGCCATCACGCCCACTGGCCAACAAGAAATACTCAACTGCCTCCAGACCATCCTCATGGCTAATACAGGTGTAGAGGGACTCAACATCCGCAGTTACCAACAAGGTACCTGGTTCCACAACGACCCCGTCTACCCGTTTAAGGACATCCAATGTGTCACGGACATAGGAGGGTAAATTCTCCACTAAGGGCTTCAAATAATAGTCAATAAATTGACATATTGGATTACACAACCCCCCTATGCCGAACACTATTGGACGCCCAGGGGGAAGGACGGGGTCCTTGTGCACCTTGGGCAGCAGGTACAGTGTCGGAATTTTCGGGTATTTGACGGTGAGTCCCTCTACAACCTGTTTGGTAATTATACCAAGGTCGCAAGCACGACCTAGGATGGCCTGGAGGTCTCTAGAGAAAGGGGCCACAGGGTTAAAGGTTAACTTCTTATAAGTGTCTTTATCGCGAAGCTGGCGAAAAGCGTCACGTTCATATTTATCCACAGGCCAGATCACGATGTTGCCCCCCTTGTCCGCCGGCTTTATCACTATGTCATTCATCTTCTCTAGATCGAGCAGAGCCCTTCTCTGTTTGTAATTGAGATTGCCCGACTGACAACATGTGGGCAGTTTCTTAAAATCATCAATTACTACTTTTGAGAAGATCTCTACTTGAGCGCAGGCGGACAAGGGAGGAAACCTCGTAGATCTGGGTCGTGTGCAAGGAGGGGACTCACCGTTATTCCCGGAATCAACCGCCACCATTAGGTCCTCCAAATTCCTCAGGGTCTCCCTCTCCCTCGAGTCCAGATCATCAGGATGTTGTCTCATAACATGTAGTCTTTTTAATAACAGCTTTCTACAGAACAACTGGAGATCTTTTAATGCTGTAAAAAAACAAAAAGGACTCGAAGGTGAGAAGGTCAACCCTTTGGACAGGACCTCAATTTGTATTGGGGAGAGAGAGTGGGAGGAGAGATTTATCACCTGTAAGGATCTACCCGATCCTGATCCAGATGATCCTGTTGCTCCTTTATCTGGAATATTACGTGTCCTGAATCTTGTCATGACACCTTCGCTCGGAATGGACTCGGTGTCAGATTCGTCAGTGCCACTGGGTGTCTGTAAATTTGGTACATCTTTGGGCACAGGTATCGAAGGGGGTCCTGGTTGAGGACGAGGTCTTGGGCGGAAGAAAGGTTTAAATTTGCCGCCTGCCTTCCATCTATAGACCTTGTCAGAGTTGTAATCATTAAGATCACGATGAAATTTCTTAATTTTTGCCACTTTTACTTCTTTTTCTATCTTTTTCAAATCGGACTCATTCTGGCTATTAAATTTAGTCAGAGCATCAGGAGAGAGTTTTTCCTTTATCTGTAACAGTAATCCCTCCATCACACTTTCTATTTCTTCAATGGTGGCGGTATTCAGGTCTCTCAGCAGCCCCAAGAACCCTTGCGAACAGGCACTGGCCAACTCTTCCCACTCATCTCTGAAGGACTCATCGTCCACTTGAAAGGAAGGAAATACCTGAACTCTTAGGCCCCTTGAGATCAGACCTCTTTCCATATACTTTACCAAAAAGGCTCTGTTCCACCACACCCTAGTGCGTTTTTTCAGTAGTCCTCTGTAGTTTTTTATTGCCTCGTCTGTTAAGCCATCGCCGTCCGGTTCACCTCCACCTCCACTATCACCGTCCAGAGCTTTGTCCAGATCATTGAGCCACGTAGCATCGTGTGCCCTGAAATCCATTAGAAGGATCACTGTGGAAACCACAGAAATTAACATTAGTACAAACTTATCCATATACAGGGAGGCCACCTCGGAAGATGATCACCCTGTTAGCGCTCAGCGTATATATTAAACAGCATTGTGACCGGGGCTCATTGCGATGACGTCATCGCGACGCCGGCCGGTCATGTGACATGCAGGAAGACACAGAAGAAGATGGAAGCCGGAGCCGGGGGCCGCGATCCGCCACCGGAGGATGACAGCTGACAGGCTGGTAATGTATGAGCACAGCGCTGCGTGCGGGGGGGGGGGGCATCCTGAGGTTGGGGCGCCAAACAGTGAGGGGGGCCTGGGGCTGCTGTGTACTACCCCTTGAGATTTTTTTTTTTTTATATACCGTATATACTCGCGTATAAGCCGAGGGGAGACTTTTCAGCCCAATTTTTGGGCTGAAAAACTCGGCTTATACGCGAGTATATACGGTAATTACAATTTACCATATTTTTACTGATTATAAAACAGACTTTTTTACCCTCCGAATTGGGGAGAAAATGGGTGTGTCTTTTACAATCCAGATAGATCTTACCAGGTGGTGTAGCAGCGGTGGAGCAGGGTTACAGGAGGCAGGGCCCCAATCGGCAAGGTCAGCCATGCTGTGGGCACAGGGCTGGGAGGAGGGGGTGTCATGGTGGCGCAAGGCTAGCGTCATTAATATGCTGGCAGTGAACGCAATGGACTTCTCTGAAAATGGTCGTGGAGTTGGCAAGTGTGCAGATGGAGATCTCGACAATCCGAGATCTCCATCTGCACATGTCCTTCACGTCCAATGCTGGTATATCAATGGCGCCACTTCGACACCTCCTCCTCCCTGCCGCAGGCCCACCACATGGCCAACTCTGCCTATTGGGACCCGGCTCCTGTGACTCCACTCCATTATCACTGCATTCCCCCAGTGAGCTATATACGGATTGTAAAATGGACACTAGCATTATAAGATGGACCACATTTAACATTAGAAAATATTTTTTTTCTCCTCTAAATTTGGGGTGTATTTTATAATCCAGTGAGTATTATAATCTGCAAAGTATGATATATTTATTTGAATATAGTGAAAATAAAGGCCACTGACATGTCTTTAATTTCTAACTGCCTATTGGTCACACCTATATTATTGGATTTGGATATTCACCCACAAAGACTAAAGGTACCGTCACACAGGCAATATTGCTTGCAATTTCACTGGTAATTTGCTGGTTGCAGTGAAATCATGGACACATTGTTCTATTTTGTTGCCGTGTACAAATGGAACAACGTGTCCATGATTTCACAGCAACCAGCAAATTGCAAGTGAAATTTCAAGCAATATTACCGCATGTTACGGTACCCTAACACTCCATTTCCTCCAAACATCAAAAGGCCAGACCACTTCCTGCAAAAATGATGGACATGAGGTAATCAATGATATTTTGATGAACAAACACAAAAAAAACAAAGGCTCATAATACATTTAAAGTTGTCGTTGTTTTGCAAGTTTTTAACCAGTCTGTTTCAGTATTTTACTAGTCTGTATAACAGTTTTGCTTTTTTCTGTGATTCTGAGTAAATTTGATAACATTTGTTATTGAATTAAGCTGCACAACTAGAAGCCGAGAAACCAAAAACTAAAGCATCTGTAAAAGATCAAAGTCATTTTAAGCAATCTGTGACCTCTTCATTTGGAGACATTTCCGCATTCACACTTTCCTTGGAGTAATCTATAATATAAAACCCGAAGGCCACTTCCGGAAAACCCGAAGGTTACTTCCGTGATGACCTCCGGACCATGGTGGTGACGTCACCAGTGCGGGCTAGCTGGGCGGTGCTCGGCTACAGGGACCACCGGAGGAATGTTCCGCTCTCGGAAGTTCCGGCGGTTCTCCCGGCGCCGCCCGTAGATGACCGGCATCAGCCGGTTGTCTCCTGCCTGCCACACATGCGGCTCCCCGATCCTGCGGCCCCCCTGCGGGTCCTCCTCCCCCCCGTGGCTGCTCCTGCCCCCTTGCGGCTCCTCCTGCCCCCCAGCCGCAGCTGCCCCTGCCCCCCCGCGGCTCCTGTGGGCCCCCCGCGGGTCGTCCTGCCCCCCCCGCGGCTCCTGCGACCCCCTCCCTGCTTGCTTCTACTAAAAATAAAAAAAGCCTCATAGAGGATACTCACTCGTCCCGCCGGCGCGCTCCATCTACCTCCTCTAGCTCCATGGCTTGAGGACCTGTGCTTGCCTGGGAAACCGATCAGCTGATCGGTTTCCCAGGCAACCACAGGTCCTGCGAGCCGCCACACGGGTTAGTATCCTCCCATCCATCCTGCCCCTCCCCTGCCACCACCATCCTGCCCCTACCCCCCACCGGCTCCAACCTGCCCCCCCTCCGAACAATAGCACACACACCCCCCCGCCGACTCCATCCTCCCCCCCTCCGCTCCATTCTACCCGCCCCCCCGCTGCATCCTGCCCCCCCGGCTTCATCCTGCCCCCCCGCCGCCTCCAGCCTGCCCCCCCACAACAGTTCCATCCTGCCCACCCCCGGCTCCATCCTACCCCCCGCCCCCGCTGACTCCATCCTGCCCCCCCACCGGCTCCATCCTGCCCCCCCCCTGCCTGATCCATCCTGCCCCCCCCACGCCAGCTCCATCCTGCCCCCCCACACCAGCTCCATCCTTCACCCTCGCCCGCTCCATCCTCACCCCCCGCCGGCTCCATCCTAACCCTCCCACCGGCTCCATCCTGCCCCCCCCCCACACCCAGCTCCAGCTCCATCCTGCCCCCCCCCTATCCCCGCTCCATCCTGTCCTCCTGCCCCCCACGCTGCCTCCATCCTGTCCCCCCCGCCCGCTCCATCCTGCCCCCCCCACCCAGCTCCATCCTGTCCCCTACCGGCTCCATCCTGTCCCCCCCCCACGCTGCCTCGATCCTGTCCCCCCCGCCCGCTCCATCCTGCCCCCCCACACACAAGCTCCATCCTGCCCCCCCCGCCACCTCCATCCTGCCCCCCCCCCCACACACAAGCTCCATCCTGCCCCCTGCCCCGCCTCCATCCTGCCCCCCCCCCGCCGGCTCCATCCTGCCCCACCCCCCCTCGGCTCCATCCTGCCTCCCCACTCGGCTCGATCCTGCCCCCCCCCTGGCTGCATCCTGCCCCACCCCGCCGGCTCCATCCTGCCCCCCCGCTGCCTCCATTCTGCCCCCCCCGCCAGCTCCATCCTCCCCCCCCGCCGCCTCCATCCTGCCTCGCCGGCTCCATCCTGCCCCGCCGCCTCCATCCTGCCCCGCTGCCTCCATCCTGCCCCCACCTCCGCCACCTTCCTGTTCCTCCGGCTCCATCCTGCTCCTCCGGCTCCATCCTTACCCCCCCTCGGGTCCATCCTGCCCCCCCCCCCGCTCCATCCTGCCCCGCTCGCTCCATCCTGCCACCATTCCACCCCCCATCACCATCCTGCCCTCCTAATCCATCCTGCCCCCTGGCAGTTAGAGGTCATGTGACCGATCAACTGAACGGTTTCCCAGGCACCGACGGGTCCTAAACCCCTATAGGACCTAGAAGACAAAGGTGGAGTGAGCCGGCGGACAGGTGGGTATCCTCAGTGAGGATTTTTTTATTTTTTGGAAGGAGGAGCGGGGGTAGCTGAGTATGGCCATATACCATAGTGCTGCTATACATGTACTCTAATGTATCAGCCATATACTATAGTGCTGCTATACATGTGCTATAAAATTCCACCATATACTATAGTGAAACTCTACATATACTGTAATATACTGTCATATACTATAGTGTTGCTATACATGTGCTGTAATGTATCGCCATATACTATAGCGCTGCTATACATGTAATGTAATGTACCACCATATACCATAGCGCTGCTATACATGTACTGTAATGTACCGCCATATACCATAGCGCTGCTATACATGTGCTATAAAATACCCCCATATACTATAGTGCACCTGTACATATACTGTAATATATTGCCATATACTATAGTGCTGCTATACATCTGCTATACTGTACCGCCATATACCATAGTGCTGCTATATCTAATATATAAAACCCAAAGGCTCACTTCCGTCACTTTAGCCAGCACTTCCCTCACTTTGTCATCGCCAAAGTGACGTCACCACAGCGCTACACCCGTCCAGGGTGGACCAACATGCCGGCCCTAAGCGGAGCGGGACTTAGGCAGCCCCGCCACGCTTACGGCCATCCCTACACTGCCTAAAACACACATCAAGGGCGGGAGACGACCGCCGTGATGTGTGCAGCCTAGAGGAGCAGAGGTGTGCCGAACGGTCATGTCGCCGCTCCAGCCTCCTCTGTCCTCACTCCTCCAGCCGCATCTCTCCTCACCCCTGCTTCCTCACCTCTCCTCACCCCTCCAGCGCCACCTCTCCTCACCCCTCCAGCCTCCCACCACATCATACTCTGCTATCCACAGAGCCGCATGTATACTCTGCTACCCACAGAGCTGCCTGTATAATCTGCTACCCTCAGAGCCCCCTGTATAGTCTGCTACCCACTGACCTGCCTGTATACACACAATTCATTTCACCGCGCTCCCGATGCAATTGCATCGGGCCCCTGACCACTGCACTCTGGCCCGACCACTGCACTCTACCCCCACCACTGCACTCTACCCCTCACCACTAGACTCTGCCCCTCACCACTAGACTCTGCCCCTCACCACTGCACTCTGCCCCTCACCACTGCACTCTGCCCCTCACCACTGCACTCTGCCCCTCACCACTGCACTCTGCCCTAAAGCAGACTATGAGCCACTGAGCCTCCATAAACTCTGCTAACCACTCAGCCGCTGTATAGTCTGCTAACCACTGAGCCCCTGTATACCCTAATAACCATAGGCTAGAATACCCGATTCTTTAGAATCGGGCTGCCATCTAGTTTAGCTTTATAATTGCCAAACTCTCAAGTTTCTTTTTCAGCTATATAAAAACCTCTGATACATCTCAAATAGAATAGAACTGCTTCTCATCAGAAATTCTCCAATGTCCTGTAAAATAGCTGACAGATCAATATTCAGTGTCTAATAAACCAGAAGGAAACTTGTCTACTTGGAGAATACTTAAATCCTTCCCTCCACACAGTGTCGTATGCGGCAGAAAGATCGATGAACGTCACCAAGACCTTCTTGTTCTTTTGAAATTCAGCTTAAAGGAGAGTTGTCAGGGCTAAGACTTGGTCACTGCAGTTTCGAGCAGGTCTAAAGCCAGCTTGCTCTATGGGTATTGAGTCAAGAATCTTTGAATTGATCTTGTTATAGATTAAGTGTTCTACAGTCATGGCCAAAAGTTGTGAGAATGATACAAATATTAATTTTAACAAAGTCTACTGCTTCAGTTTTTCTAATGGCAATTTGCATATACTCCAGAATGTCATAAAGAGTGATCAGCTTAACAGCAATTACTTGCAAAGTCAATATTTGCCTAGAAAATGAACTTTAACCCCCAAAACACATTTCAACATCATTGCAGTCCTGCCTTAAAAGGAGCAGCTAACATCGTTTTAGTGATTGTTCCATTAACACAGGTGTGGGTGTTGATGAGGACAGGGCTGGCGATCAATCAGTCATGATTAAGTAAGAATGACACCACTGGACACTTTAAAAGGAGGCTGGTGTTGGTATCCTTGTTTCTCTTCAGTTAACCATGGTTATCTCTAAAGAAACATGTGCAGCCATCATTGCACTGCACAAAAATGGCCTAACAGGGAAGAGTATCGCAGCTAGAAAGATTGTACCTCAGTCAACAATCTATCGCATCATCAAGAACTTCAAGGAGAGAGCTGCCATTGTTGTCAAAAAGGCTCCAGGGCGCCCAAGAAAGACCAGCAAGCGCCAGGACCGTATCTTAAAACTGTTTCAGCTGCGGGATCGGACTACCAGCAGTGCCGAGTTTGCTCAGGAATGGCAGCAGGCTGGTGTGAGTGCTTCTGCACGCACTGTGAGGCGGAGACTCTTTGAGCAAGGCCTGGTTTCAAGGAGGGCAGCGAAGAAGCCACTTCTCTCCAGAAAAAACATCAGGGACCAACTGATATTCTGCAAAAGGTACAGGGAGTGGACTGCTGAGGACTGGGGTAAAGTCATTTTCTCTGATGAATCCCCTTTTCGATTGTTTGGGACATCTGGAAAACAGCTTATTCGGAGAAGAAGAGGTGAGCGCTACCACCAGTCTTGTCTCATGCCAAACTGTAAAGCATCCTGAAACCATTCATGTGTGGGGTTGCTTCTCAGCCAAGGGAATTGGCTCACTCACAGTCTTGCCTAAAAACACAGCCATGAATAAAGAATGGTACCAGAATGTCCTCCAAGAGCAACTTCTCCCAACCGTCCAAGAGCAGTTTGGCGCCCAACAATGCCTTTTCCAGCATGATGGAGCACCTTGCCATAAAGCAAAGGTGATAACTAAATGGCTCAGGGAACAAAACATAGAGATTTTGGGTCCATGGCCTGGAAACTCCCCAGATCTTAATCCCATTGAGAACTTGTTGTCAATCATCAAGAGACGGGTGGACAAACAAAAACCAACAAATTCTGGCAAAATGCAAGCATTGATTATGCAAGAATGGACTGCTATCAGTCAGGATTTGGTCCAGAAGTTGATTGAGAGCATGCCAGGGAGAATTGCAGAGGTCCTGAAGAAGAAGGGTCAACACTGCAAATATTGACTTGCTGCATTAACTCATTCTAACTGTCAATATAACCTTTTGGTACTCAAAATATGATTGCAATTATATTTCTATATGTGATATAAACATCAGACAAACACAAATAAAAACCAGAGGGCAGCAGATCATGTGAAAATAGAATTTTGGTGTCATTCTCAAAACTTTTGGCCATGACTGTAGAAGCTTGTATAGGCAACTCAATAGAGCAATGGATCTATAGTTTGATGGGTTATCGTCAGGCTTTCCAGGTTTTAGCAATGCAATGATCTTGGCATGTTTTAAATTGCTAGGGACTTGTGCAGTCTCCATGATATCTGAGAACCTTTACAGCCATTTTTTTGCATAAGGTCCACAGCTTTTGAGAAAGTCGGGGTGGATCCCATCAAATCCAGGAGCTTTGTTGCTTTTAGTATCAACAAGGACAGTTTCAATGTCGCAAGTTGTAAAAGGACGGGAGTATTCTTCAGTTGGTGACACAGATAATTTTAGTAGCTTAAACTCATTTTTAACTTCTATGGTATTTGCTTGGTCTTTCAGGGCTCTTGAGGTGTTCACAATGTGTGCTGCATATTGGTTTGGAGTTACATTTTCAGTTTTTGCTTTACAGTTTCCTTCTAGTTTTCTTAAGAGAGACCATGCCTTTCTGCTGGACCTTTTAAAGTCCAAGTTCTCGACTGTTTCAGTTTGCATTCAGTTTGTTCAGTAATTCAACACCGATTTCACCATCTTCATTCTCAAGGAATTGTCTGCACAGTTGTTCACATTCATTAGTCAATCCTGGGATGTATTCTTTGTGACAGCCACTTGGAATTGATTACTTTGCAGTTTTGATAACAGCTTTACAGAACCGCTCATAGTTCTTATGGGTTGGGGGTATCTAGCCAATACACTTGTCAAGATGATCTGCAAACCTTTTCCAGTTGGCTTTGGCAAAGTTCCATAGAGGACAGCTCAAGCTGTGAGGGAACAAAGCTGCATGCATGTGTGAGCTTTGTATAGCTTTGTGATGATGCCGAGCCTTGTAAGTCATGTTATCATGGCCACAGGCATTTTAATTGTCGGGACTGCGAGCTCTAAAATCTCACAGATTGAGATCACGGCGTGGAAACTAGTGCTATGTACTCAGTTGAACCTGTTGTCAGATTGCAGGACTGCTGTGCCACCATATCCCGCAATCCAGGAGTGGAGGTCACCTGAGTTCACTGCTGCATGGAGCCCTCAGTATTTCAATGAGTGACTTCACCGCTCCCCAGCGTCAGTCAATGTGATCCCAGAGTCTGCAGTCAGAGGACACTTGTTTTATCACTGCAATCTCTGGATGAAGCAGATCTTCGTGGAACATTGTTGTGGATTACTGTTGAAGGGTATGTTTGGGTTAATAAATGGGAAACTGATGGTTTCCTGTGTGTTTTATTTCAAATAAAGGATTTTTCTCTTTGAGTGTGTTTTTTAACTATTTACTCACAGGATTGATAATTGGCAGGTCCCATAAAAGCATGAACATCATCAATCTGGGCTTAATGACAAGCTATCAATACTCAGCTGTTATGAACCCCAGTCTTTTCAGTGATGGTCAGTAGGTCAGAAAAAGAGTATCACTACTTGATGATGATGGCCATGATGATGATGGTATATGATGGCCTATATTGACTTTACTGATCTCTTTTCCTGGCCTCCTGACCATCACTGATAAGATATATGACTTATTGTAGATCATAAAAAAGTGCAAGTAAGGTCACAGAAATATGTCCCAACATTGAGATGTAAAGGTCATAGTTGTTAGAGGGATTTCAAAGCCTTTTATGGCATGAATGATGATATATTATATATTGTCTGGTTATTATTGATCCTGAAAATTCTATTCTGGAGAACCTCTACCTTGTATCTGGAGTAAGGCATATTGTCTGTATGCACCTATTAGGTGACCAAATGACCTAAATAAGTTACTTTACTAAAAGTACATGTGTGCAGCATAATTCTACCGCCCCCCCTCATTACCCTCCCACATGTGAGGATTGCATCATTTGTTTATACGGACAGTGTTATCTGAAGCTAACCTGAGGAAATAACGCAATCTG
Source organism: Allobates femoralis (assembly GCA_033576535.1). Classification (NCBI taxonomy): domain Eukaryota; kingdom Metazoa; phylum Chordata; class Amphibia; order Anura; family Aromobatidae; genus Allobates; species Allobates femoralis. The sequence goes on along the minus strand of JARQOC010000003.1, from coordinate 719,241,823 downwards.
AATAACTTAAATAGAAGGTGTCTGCCATTAGTCACCTACTGGTACTAATGTTGGTATCTGAAATTATAAGTTGGATTCTGAGTGACCACCTATAATGTTTGGCATTGACCTATGATCAGAATGGATTTTTTTTATGTACACATCATCCCACCAGCACTGCCTACGCACGTTTCATGTTTTTTCTTCGTCAGGGCACCTGAATTGATGTATAAACTATGCAATTTTATAAATAAAGGTGATTTTTTGCATGAATAGTGATTGAAGTTTCATGTATCACCCGTGGGCCCCATTGTGAGGAAGCACGGGAGATTTTGAGATTAAGTATTTTCAGGTGAAACTGAAAGTGTTGGACATTTGATATTTACAGTCCTCTGTATTCAGTTATGACTATTGTTATTATTATTCAGATTTTTTTGTTGTACGTCTATTGTGAATTTTAATGTATCTAAATAAATGTTTGTTTTAAGGGTTTAGTTTCTTTGGTTTACAGTAAAAGTACCCCTAATTTCTGGTATATAGTCAATAGACAATGTACACAGAGAGCTGCGATGTGGGAGGGGTTAGATTTGTGAGCTATGCTACATCTAAAGGCCACGTTACACACACAGATATCTGTTCAGATATTGGTCACAGATCTCTGGTTGCAGTGAAATCATGGACACATTGCTCCATTGTACACAGCCACAAAATGGAACAAATGTGTCCATGATTTCACAGCAACCAGAGATCTGTGACCAATATCTGCCCAGATATCTGTGTGTGTAACGTGGCCTTAAGAATTCTGATTGTGTTATAACAGCTACACCCAGTTAACTGAGTGATACATTGCTGGAATTAAGGTCTTTGTTACTATATTATACTGCTCTCAGATGAGGTTGCTAACACCTGGTGACAAATTCCCTTTACTATCATCATTAGGACGCTAGGGGGTTGTATTTAATGCAGTACTCTAGCATATTTCTGGATGTAAAATATTCATTTTAGGTGAGAAGGGGAGTCTTCTTCATGTCAGTGTGTGAAGAGAATGGACAGTAGAAAGTTGTGATATCACTTTGTATCTTCTCTCCAATGAGGGAAGTAATCAGGGTAAGGCCAGGTTCATATACCACAATTTGAGATACAGCTAGTTTTTGTTAAAAATGTCATAAATATTGCAGTATGCACCTAGTCAACTAGCTATATACTCGATAACTGCAGTTAAAGCAATTCCCAAATATCTCAGCCAATACACACAATTTAACTTATCCAGATGCAGTACTCACAATTGTCCACAAGATGGCAAACTTGAAGTAATGTTGATAAGACTGCGCTAGTTAACATATCCACATTTTGTGCCTGTGCTGGCTGTTGGCGCACACTTTATTATATTATTATTTATTGTAACGCCTTTTGGTCCATGGCGTTTTACATGTGAAAGGGGCATACATGGACAAGTACAATAATCATGAGCAATACAAAGCATAAGCAGGTTATTGATGTAAATTTATAATATTGAGCACTATTAAATAAATTATCCATTTTTGAGCAGTTCAATTCCTTGTATCCTATTCTATATTATTTATGGAGTTGCATTTTGGTTAGCTTTTCCCTTAGAAAAACAATTATGTTGGGAAAGTGACCTATTTATGGATGTAATCTTGATATCAATAGAAGTAAGGGCCACGTCACACACACAGATATCTGTGCAGATATTGTTCGCAGATCTCTGGTTGCAGTGAAATCATGGACACATGGCTCCATGTTGTACACAGCCACAAAATGGAACAATGTGTCCATGATTTCACTGCAACCAGAGATCTGCGAACAATATCTGCACAGATATCTGTGTGTGTGACGTGGCCCTAAGACATATATGTGGAGCCCCGCAACAAGTGCGTCACAAGAGGGTATTGCAGCCAAAACAGCAGCAGCAATATTCTCTGACTCGGCAGTCACACAGTTAACTAAGAGATCCATACCCTACATGCATCACCTAGCATAGAGGGCCAATAAGGTCCTGGTGGGTGGAGTGTAGTGGTAGAGTGAGAAGAGAAGTCGTAACAGCAACGGAGGAGAAGGAAGCAAGATCTTCAGCTCTGCAACCTAGGAGAGGGGGTTGCACAGTTCCGTGCGGCCCCCTGGCCAATTCCCTGGCCCCTCTCCCTGTCATCACCCCAGTTGAGCACCATTATTCCCGGTGCCTTACAACCGATCTAGGGCATCAACATGCGGGTCCAAAAACACCCCGTGCCCATCTACAGCCGGTTTGCTGGTACCGAAGCTAGCAGTAGCTCAGCTCTGCTATGCGAACCAGAGGAGTGGAGGGACAGCTTTACAGGAGCACCCCACCACTGCCACACACAGTCGTCTAGCCAGCGGTGTACCCACCAAAGGACCCAAGGTTCCCCAAAGCATCCGGAATGTATACCCCGGATAGGGCATTCAAGCAGCCTCCTTGTACCCAATCTGGCATTCCTGGGCGACAACGGCAACATACTTAGAATGGAGGAACACCGCGGATCTCTGAGAAACACTGGTCATTGCTGAGTCCACCTGGTCCACTACCCTTAACTGTATGCCATGTACTGCCTGCTGGTTACAGTAAAGAACCCGTTACAGAGACTTACAGTGTCCGTGCCTTCTTATGAACTGTATCCGCATCTCAAGGTAACCGCAGCTGCCTCAGAACATCTTGCGCAGCTTCTGGCCCCGGAGGCCCCGCAGCACCGGTAAAGTTACCGGAACTCTCATAGGTGGTGTCACGAAACAAATGAACCCCTAATCTGTTCACTCAAAGACGTCTTTATTGATCTGTACCACCGGGCCCCACTACCGGCAGGCGCGGTCCATCCGTGACAAGAAGGAGGAAGAAAACGCCTTTCAACCGGAGTCCCGGCCATGGTGAGTCATATAAAATCTTAAAAATATGAACACCTCCCAACTTTCAAGATAAGAACAAGAGCCATATAAAGAGCCGGGCATGTTAGACTGGCTACAGCAATGTTTAATTTATGCTAAGCCAATTCTTGTTCTTTATATGCACTCACACAAAAATGTAATTTCATACATTATTATATAGTATGGGGAAAATCATAACTCTACAGTACATACCCTCACATACAGTATACTGACCCCACCGTCCACCACATGTTATAATGTCCTACACATAGTATAATTCTTTCCCCGACAGAGTCTGGTGACCCTACTGTACACTACACAGTATGATGTCCCACACATGGTATACAGCACAATGTCCCTACACACTCCCACAAAGAATGATGATCCCTGTGGCCACCAGACATGATGATGTCCCACACATAGTGTAATGTCCCATATAGGGATGATGTACCCATATAGACATACTGCTATATAATACATGCTCCTGCTTAATATGCCCCCACACAGTGTTGTGCCACTACAGTGTGATGCCTATATAGTCCCCACCTAGCATGCTCCCCACAGACCCCCACAGATGACAATGCCCGCAGCCGTCACACAGACCCTCCTAATGATGCCTCCAAGCCCTCCTACAAAGTTTGATACCCCAATACAGTATAATGCCCCCCAAAGCGTATGGTACTTTCATTGACCCTCCCCTTCCACAAACGAATGGGTATTCCCAAAAGTGGTGCATTTTACCTGTGATTTCCCCAAAAAAAAAACACTGCAATGCTCACCCTCCCCAGGGACCCCACAGTGATCCACAGTGATCCCCGGTGATTCTTTCTCTGTGGAGTGGCTGAAGCGGTTTTCATCTATCTTCCAGGACATTTGCACATGTGACCCAGTCTTTCACATGGTGTGCAGGATCTGGCAAATAGATAAAGACAACTCTGGCCGCTGCACATAGGAAGAATCACATGCAATCACCGGAGTTCACCGCGGGATCGCCGGGGAGGGTGAGAAAGTGTCTGTATGTCTGTGGGTCCCCATTGTGCTGCATTTTTGTGCTGTTTCTATGTACACAAACACAGCACAAATGCAATAGTTTTTTGCTGCTTTTGTTCATAGACAGCTGCATTTGTACAGCTGACAAATGCAGCAAAAAAATAAGCACAGTGGGCACATGTGGCGCCCCGCCAAGCAGGCGTCACAGAGGGGTACTGCACCCATAAAAGAGGTACAGATACTCCAGCTGCAGGTGGATCATAGGATGGTGGGTGGAACCCAGTAACCAGCACCCCCACACTAGGTCACACAGTGGGAGGTCAGCCGGGAGGGAATAAAACCACCTCTAGGGGGAAGAAGGAGGTCTTTGGCTGGAGGCCTTTTCGGGTCTTTGGTCTCTGCTTCCAGGTTTCTGGACCGGGGAGCTAAGGAGTGAAAGGAAGGGTTCCTCGGCTGAGGGACCAGGAGTTTAAGAAAGATTCCAGGAGCAGATAGCCAGTAGGAAATAGGAAGAACTTGAGGAGGTTCAGCCCCAAAAGCTTACCAGGCACCGGAGCCCGCACCTGTGGGATACTTTGGGACCACAGAAAATCCAGAGACCAGTGGAGTCTACATTTCTCCCGGGCACCTGAGCAACTGAAAGAGGGTAGCAGGCACCGCTTGATAGTTCAGCGGTCAGCCAACAGAGGGTTATCCGACAGGAGCAAAGGCGAGAGACAGAAGGAGGTCAGGTTCGCTTTATGGAACCAGATTTCACCACCACTGGGAAGCAGGAAAAGCACAGACGAGGGTAGAGCACAGCACCATACCACCTAAGATCTGCCTGCAGCCACCCGTTCAGCTACCTGTCCTGACACCATCAGGAATACTGCACTGTCACTTTTGTATGACACCAATACAATTGCCAGTAAAGTACCCAGAGGAACAGTGACTTTAGACTCAGTTTGCTTTCATTCCACAAACTTATTTCCTTCCAGGAACGCTGCCCGGAGGTTCCGGTCCTACCTATGAAGGACTACACCATCCTAGCCGCGATACCATCTACCTCCGGTGGACTGTGGCGGCGCTGGTGCCAATCACCAGAAACTACAGGTGGCGTCACGACAACAAACTGTATATAATCCCCTGTATATATACCACCCCTTTTTAAAAGAATAGTCCCCCAGGACACGGGATCAGGTACGGCCACCATTCCCCGTGACACAGTTAACCCCTTGCGGCCTGATACCCGAGTACCCCACACCCTGGGGCTCGACACATCTAGCCTTAAAGAATCATTCCTAGGATCGCTCTTTCAAAATATTGCAGTCTAAAAAGACCTTTACTCAACTGTGATTGGTCAGAGGCACATAGCTATGATTTACTCCTTCAAGCGGGTGAGGACAGTAGCGACCTTTGACCCTTGCACCGCTGATTGACTACAGCTCACAGGATAATTTGTCTGAGAAAAAAATCTATTAAAATTCAGAGCCCTCAGTGGTTAATACCGTTCAATAGTAAACTGCAAAGATGATAAGAAGGTCTGAGAAGATCTCCTTGAAGGTTGTTTTTTCACAACCTTCAGGTCCATGATAAATTGTTTGTGATTGGAGTAATTGATGCTGTTTGCTGAACACAGTTATCTCAACATAACAGCAAAGTTTGAACAATTTTATTAGCAAATAAAACATAATGGCACATTTAAATGAGCTGATTATCAGTCCATGCAAACATGCCTGTGATCATCCGACAGACGATTGGATCTTTTATGTTGTCATAAAAATCATTGTTATCAGTACATCTACTTTGTAAACCATAGATGTGTTACTGTTAACGTGTACAACACACACGGACAAAATGGTTAGTAACTTGTGTTAAAGTAAGAAATAACGTGAAACCAACAAAAATAATAATGGATTTACTATACTAAAAATAACTAATGAAAATCAGACATTGCTTTTGAATTTCAGTTTTAAAAGAAAAACTGTAAAATAGAATAATGAAAATGGCCAGAACAAAATTGTACCAATTTAACTTAATATTTAATTTTTTGAGGCCATAATTGAAAACAATTTCTGTAAGTGTGTGTGCGCACAATCCTGAGGCATGCGTGTTGGACTCAATGCCTGCAGACCTGAAGGAAGCCGCTGGTGAATGCAGGGTGAGTGCAGCTGTCCTGTACACACAATCTGCGGTGGTGCAGGACGGCTTCTGCTTCGCCCACAGGAGATTACTCCCAACTCCGCAGTATTAAGGCTCCTTTCACATCAGCGCCTTACGCTGAGGTACAGCAGATCCGGCAGGTGGCGCCGAAACTGCCGGATTTGCCGCCTAACGGCTGACTTGTGGCCCGGATCCGGCAAGCCCCATGTATTGTCTATGGGGCTTATAGTTTGGTGCGGCAAGTGCAGTTCTGCTGCATGCGGCAGATCTGGCACTTACGGGCCGCAAAAAAAAAAAAACGGCCCGAAATTTACATGCTGCGGACAGGGGTTAATCTAGCCTCTGTGCTGCCTGAGGCGAACTGCAAAACGGCGCTCCCCCTCCCCCCCCTAGTAAATTTTTTAATCGGTACAAAACAATCTGGTTCATACAAATCTATATCTATCCTGTAAAAATGAGTACAATAGCGGACATTTTAATGTAGAGGAATAGAAAAAAGATGTCCACACGGCAATGGACATGGTGTGTACAGGGTCGACCTTAGGCTAAATTGTGCCTTGTGCAAAATTGCCCTTTGGTGCTCCACGCCAGTTTTTCTGCAGGTTACATGTTTGGGCAGCAATTAGATTTTACATCCTAAAAGTATTGATTCAGGTTTCCCTCCTTATCTTTTTTTTATTTCCCCTTGTATTAGCAAACATTTTGTATAATGTGGATGCAAAGAGTGTGTCACAATACTTATTGGCCTCTGGCTCCTGCCATTTCCACTTCTGTTGTGGTCCGCTCCAGTGGAGGTCACTTTTTCAATGTAATGCTGGTTTCAAACTATTGTTTTTTTAGGATCCAAGTGGATCCATCACAAACTGGATCCACAAGGATCAATTTCTGTCCCCATTAAAAGTGAATGGGGACAGAAAGACCAGTGTGGGCATCTGTGTGTCACCGTTTTGCCGTGGATCTGTGTGTATCCGCGGCAAAGCATATTTTTAAATTGCCCATACATCTGGGCTGTGACACATGAACTGCGCCTGCGCAGGACATGCACAGAACATGCCGGGCATGTCATTATGAATCCTACGGATCCATGTAAAATATGAAAACAGATGCTGCTTGCAGCATCCAGTTTGCCAGTGCGTATTAATCCGTGTGCATATGTCGAGCCAGGGCCCTGGGGTACTCGGTATCAGGCTCGGAGGGGTTTGCAGGGATGTCACGGGTGGCGGTGCCTGAACCCATGGCGTGGGTGACACTTCAATAGAGGGGTTATGTACAGGGGATAAGAGTTATTGTCATGTGACGCCACCTGTAGTACTTGGTGATGGGACATCAGCGCCGCCTCAGTCCTCCGGAGGGCGATGGTATTGCAGCAAGGATGGTAAAGCTCCCTACAGGTGGGGCTGGTCCTCCGGGGCAGTGTTGCTGTAAAGCAAACCAGTTGAATTTTGTAGCACAAAGACACGGAGGCAAAGTCACTTTCCCGGTACTTTACTGTAAACAGTCATCAGCATACAAGTCCACAGTCAGCAAAAGTTGTTAAGAAACAGTAGCTCTATGGGTGGCTGCAAGTGGATGCCAGGTGGTATGGGTACCCGTGTATACCTTAGTTGACGAACCCGTGTCCATTCTTCCAAACAAAAAGTGAGGAGAAGCGGCACTCAGGAGATCTTTTTACATACGGATTTATTGTGCTTTTTCGGTTACATCTTAGGTGCAGGCAGGGAGTGCAGGGGACAACGGTCCTGTTTCGCGACTTCGCGTCAACGATGTCATTGAACGACTCCAAATCCATGACGTTTGAGCGATATCGTTCACAAACTCGTACCGTATAACAGGACTTAACTCTGATTCTCACTTTAACAGAAAAAGAAAAAAAAAAGTTACCTTAGCTCAACATTCGGTGTGATCCAGCAGGTCACAAATGTATGGGCAGTTATAATCTATAGATAATACACCATACCAGCTACAATATACTATTACTTATACGTGGTTCCCCAAAAATAAGTCCCCACGATAATAAGACGGGGGCCTGCATATAATCTCGTCCCCGAATAAAGTCCGCTGGCGGGGGGGGGGTTGGATGGGCGATGCAGTCTTTGCTCTGCCCGTGTCATGTGCGTCTCCAGCCGTTACCGTGAAAAAGAAGATCCCAAAAAGTTCCTCTCAGGCCAAATTCGTGTGGGATCCCGGTCACAAATTCGATGGTAGATGGTGCAAGGTCAGACACAGCAAATGACACCTGACCTATAAACTCGCAATAACTCCTACTACCAGTAGGGCTCTTGCCCCAATGAGACCAAACCCGGAGTAAATCCTGCCAAACCGCACTAAAACACGGTTGGCTGCTGATTGTAAGTTACACTATCCCATATAAGTCCGCCTGGCGGGGGGGGGGGCCCCCTTTGGATGTGTTGCTGAATGCAGCTCCTTTTTGCTCTGGCCCCGTGTATCCATGTGTCGTACGTCTCAGGCCCCGTGTACCCGTGACACATTCTACATGATTCCCAAAATTCACAAATCAGGAAATCCAGGAAGACCAATTATTTCATGTGTGGGCACCCTCACCGAACACATTTCTGGATGGGTAGAGGGTGTTCTCAATCCCCTGGTAAAACAGACACCCAGCAACATTCAGGACACAACTGACCTATTGAATAAACTGTCAGCAATAAGTCCTCTACCAGAAGGGGACCATCCTTGCCACCATGGATGTGGAATCTCTGTACAGCAACATCCCACACTAGGATTGATTAAATGCCTGCAAAACCTTCCTGGAAAACACAGGGATTGATGCTGACTGTGTGGTGAAGCTTACAACATTTATCCTCATGCACAACTATTTTACATTTGATGACAACATATATTAAACAGGAGACTGGCACAGCAAAGGGAAGCAAAATGGCATCACAATATGCAAATCTTTTCATGGCCAAGCTTGAAAGTGACTTCTTGTCCTATCAGGCCTCTGGCCTACTACCGTTATATCAATGACATTTTAAATAATCTGGACAGAGTCTGAGCAAGAGCTGAAGACGTTCCATGATCATTCCACCATCAACTTAACACTCCTGCACTGAAATCAGCTTTCTGGACACCATCATTAAGCTACGGAACAATGAAATAGAAACTGTTCCGGAAGCCAATTAACCATCCAACATATCTCAAATGGTACTGTCACACGTGTCGATGTCGCCCGCGATGTCGTTCTGACGCCACGGAATAGCCGTCGCTCAGATGTCGCGCGATTATCGCTGGTTACATGTCACACGTGTCAATTTGTGATACCAACGATCCGGCGATTCAGCGACTTTGCAACCATGCGAGCGATAATTTTTTGTCGCTGTTCCGAGTCACACAGCAGAGATCGCTCGCTGATCAGGTGTCACACAGAGCGATGCACAAGCTCTACTGAGCAATCATCGCCAGGTTTTCGGGCAGGCTAGTAAACCTGCAATCAGCGATCAAGCGAAAAATTGCTGGTTGCATCTACATGTCACACGCGACGATGTCGCTCAAGCGTCATAAAATCGACAGATAATCTGTGACGTCTGAACGACATCGCGGGCGAAACGACACGTGTGACAGTACCTTAATGGAAAAGACAAATAGGGAGGGGGACAAAGTAAGTGGAGTAAGGAGGAAATAAAAGATGGAATAACTGCTGACTCTTTGGTGAGTTTTTTTCATACCACAGCAGCGCGGACCGTGGCACACCAGTACTCCCATCTTGGTCTTAGTACCTTAATGGGACAGTTTTCATCCAAAACACATAAAAAAAACTCTATTGTGTACAGCCTGACCATCAGATACAATTGGATATGTTCCAATCGTACAGATAGCTCCAAAAGATAATGTGATATAATAAGCGCTAAGATACACACAAGGACTCGGCCATTAGATATTTTACCTTTCAGCTTTAATCATCAAATGGATCCCTCTAGTCACAACGCGTTTCAACGCAGATAGCGTCTTTCTCAAGTGATTACCGGGACCCTGAGTTAACATTGTTTATACACATTTCTACATAGACTTATTTCTACAAAGGTATAATATGAAGTTACCTTCTTACTTAAGAGACTCCTCCCAACTTATAGATTTAATTACCAAGTTATCACCACTACCAGGAGCGTTATTAATAACCCTAGATGTCAACTCACTGTACTCTAACATTCCGCACGATAAAGGGTTGAAAATAGTAAAGCAATTTTTAATTAAGGATTCTGAATTACCTACAGCACAGAAAAAGTTTTTATTAACCAGTATTGATTTCATATTACAAAATAATATATTTGGTGATCAAGAAAAATTGTATAGGCAGGTGAGGGGCTGTGCGATGGGCACTAGATTCGCACCCAGTTATGCAGGTCTTTACATGGGTGCATTTGAGTCTGTGTCCATCGCACAGTCCCCTCTTGCGACTAAATATATGAAATTTTATAGAAGGTACATTGACGACCTGATCTTACTATGGATGGGAAGTGAAGAAGAGGCTAAGGAATTCGTTAATGTACTTAATAATAATGAGTGGGGATTGAGTTTCACCATGAATGTCTCCAATATCCAAATCCAATATTTAGACCTGCTTATTAAAATAGATCAAGATGGTTTCTGCAGTACATCCACATTTTTTAAAAATGTGGATGTAAATAGTTATTTGGAATTTTAGAGTAGCCATTTACCCACATGGATAAGGAATATACCTTACGGACAATACTTACGTATTAGAAAAAACTGTACAGATAATAAGAATTTTATGGCAGAGGCAAAGGTACTAAAACGGAGATTTAGAGCTAAAGGGTACCCCAAAGATTTATTGAAGGATGCATATAATGAATGCAAAAATTTTTCACAAGAACAATTTTTGGAAAATTTAAAAAAGAAGAATAGTAAAGAGAAAGAGGATAACAGAGATATGAAATCGTCTTTTAATTATAATCTAATCACTACATTTAATAAATCCTATAAAAAGATTTATGCCCTGCTAAATAAGTATTGGTTCATTCTACAGGGGGACCCTATCTTATCTAAAGTTATCCCTAAATCACCAAGAATTATTTATAGAAGGGGAAGGAACCTCCAGAATATTTTAGCCCCAAGTAAAATTAGGGAAATTAAAGATAAGGAAATAACTGGAAATAAAATCCCTATAGAAGAAAAAAAGAGGGGATGCTATAAATGTGGGATACGTAGATGTAAGTGTTGTCTTAATATCACCCATGATACTGGAAATTTCAAATCTAACACAACAAATGTAACATATGAAATTAAACAAAGATTAAATTGCCAATATGTTATTTACTTATTGGAATGCCCATGTGAGCAACAATATATAGGCAGGACCATCCTAAGCATGAGGGCAAGTTTACAAGCATAGACACAATATAAATACAGGTTTTTTAAAACATAGTGTGTCAAGACATTTTGATCAAGTTCATAATAGAGATTTTTCAAAATTAAAGCTCACTGTTATTGATCAAATTGGAGATGATGTAATTGATAAAATTAATAGTCTTAATAGAAAAGAATCCTTCTGGATATACAAAATGGGTACACTTTCCCCAGAAGGTCTTAACATCACTTTGGAAAACACCACTTGACAACTGCATATTTTAAAGGGAACCAACCACCCCCAATGACCCCCCCGGACTATTAATATCAGTCCCTACACACAGCACATACATGTGCTGCAATGATTTTTGCTAAAAAAACTGTTTGTTTTTTAAAACTAAAGATAATGATTTTTAAAGTTTAAACCGAATGGACGGATGGGCGGTACTTATCTGTGGCAAAAGCCGAGATCTGATGCCAATCATCCTCCCGTCTCCCTCGCAGCAGTTATGGACAGCCCTTTGTTCAGCGTCACTGCCTGGTGCACGGGATCTCATGCCCGTGCACACGTCATCATCTACAGCCGGGAAGCGAGCGCGCGCTCTGTCTTCCATAGCCGAGCGCAGGAAGTCAGAGCGCGCGCTCGCTACCCGGCTGTAGATGATGACGTGTGCACGGGCATGAGATCCCGTGCACCAGGCAGTGACGCTGAACAAAGGGCTGTCCATAACTGCTGCGAGGGGAGACGGGAGGATGATTGGCATCAGATCTCGGCTTTTGCCACAGATAAGTACCGCCCATCCGTCCATTCGGTTTAAACTTTAAAAATCATTATCTTTAGTTTTAAAAAACAGTTTTTTTAGCAAAAATCATTGCAGCACATGTATGTGCTGTGTGTAGGGACTGATATTAATAGTCCGGGGGGGTCATTGGGGGTGGTTGGTTCCCTTTAACTATGAGTTTTTAGTTTTCATTTTTTAATTTTATTTTATTTTTAATAATATATATATTTTTTTATTTATTTTATTTTAATTTAATTTTATTCTTATTTTTATTTATATATTTTATTTTTATTTTTATTTTTATTTTATTATTATATTTATTTTTATTTAATTTTATTTTATTTTTATTATTTATTTAATTTTATTTTTTTTTATTAAATGTTATTAAATGTTTTTATTCACACAATAACCTATGTATCTATGTTTATATGCTTGTAATTTTTAAATAGTGTGGTTAGTTATGTTGAATTTATTACATGTTATAAAAGTGTCTTTTACAAAGTTTTTAGCAATAGATATTTTTATAGTAATTATTACATGTAAAAGCTATGTTAGTTTCAAATTTGTATATTTTCATCTAATTTATATGCACTTTATCACAATGTATTGTATATATCGATTGTTTTAGTGGATCCAATCCACACTCCATCTGTGAGTTTGTCATGAACCTTGACTAATTCTCTCTCCCCCTCCTTTATGTGAAATGTATATAAACAATGTTAACTCAGGGTCCCGGTAATCACTTGAGAAAGACGCTATCTGCGTTGAAACGCGTTGTGACTAGAGGGATCCATTTGATGATTAAAGCTGAAAGGTAAAATATCTAATGGCCGAGTCCTTGTGTGCATCTTAGCGCTTATTATATCACATTATCTTTTGGAGCTACATATACATTCTTCCCTGCTGGGAAGCGTGATAGCCAGCAGCTTTGAGCCACAGGACCTGGCAGACGTCAGCTAACCACTCCTTACAGCAGTCACGTGCAGAGAAAGAGACACAGAGGGCACGTGCAGCGCCCACCTCGTCGCTTGATTTCAACTAGGAGAGCCCAGCAGCACTAGCGACTAATCCAGTTGTGCGGACATGCACAACCTTAGAAGGTGAGCGGAGGGGTTATTAAACCGACCCCATATAATCTTTTATAGCAGTTTGGCGCAAACGATTCTGTTTCTAATCGTACAGATAGAGACAATCACCTTGAGGACCTAAGAAAGACCTTTTTGAACCAGGGCTACCATCCAAGAGCAATTGAAAACCAGATTACAAGAGCCACCGGAATATCAAGGAATCATCTCCTACAACACAAAACTAGAGAAGAAAACAATCGAATTCCTCTTGTAGTCACCTACAATCCAAGTCTGGAGGTGCTAAGAGGAACTGCACGGAAACTGCAACCACTCCTACAAAAAGATGCTCGACTAAAATTAATATTTCCGGATCCCCCACTCTTGTGTTATAGACAACCTCCAAATCTGAAAATTATCATTGTCAGAAGCGCCCTGTCCTCTCCAGCAGCTACAGGAACCTTTCCCTGCAACCAGAACGGGTGCAAAACCTGTCCATTTATAATGGCAATGGACAAGATAAAGATTCCTGGGACAGATCAGGACTACAAGATCCCAGTTAACTTCAGTTGCACCACAAGCAATGTAGTGTATTTAATTATATCTACCAAATGTCCAACAGGTGGCATGTATGTAAGGGAGACCAGACAAAAATTCAGAACAGAATGAATTCTCATCGCCACACAAAAGAAAGGCGTATGTATCTACCTGTAGCAAACCATTTTTGTAGCTCTGACCACGGTGAAACAGATATGAGGCTGCTCATTTTAAAAAGTAACTTCAAATCTCAGAAAGAGAGAAGAATTTGGGAATACAAATTGATAACAACCTTTGACACATTCAAAACAGGATTGAATGTCTCACATGGATTCATGCGTTTATATATCAATTGAAAGGGCAAATGGGGATATCACATTTTCCAACACACCCCAGTTAGAGGACAATGAACTTTTGACACTTAAGTGAACTGTTTTGCATGGATTTATAGCTTTTTACACTCACTGAGGAGTTTTCAGGTCTCCACAGGCCACTAATCACAGAACAATAATACAATCGGTTCCTCTTATCTCAGAATTTTGATTTTACCTCCCCAGCTCCTCTCCCCCTCCCAAGCCTGACTCTGCTTTACGTTACCTGTCGTATTTACTGCATTATCTCACCCTGCTTATGTATATATGTGTGTGTCTTTAGAATTTTTGTCATTATCAGCCTGATGAAGTGGCCATAGTGTCTTGAAAGCTTGCTTTGCTTACTATCTTTTCAGTTAGTCATTAAAAGGTATCAACCACTGAGGACTTTCAGATTCCAATATTTTTCTATCTACTGGCTAACATGGTATAAACATTTTTTACCTTATTGTAGCCTGCACAGATTCAAGACTCCCCATGCCAGATGCAGCAAAGCAGCCCCAAAACATAACTGACTGCACAATATTCTTTTCTTTGTATGATTCATTTTTGCATCTGTGAATATGGAGCTGATGTGACTTGCCAAAATACTACAGTTTTTTCTTATCTGTTCAAAGGACACTTTACCAGAAGCTTTGTGGCGTGTCAATATGCATTTTGATAAATTCCAGTTTCTCTTTTTTATGATTTGCTTTTAACAGTGGGTTTCTCCTTGATTGTCTTCCATGAAGTCTTCCTTGGCCAAGACAGCAACAGATGGGGACTTCTGCCAATGATGTACCTTGACCTCGGAGTTCACCTCTAATCTTTTTAGAAGTTGTTCTTGGCTCTTTGGTTACCATTTGTATTATTGGTCTCATCAATATTTCAACAATTTTCCTCTGGCGGCCAATTTTACGGAGGTTGGCTACGGTCCCAAAATCTTCTGACTAATATGTGCAAATGTAGGGAGAGCAACATCAAGCTGATTGAGTATGGTCTTATAGCCTTTAGCTTTAACATGTTTATATATAATTTTCTTTTTAATTTTCTGATACAACTTTCTCCTTAGCTTTCTGTGCGCCATGCTCACTGCACTACACACCATGATAACAAACAGCACAGTGACTATTTTTCACCCTGTAAATAGGTGGACTGACAGATTATATTTTAGTTTAACATGTCTCTATGGTCAAATTATTTTTAATCTTTTCTAGGAGTACTACATTTTTTTGTCCAGGCCATTTTCATTATTTTTCTCTTCTATTAAAGAGCAATGTTTGATTTTCATTAGTTGATATTTAGCCAATTTAAATTGAAATGACTTTTGTCAGTTTCAAGTTATTTCAGTGACCATTGTGGGTTTTTCTTAGGCTGGCTTCACACTGCGGGTTGGATCCGATCCGAGGCTGTCTGTGAAAACCAGACAGCCCCGGACTGGTTTTTGGCCCCATAGCAACCTATGGGGCCGGATAGAAGCCGGACGGCAGCTCTCTGCCATCCGATTTCTATCTGTCCGGGACAATCCGGGAGAATTCAGTATTCTCTCACGGACATAAAAAAGCTGCTTGTAGCGTTTTTGTGTCTGAGAGGAGAATATATCCTCTAATTGGCAATTCTAGGATTGCCCCGGATTTGCCCTGATCCGGGGCAATCTGACCCTCCCTAATATGGGAGCCTATGGGGCCGGATTGCACCGGTCCGTGATATCCGGGAACCGAACACCTGCGGCTGCACGCCGCAGTTGACAGTGGCTAGCTCCCTGCCAGCAGTGGTCCTGATTCATCAGTGGCGGCAGCTGCATGCGGGTGCACACCAGACCGGAGGGCATATTAGCCTTCCGGTTCTGTGTGCTGATCCGATCTGGAGCTGACAGCCTCGGATCGGATCTGACCCGCAATGTGAAGCCAGCCTTAAATGAACAGAAGGTACCAACAATTTTGTTGATGTCTTTTTTTTATAGGGACAGAACAATCATATTAACATTTGTTCTGTTCCATAATTTCTGATTGACTCATATAAACAGGCCGGTAAGAGAACCCTGTCTGACTAGCTATGTTGTTAAGATCACTCACTCACTGCGCATGTGACTTAGATGCAATTTTTAAAGCAGTACTCTTGTCCAATTGACTTGTGAAAAGCATACAATTATCTGACTATTGCAATAGTCATACAATGAGCTAAGCCAAACAGTCTATCAATGTATCCACACCACACTTTTTCACTGCCACCACCTACTGTAATGATAGAATATCTGCAATGAGTAGTACACTAGCACACATGCAACCAAGCATTTCCATGTACCCGGCAGGTATTTTTTGTTATCACACTCTGACATCTACGGGGGTAATATAACCAGACTGTACCTTCCCTCCTTAGGATTGTGATTTTCTGGATTTTTTTTATGCTCTCTTTCACAGTTGAAGTGTACCAAAGATAACATTTACAGACCTCTCCCTTCTTTGTAGGTGGGAAAACCTGCAATGTATCAAATATTTATTTTCCCCACTTGATATGGACTTTCCACCCAAAACGTCAGCGCCATAGAAGGATTCAAAGAAGATTCAGGAAAAACACTGCCAGTGTTTACTTGAAGTGTTTTTTTACTTCAAAAACTATGGGGGTTTGATGACACTTAAAATATGTTGTGTGCACATACCCTTTGGCCTAATTGATTGGTCACTGATTTTTGTGGTATACAAACAAATGGACAGATTTTCATCAGTTGAATAAAACTAATACACTGGTGTTCAACTTAAAGGGAAACTGTCAGCTTGTTTTTTGCCCCCAAAACTATCACTACCTGTCCCTTCAGCTTCCTAGTACGTCCCTAACCATCCTTGTCTGAGCTAAAACTGTTCTATAATGGTTGTGATAAATAGGTTTGTTACTTGCATGCCCGTATTCGAATTAGGCATCTTGACTACTGTATGTAGTCACTGGGGGCGTTTTCCAGGGCTCCATCCCTTCTCACTGCATATCTATCACATCCCGGTGGGAGTGATAATAGAATTCCCAGCGTGTTCCTGACTCCTCAATTTAAACCTCGTTGTGTGTAAGACGCCGCAGCAGCGTCATTTCCGCACCTGAGGATTGGTATAACTTGCCAGGTGTATCTGCCGGCTTCATAATGCACAGTGCGCATGCTCAGAAGCTGTCAGACTGAAACGTCCTGCTGCATCACATTTCAGCACCTTTGGACTTCTCACTGCCGGGGATTCCACATATTTAGATGTATTTATTTATACCTTTTTGGGGTAAATATGCTCTTTTGATCGCCTTTATTAAATTTTTTCTCATTATACCATTTACCAATCAAGGTAATTAATTTTATATTTTATGGATATAACAACACCGGATATATATTTTTTATCTAAATTCTTTATTTTTAATGGGGCAACAGCAGAATAATTTGAACTGTTACATTTTTCTTTTCATATTATTAAAAACATTATTTTTCAGTTATTATTATTATCTTATATATAATTGCCTTGTGGCAACTTCTGTCCGGTTGTAACATCCGGCGGAAGCCACAAGGCAATTATACACCCAAGTAGGGTGCAGCAATATGGCGTTTGCTGGCGGCAGTGCTGCCACACACTACCGCCAGCGGAATACCCGCCACCGCCACCTGCCACTCAGTCCTCGTCCCCCTCCCCCCTACATTCTCATCCCTGCCTGGCATGTCTGGCGATACTGATGCCGGCTGAAGACTCCAGGAATACACTCTGCCTGGAGCAGGTCATGTGACAGTCTGTGTGACATCACATCAGCCCTCCCTCTCACATGACCCGCTCCAGCCACAGTGTATTCCTGGAGTCTTCAGCAGCCATCAGTATAACCAGGCGGGGGAGAGAACTGAGAGTGGTCAAGGGGGGAGGACGGAGCGCAGGGTGAGAGGCAGAGTCAGAGACACAGGGGGACATGCAGAGGGGACACAGAGACACAGGGAGACACAGAGGCACGGGGGGACACAGAGGCACACAGGCACCCACAAACACAGGGGGACAGGCAGAGGCACAGGGGGACAGGCAGAGACACAGGGGGACACAGACACATGGAGGCACTGGCACAGGGGGACAGGCAGAGGCACAGGGGGACACAGACGGGGAGAGGTGAGGCACAGGGGGACGCAGACAGGAGGAGAGGAGAGGCACAGGGGGACACAAACACAGTGGGACAGGCAGAGGCACAGGGGAACACAGAGAAAGGGGGAGAGGACAGGCACAGGGGACACTGACACAGGGGGAGAGGAGAGGCACAGGGGGACACGCAGAGGCACAGGGGGACACGCAGAGGCACAGGGGGACACGCAGAGGCACAGGGGGACACAGACACAGGGGGACAAGCAGGCAGAGATGCTGCACACGGGGGAAGACAGCGCACACGGGGGAAGACAGCGCACACGGGGGAAGACAGCGCACACGGGGGAAGACAGCGCACACGGGGAAGACAGCGCACACGGGGGAAGACAGCGCACACGGGGGAAGACAGCGCACACAGGGGAAGACAGCGCACACAGGGGAAGACAGCGCACACGGGGGAAGACAGCGCACACGGGGGAAGACAGCGCACACATGAGAGACAGAGACGGTATACACGGGGGAGACAGCGCACACATGAGACACAGAGTCGGCGCACACGGGGGAGATGGAGGCGCCGCACACAGGGGAGACAGCGCACATGAGGGGGGGGAAAGAGGGGAACTGCACAGGCCGCAGAAAAAGGCACAAGGGACAGACGGCACAGACAGAAGACAGCGCATAGGGGGAGACAGGCACAGAGATAAGAGACAGAGCGCAGACACCACCCTCCCAATGCGATAGCATCGGCCCACATCTAGTTATTATATATTTATATAGCGCCATTCGTTTCCATGGCGCTTTACATGTGTAAGGGCAGACAAGAACAAGAACGTAAAATAATGACAATTAAATCATACAGGTACATTAGGCAGAGGATCCTGTCCTCGAGGGCTCACAGTCTATAGGGGATGGGTGGGAAGACAGTAGGAGGGGGAGAGGTGAGAGGGTGCAGAGGATTAGGTCTCAGTGTGGGTTGTAGGCTTGAAGGAAGAGGTGGGTCTTCAGGTTTTTCTTGAAGGTTCACAGGGTAGGGGAGTGTCTGATGTGGTGTGGAAGAGAGTTCCAAAGTATGGTAGATGCACGAGAGAAGTCTTGTATGTGGTTGTGGGAGGTGGAAATGCGAGTAGCGTAGATTGCATTTGTTAATTCTCTTACAGGAGTTGAACCTGTAATTGTCTGATCGTATGTGCTATATGCAGCAATACTGCGGTGTTGCTTTATATTGAAAAATCATGGTCTCCTATGAATACCAACCAGATTTTGGTGTTTACAGGAGTACAGTCATGATGGGGTCCTCAGCAGACCCTTGATTGTCATCGCAACCCATCAGTGCCCTACAATCATGGCCACATAGAAAAACTTTCCCCTCTACTAATACACTGTAAATGTCGCTGTCAGAGATTGACAGCGGCATTTAACCTCTTCCTTCACTGAGATTTTTCAGGGCTTATTATTTGTCCCCCCCCCCCACCTCCTTCTTCAAAAAAAAACATAATCTTTTCATTTTTACATTGATTTAGCCTCTTACATCATACTGTTCTCAGCTTACATAGCAAAAACCTGCTGACAGATTCCCTTTCATTAAGCAGCAATTCTGAAACCATAAAGTGAGAGGTAGATATAATCGTTGTCACCAGAAACCCCAAGGTTAGAACTGTAAGGAGCTCATGATGCCATAAGTTACAGCTTGAGGGCTCCACTGAAAACACATAAAGAGCAATGCTAATATGTAATAATACATGGAGACATGCTTGCCGGATACAGTGTTACATTTATACCAGCTAGACTCTTGGAAATCCTCAGGATCACATGAATCTATCACAAGATTCGGAGCTTCTACTGCTAATAACTGAAGATTAACACACAGTTTCACTTTGTCCCACATTCTGCAATATAAAAGGAAAGGCAAAGGTTACTGGAATCAGAGATCAGCGTCTTCTGTGCTGCAATCCTGCATTGCCTGCAGCCACTTGTCTGAGTGTTAAGTCAATAGATATATTAACATGATTAATCCTTAATAGCATGTTGTTTTACCTGTTTTCTTTCCACAGTGCTAAGGGTATGATCATACCGCATCTTTTTCTGGATTTTTGTGCAGAAAACACCTGAAAAAGAGCTGACAAAAATGTTAGAATAATAAACAAAGCTAAACAAAATAGACCTATTCATTTCTATGTCAAAATTACTAGCTAGACGGACATTCAGTCTTTAGTTACACTCACAGTTAAGGCCGCCTTCACACCACGTTTTTTGACTGTCAGGTTCTGTCCAGTGTTTTGCAGGATGCAGCAGACAGAACCTGACAGCCACAGACGAACAGAATCTCCTGCTTTTTGCTGGCTTCATTGCTGAAACTGTCCAGTGCTGAAATTTCAGCACCGAGAGTGCAGGGGAGCTGCCCGCGGTGCTGACATTTCAGCTGTGGAGCTCTCCAGGTGCTGAAATTCAGCGGTGGCTACTTTTAACAGCCGCCGCTCTTTTAGCACTAGGTGTCTGGGAACCGGTCCGATTTTTTGTCAGATCTGGCGCGATCCAGCGCCCATAGACTCCGATACTATAGGCGCCGGATCAGGTTTTGTCCGATTTTTGCATCGGACACAAACAATTATGCAGACTCCGGTTTTGTGTCCGATGCAAAAATCGAACAAAACCAAATCCTCCCAGAAAAGCCCCAAACCGGGTGGCCAAAGAGCACAATCCGGCACTATAGGGATACATGGGAGGCGATTTCGGATCCGGGGCTGTCCGGTTCACACCGAACAGCCCCGGACCAAAACGATCATGGTATGAAGCCGGCCTAAGTAGTATGTTGTCTGGCACCACCGCTCGTTGTATCGCTCCTGGAGATGCAGCTCCGATGGGATTAAGCATCACTGGTCACATGGATGGCTATCTGCTATATAGTCCTCCTCTTGGCTCCCCAAGTGCACACTTCCAGTTTCTGAAGAGAAGCAGCACTCACCGGACCAGGAACAACATAGCTTTATTTGCCATAGATTTCCAGGCTTTACATCAGGGGGCTTCTACAGGGGGCTACTATACAATGCTTCCAAGGGTTTAGACAGAGTGTGTATCTAAACCATTGGAAGCGCTGTGTAGTAGCATGAAACGGCCATCGTTTTAATACCCCCCACCCTCTTCACTATAGCCCCCTGATGTAAAGCCTGGAAATCTTTGGCAAATAAAGCGGTGTTGTACCTGGTCCAGTGAGTGCTGCTTCTCTTCAAACCATATATAAGACATTCAGTCTTTTCTAGGTCCTTCAAAGCAGTACTCCAGCGTTTTGTTTGTTTATTCCATTGCTGGTGTGGTGCTTCAGATGTACGCCTCCTGCCCTTAGTATTATACTCACCTTCCGAAATCTTCATCCTTTTCCAGCAGCTCTCTGGTCGGTCTGTGGTAAAAATTGAGCTGCTGGCAGCTCTAGTATTTCATGGAGCATGATAGAGATCCCTTTTTAATACATCTCTATGAGACCCTTGTTCTGGCCCTCATAGAGATGCACTAAGCGCTTGTAACTAGAGATGAGCAGACCCATGGAAATTTGGGTTCTGATGATTCAGTTGGATTGTTTATAAAAGGTATGTTAAGGGCCAAAACTTGACTCGAATCTCATTTGAAGACACTGATTGGGCAGTTCGACTCTGCACCCACATAGAGCCAGCCATAAGCAAACAATCTCTAGGGTTTGGGATGGCAGGGATTTGTGTCTTTTTTAGGCTGCTTTCACATAACTTTTTTTTTCTGTCTGTGGGATCCTACTTTTTGTAGGACCCCACGGACAGGGAAGGACACCACAGGGGGTGATCTATCCTGTGTCCGGGTCCGTGATTATCATGGATCTGGACATAGCGGGGCACTTTCACTTCCGTAATGTATAATATACATTGCAGAAGTGAAATTAAGTAAAAGACAGAGTTAAAAATAAAAAAATCTGTAAGCTCACCTGTCCGCGATCCACCGCTGCCTCCCAGCAAGGTCCGGGTGCTTATAGGACCTGCGGTGATGTCACAACCCGATCAGCTGATCAGGTCACATGACCGCAGTTACCGTGCTAACTGCGGTCATGTGACCCGATGATCCTGCCGGGTTGTGACATCACGGCAGGTCCTATAAGCACCCGGACCTTGCTGGGAGGCAGCGGTGGATCGCGGACAGGTGAGCTTACAGATTTTTTATTTTTAACTCTGTCTTTTACTTAATTTCACTTCTGCAATGTATATTATACATAGCAGAAGTGAAATTAGAGGGTTAGGAGCAATTTTAGTGTACTGAGCATGTTCAGTACACTAATATCGGGTCCGAGGAACGATGAGCTGTTTCCTCGAACTAGGACTCATAGGCCCTGTGGTATAGCGTTCACGGACCAGGTCGGGGTACACTCACTTGACAGCGTAATTCAAGCAGACAGCAATGGTTTCTAGTTAACTCAAATCCAGATGGTATATTTAGCCACATAAACCACTTGATTTAAGTATTGTACACAGTCCATCACTTCACACATGGGGTTGGTCTGCACAGTTCACTCACTGACCTCTGTCAGTACACAGGCCCCTTCTCATGAGGTTACCTTGTCCAGCAATCATAGCAGGCTTCTTTCATACTGTCTCCTGACAGTCCATTGTACCACGAGCTCCTGCAAGCTCCTTACCTGGGCCTCCCCATGTGCTTCCCAAACAGCCAGTTTTCAGGCTTCAGGACCTAAGCTGACATCACAGACATGTGACCAGGGAGTGGCTACCTGATAACACCAACACACCCTCCCCTGGGAGGTATGTAGCTACCAAGACCCACCCATTGCTTCTTGTTAACCCTTACCTCCAGCCCACATCACATTACAGAAAGGTGCAGCGCCGGACTGGGGTGTCTGGGGCCCACCAGGAAAATTGACCCCAGGCCCACCCACCCGGGCCCGCCCATTTTTCAGCTAAATGCAAATACCTGTTATCCGTTATACCTATAATGGCCACTTTACACGCAGCTACAGGTAACAGGTTTTCCACAGGTAACTTACTGGCTGCAGTGAAATCATGGAGACATTGTTCCATTTGTACACAGCAACAAGATAGAACCTTGTCTCCATGATTTCACTGCAACCAGTCAGTTACCTGTGGAAAACCTGTTACCTGTAGCTGCGTGTAAAGTGGCCATTATAGTGGAGCGTGGACTGTAAAACCCAGGCGGCTCCTGCACATCACTGTGCGCTCACCATTACTGTAATGTACCATTACTGTAGTTTGCATTAAAGGGATTTTTTGATGAAAACAAGTTGTCAGCGATGCACAGGTTCGGAAGGTGATCACTTATTTATTGGTGGAATCCGCACCATCAGAAGAATGTGGAGTTTTGAGCATTTGGTGATATTTTTCCCTCAGTATTTGTAAGACAAAACCAGGAGTGGAGCAATCAGAGGTAATGTTTTTGCATTTCTCACCCTCTCCTGGTTTTGTCTTATAAATACTGAGGTGAAAATCTCACCAAATGCTCAACTTGCTTTCACTGGCGAACCTCTGTAAGGCAAGCTTCACATTTGCGTTTGGCACTGCAGCGTATGCAGCACTTACCCATACGCAGTGCCGAACGCAAACACTTTCATGTGAACGCAGCGGAGATTGTCCGCATGCGTTCACATGAAATGTCACTGTGAGTGTGCCCGGCCACCGAATCAGCGGCGGAGATCTCCTCCCAGCCACCTCCGCTGATCTCTTCCTCCCGCCGCTGGTTTAAAATAGCCGGCGGGAAAGCCAGCAGTGAAAAGTCTTCACCGCCGGCTTTCCCGCCCCACTGATGCTGATCATTTGAATTACTGGGGTTCACCGCTGGCTTTCCCGCCGGCTATTTTAAACCAGCGGCAGCAGCGGCAGGGAGGAAGAAAGAAGATGACAGAACAATAAGAAAGAAGAGGAAAGAAGAAGAAGAAGAGAAAAGAAGAAGAAGAAAGAAGAGGAAAGAAGAAGAAGAAAGAAGAAAAAAGAAGAAAGAAGAAGAAAAAAGAAGAAAGAAGACGAAAGAAGACGAAAGAAGACGAAAGAAGACGAAAGAAGAGGAAAGAAGGAAGAGAAAAGAAGAAAAAAGAGAAAAGAAGAAGAGAACGTAGATCACCTGTAGATGACCTTGGAGGAGGACATCTTCCACAGTGTTTGTGCACACAGATTCACTTTCATTCATTTTTTGTGCGCGGCTGTCTGCATGCGTATAAAGCAAGCACACAGCTACACACAAAAAATGCAACATTTTGCATTCGGCATGTGCATAAATTTTGCGCAGCCGAACGCAAACGCAGCTGAGCGCAGGTACACACAGGCACTATGCGTTCCTATGTTAAACATAGGAGCGCATAGTGCCTGCATTTTGCTGCGCTCAGGTATGCTGCGTTCACAGTGCTCATCGCGCGCAAATGTGAACCCTGCCTAACTGCATCTCTGCTGCTGTGTCTCAAGACGGCGATGGGTTAAGCATCCAAGTATTTAATATCTATTGGAAATAAAGAAGTTTCCACTTATTGATATCAGATAAAACAAATGACCGACCACAATCCACTCTACCAAGACCAATAATACCAGATAGAAGGCAGAAATACCATCATACCATGACCAGATCATATATTACCACCATATAGTGCCCAAATGATGCCACATACAAGGCACAAATACAGTCACACCATGACCAAAGCACATAATACCACCACAGTGACCAAATGCTACCACATAAAAGGTATAAATACTGCCACATCATGAGACCACATATTACCACCACATAGTGACCGAATAATGCCACATACAAGGGATAAATACTGTCATGTCATGACCAAAGCACATAATGCCACCACAGTGACAAATAATAGTAAATTAATAAAAATGTAAAAAAATCTATGTATATTGGGTCAGTCTACACTACAGTGATCACCAGTGACATTATACACAGGAGTTCTGTATATAGTGTCAGTGTACAGGTAATACAGTTATCACCGGTGACATTATACACAGGAGTTCTATATATAGTGTACAAAGTTATACAGTCATCACCAGTGACATTATACAAAGAAGCTCTGTATATAGTGTCAATGTACAGGTAATGCAATGATCACCATTGACATTATACACAGGAACTCTGTATATGGTGTCAGTGTGTGTATAGGTAATACATGTAGCTTCTCCCCCCCACGTTCCATATAGCTTCTCCTCCCCATCCATCCATGTACCTTCTCCCTCTATCCGCCCATCCATCCAAGCACCTTCTCCGCCATCCACCAAACCATCCACGTACCTTCTACCCCATCCATCCACTCCCTCCTTTTTCATGCCGCCCCCCTTCCATCCAACCCATTCTCACCCTTCTCTATGCTGCCCCCATCCATCCATCCATCCTGTTCTCTCCCCTTTTCCATGACGCCCCCCCCCACTCATCCATCCCATTCTGCCCCTTCTTCCAGGCTGCCCCATCCATCCATCTATCAAATTCTGCCCCCTCTTCTAGGCCGACCGATTCATCCATCCATCCCACTCTGTCCCCCCCAGGCTATCATCTTCGGTTGTATCAGCGCCTTACCTGACTCCACACTACTGATTTCGGCAGCTTCTTCCTCTGAGGCTCCCGGTCTCCCACTTGCCGGCACCAGGCACTGGGCACCAGGAAGTTTCTTCCTCTGCAGCTCCTAGTCTCCCGCTCACCGGCACCAGGTACCAGGCAGCAGGCCCCTGGCAGCTTCTTCCTCTGTGGCTCCCAGTATCCAGCACCAGGTACCCGGCACCTAGCAGCTTCTTCCTCTGCGGCTCCCGGTCACCGGCACCAGGCACCCAGCAGCTTCTTCCTCTGTGGCTCCCGGTCTCTGGCACCAGGCAGCTTCTTCCTCTGCGGCTCCCGGTCTCTGGCACCAGGCAGCTTCTTCCTCTGCGGCTCCCGATCTCTGGCACCAGGCAGCTTCTTCCTCTGCGGCTTCCGGCCTCTGGTGCCAGGCACCCGGCAGCTTCTTCCTCTGTGGCTCCCGGTCTCCGGCACCAGGTACCTGGCAGCTTCTTCCTCTGCGGCTCCCAGCCTCTGGCACACAGCGGCACCCGGCAGCACCAGGCATCCAGCACTGCCAGGCACTTGGCAGCACCAGGCATCCGTCAGCACCAGGCAGCACCAGGCACCCGGCACCACAGCACCAGGCACACAGGGGCCCACATCACCAGGCACCCATAGGCCCGGCAGCACCAGGCACCCAGACCCCCGGCAACACCAGACGCTGTTGAGGATGGAAAGACATGAAATGTTTATATAGGGTTAAAAATATCTCAACTCTTCTCTAAAATATATATATTGTAATTTGGAACTGTTATGTTGTCATGCTGTCTGTTATACACTAGATGGTGCCCACGCTCCATAAATATATCTGAGATATAAGCCAACCCATTAAGGGAGGAATTTAGATATTAGAATAATTTGATAAGAATTGACCAATTAGGAGATTATCACTTTGTAGAAAGTTCTAGAATTCTAACACGCCTCTTGCTTTCTGTATAAAAATGTGTGTTTCAATAAACGCTTGCGCAGTGTTTAATCCCATTTGGCGTAGGCATGAGTAAGGCTTGAGACGGCTCTGGTGTCCGTATCATTTACTTGCAGTGTGCAGACATGTACAAATGCCTATCTCTATACATAATCGGCAGTTTCGTGCTTCCGGCCACTGTGCCGCTGTGGAGCAAGGGCGCGTGCGCAAAACTGCTGATTATGCCTACCCCGGAAGCGCCGGCATATTACGACACCCATGCCACTGCCTGCCGGCGGCTCCCTGCAGGCTCCCGTCACCGCACACCCCCGCACGCTCCTGCCTCCACCGCTCTGATGCCGCCACCGCACTCTCTTTCCAGCCTCCAGGCCCGCCGCCCACCAAAGCCACGGTAAGCCACATTACAGAAGGGGCCGCCGCCACCATCTGCGGCCCCCTTCATCACACACACCGCACTCTCAGTCACCCTCTAGGCCCGCCGCAGCCCGGGGAGCCCTATTACTGAAGGGGCCGCCGCCAGCATCTGCGGCCCCCTTCATCACACAAGCGGCCGCCGCTGCGGCCCTCGCTCTGATGCCGCCGCCACCGGCGCACTCTCATTGCAGCCTGCAGGCCTGGCGGCCTGCAGTCTGCTACCACCACCCCCCCCTCCTCAACTAACGTTACAAGGGCAGCGGGGCTAACATCTGCAACACTGCCCCTCATTACACCCCAATCACCCACACTGCCCCTGCTCACCCACACTCACCCTCCATAGCCCTCCCAACTCACCCACACTGCCCCTGCTCACTCCTCTTCCCCCTCTATGCCCTCACTCACTCCTCACACTGCCCCTGATTACCCCACACTCACCCACACTGCCCACACTCACCCACACTGCCCACACTCACCCACACTGCCCACTCTCACCCACACTGCCCCCACTCACCCACACTGCCCCCACTCACCCACACTGCTCCAGCTTACCCCCCCACTCACCCATACACCCTGCTTACCCCTCTCACCCCCCCAATTACCACAATCACCCACACTGCCCCTGATTACCCCCCACTCAGCCACACTGCCCCTGCTCACTCCTCTTACCCCCCCTATCTCATCACTCCTTACCCCTCTCACCCCCCCCAACTGCCCATAATCACCCACACTGCCCCTGATTACCCCACACTCACCCACACTGCCCCGGCTCACTCCTCTTACCCCCCGTATCTCATCACTCCATACCCCTCTCACGCCTCCCCCCCCCAACTGCCCACAATCACCCACACTGCCCCTGCTTACCCCCCCAATCACCCACACTGCCCCTGCTCATGCCCCCACTCACCCCACACTGCCGGTGTTTATGCCTTCCACCTCCCACACTGCCCCTGCTCACCCCTCTTACGCCCCCACATGCCCTCACTCCCCACACTGCCCCTGCTGACACCCCACAGGGTCAAGTCACAGCTGCTGGCCCCAATGCCAAACTGCCCGCCCCCCCATCTTTATGTCACCCCACTCCCGATGCGATAGCATCTGGCCTTTTTACTAGTATATATATAATTAGGAGTGGCTGGTGGACTTGTGATTGAACTGAGACCCTCAACAACACCACTAGGCCCCCATCAGCGCCAGGCACCACCAGGGGCCCGGCAGCCCCAGGCACTACCAGTGGCCCGGCAGTCAACAGGGGCCCGGCAGCCCCAGGAACCACCAGGGGCCCAGCAGCCCCAGGCACCACCAGGGCCCGGCAGCACCAGACGCCCGGCAGCACCAGGCCCCAGGCCCCCGACAGCACCAGGCACCATGGCACCCCGCAGCACCAGACACCACCAGGGGCCTGGCAGCACAAGGCCCCCGGCAGCACCAGGCACCCAGGGGCCCGGCAGCACCAGGCACCACCAGGCACCCAGCACCACCAGGCACTCAGGGGACCGGCACACCACCAGGCACCAGGGCCCGGCACCACCAGGCACCCAGGGGTCCGGCATCACCAGGCACCACCAGGCACCCAGGGGCCCGCACCAACAGGCACCCAGGGGCCCAGCAGCACTAGGAACCCAGGGGCTTGGCAGCACCAGGCACCCGCAACAACAGGCACCCAGGGGCCCAGTAGCACCAGGCACCAACAGGCAACCGGCACCACGAGGCACCCAGGGGACCGGCAGCACCAGGCACCTGCACCAACAGGCACCCAAGGGCCCAGCAGCACCAGGCACCAGGGGGCCCGGCAGCACCAGTCACCCAGGGGCCCGCACCACCATTCACCCAGGGGCCCGGCAGCACCAGGCACCCAGGGACCCGGCATTACCAGGCACCCAGGGACCCGGCAGCACCAGGCACCCAGGGGCCCGCACCACCGGGCACCCAGGGGCCCGGCAGCACCAGGCACCCAGGGGCCCAGCAGCACCAGGCACCCAGGGGTCCGGCAGCATCAGGCACCCAGGGGCCCGGCAGCACCAGGCACCCAGGGCCCGCACCACCATTCACCCAGGGGCCCGGCAGCACCAGGCACCCAGGGACCCGGCATTACCAGGCACCCAGGGACCCGGCAGCACCAGGCACCCAGGGGCCCGGCAGCACCAGGCACCCAGGGGCCCGGCAGCACCAGGCACCCAGGGGCCCGGCAGCACCAGGCACCCAGGGGCCCGCACCACCAGGCACCCAGGGGTCCGGCAGCACCAGGCACCCAGGGGCCCGGCAGCATCAGGCACCCAGAGGCCCGCACTACCAGGCACCCAGGGGCCCGGCAGCACCAGGCACCCAGGGGCCCGGCAGCACCAGGCACCCAGGGTTCCGGCAGCACCAGGCACCCAGGGGCCCGGCAGCATCAGGCACCCAGGGGTCCGGCAGCACCAGGGGCCCGCACTACCAGGCACCCAGGGGCCCGCACTACCAGGCGCCCAGGGGCCCGGCAGCACCAGGCACCCAGGGGCCCACAGCACCAGGCACCCAGGGGCCAACAGCACCAGGCACCCAGGGGCCCGCACCACGGCAGCAGCAAAGATGGGATGGTGAAGCACTGTCTGGGACTCTTGGCCCCAGGATGGTGACTGAGGAGCCCATCTCTTCAGTCACCAGCACCCCCAGCCCCGCTCACACCCCCCCCCCCCTTCCATACTTAAGCAGCGCTGTTCAGCTGCTGCAGCTTGGCCTGGGGCTATGTCCTCTGCAGCGCGATGAGTGCCGACACCCGCTCAGGAAGGAAGCAGTCACAGGGCGTGACGTCATCGCCCTGAGACTGTCTGTCTTCCTGCGCACGCGCGGGGCTTGTCGCGCTGCGCAGAGGAGTCAGAGCGGCACTGTGACAGCAGGGCAAAGCAGGGAGATCGCTCTCCCTGCTCTGCCGCTGCAAAGAGGGACCATCACTAATCATATCGGCAGTGCGCCGATATGATTAGCGATATTACAGGATGGGGGGCCCTCACCTCAACATACAGGACCCAGGGGGGGTAGGGGGCGGGGCTTGGTGGGCGTGGCCAGCAACTCTCGGGGCCCCCCGGGGATTCTCCCGATCCTCCGGTGGGCCAGTCCGCCCCTGGAAAGGTGTTGGACAACAAGTGTCAGCAGTCAACCTGGGTTAAGATCACTGCAGACCTCTGCTGTTCGACACATACCTATCCCTCCTGACACAGGCGGTGGACCCATCACAGCCCCCATGTTAAAGGCCATGTATCGGATCGGATTTGGCCTAATTGCCATCCGATTTTGAGGAACCCGATTTTTTTCTATGGCCAAAATCAGAGCAGTCTCCGATTTTGGGGACAGCAAAAAATCGGACACAAATCGGATCCCACAAAATTGGATGGCAATTAGGCCAAATCCGATCCGATCCAACCCCCATAGGAAAACATGGGGGCCAAATCTGATCCTTGGCTGTCCGATTTACATCGGACAGCCACGGATGGAGGAAAATTGTTATGTGAAAGCAGCCTTAATTTAAGAAACACACTACACCTGATAACTCTGCTTATACCCCCAGTGCAAGCTGATCAACTTCTGCAAGCGGCTCAAAACAAACTAAGCACCAAGCATACTGGAGTGAATTGGATGCATTAACCTCCTGAACTCCAACCTCCATCAGATTTGCTTATCTTTACTTGTGACATAACTTCAGGTCAATCAGAAGCTACAGGCACAAGATTGCACTGAGTGACTGGAGAGGCGTTGATATAAGGGGAAGACACTGGAAGGTGCGTATAAGATTGAGAACAGGGGACTTACATTAAAAGTGCAATGTCAGTGCAAAAAATCCCCCTCTGAAATGGTGCCTTAAATGTTTCAGGTTTACAGAACACGCCAAGCGTCGAAAACGCTATATACAGGTACATCTCAATGAATTAGTGAAAAAAATAAATTTTTTGATGATATTCTAAGTCAATGCAAAAAGTGAAGCACATATATTATATATTATTATTATTATTATTATTTATTTATTTATAGAGCGTCATTGATTCCATGGTGCTGTACTTGAGAAAGGGTTACATACAAACAAGTAAAAAATGCAATGAACGAGGAGATGGTAGACATTTTCCGGATGGAGGAACTGGCGGCCGAGAATGCGGGATCCATGGGTAAAGTCAACGTCATATGGACAGAATGGATCATGTTCCGGGACTCCCCCGACTTCCCAAAATGATTCTCTCAGCCACCCTAATGCCGAGAGGCAAAAGCCCAGAAGCAGACCCCAGGGAAACTCCAACACTCCTCTCCCTTCCCCCCACCCTTCCCCTGCTCCTAGTTCCCCCTTCTATACCGCATACCCCCCACTCCGCTTGCTTTTCTCTCCCTTTCTTTCTCTTCTACTCTCTTCCCACATCTTACCCCCCCTTCTCTTAGAAAGATTTGTGTTGGTTTGATTATATTATTACCTTAATATTCAGAAACAAGTTTAGTCTACGGTAGTTTCTTACCACTCAAAGTGATTTACTATTTGTACAATTCTAGCCACAGTCAGGCCTTGATGTTTGATTTGGCCCCTATATTCATGTAACATCTTGACCGAGATAGGGGTCGACACCCACCGTCAAGTGCCTTTGCCTCCCAGTCATCTATAGAATTGTTTGTATTCATCCAATTATGAGGCCTGTGTTGCCTAGAAATAACACTTTGTAATGTATTGTAACTGTTTCGTTTTTGCTAAATAAAAACAGATTTAGCGAAAAAAAAAATAAAAATACAATGAACAAATTAACAGTGACAGACCGATACAGAAGGGAGAGAGGACCCTACCCTTGCGGGCTTACATTCTACAGAGCAGTGGGAAGAGAGACAGTAAATTGGGTCTGCTCTGGTGGTGGTGGAGAACCGGTTCCGATGGTGGTGGATCCCCAGGTCCAGTGGTGGTGGAGCACCGGGTCCAGTGGTGGTGAGGTGGCACTGTGGTCATTGAAAGCTGTAGGCTGTTCTGAAGAGATGGGTTTTCAGGTTCCGCTTGAACGTTTTGAGTGTGGAGGACAACTGGACGTTTTGGGGTGCGGAATTCCAGAGGATGGAGGATGCTCAGGCAAAGTCTTGCAGGCTGTTAGATGAGGAACATACAAGTGTGGAGGAAAGAAGGAGGTCTTGGGAAGATTGAAGATTATGAGTTGGATGATATTGGGAGATTAGTTCAGAGATATATGAGGGGGACAGATTGTGGATGGCTTTGTAAGTCAATGTTAGTAGTTTGAATTGGATACGTTGGTGAATTGAGAGCTAGTAGAGGGATTTGCAGAGGGGAGAAGTAGAGGAATAGAGAGGAGAGTGGTGGATTAGTCAGGCAGCAGAGTTAAGGACAGATTGGAGAGGTGCAAGAGTATTAGCAGGGAGGCCACAGAGGAGGAGGTTGCAGTAGTCGAGGCGGGAGATTTTGAGGGCATGCACTAGTAGTTTAGTAGATTGAGAGTTGAGGAAGGGACGAATTCTGGAAATATATTGAGTCGGAGGCTGCAAGGGCTTGGATATGCAGTTTGAAGGACAAAGTAGAGTCAAGGGTTACTCCGAGGCAACTGACTTCAGGTACATTGCAAAGTGTGATGTCATTTCATTTATTGTGATAGATAGATCAGGTAAGGAAGGTGTGTGAGATGGAGGAAAGATGATGAGTTCGGTTTTGTCTGCATTGAGTTTTAGGAAGCAAGAGGAGAAGAAGAAGGAGGATATGGCTGATAGACACTCTGGGATTCTGGATAGGAGAGAGGTGACATATTGACCAGAGAGATAGATCTGAGTGTCATCAGCGTACAGGTGAAACTGGAAGTCTGGGACTTTATGAGTTGTTCCAGACCAAGGGTATAGATTGAAAAAAGGAGGGGCCCCAGGACAGAGCCTTGAGAGACCCCAACAGAGAGGGGATGGGGCGAGGAGGTCGCGTGGGAGTGGGAGACGCTAAATGTGCAGTTGGAAAGGTAGGAAGAGATCCAGGAGAGGGCAAGGTCAGTGATGCCAATGGAAGAGAGAATCTGTAATAGGAGACAGTGGTCGAATGTGTCGGATGCAGAGAACAGGTCTAGAAGGAGAAGGATGGAGAACTGTCTGTTAGCTTTGGCCATGAGTAAGTCGTAATTTTGGTCAGGGCAGTTTCAGTGGAGTGGTGGGGGCGGAAGCCAGATTGAAGGTTGTCAAAGAGAGAGTTGGATGAAAGGTGGGATGAGAGTATAGTGCGGACATGCTTTTTGAGACGTTTGGTAGCGAACGAGAGCAGGGATATGGGCCAGTAGATGGATGTAGAAGTGGGGACGAGGGATGGCTTCTTAAAGATAAGTGTCGGGCCCCTCGGGACAGGGGTACTCGGTACCGGACCGGATGGTGCCGGGGAAGTTACGGGTGGCTTGCTCCGGACCGTGTCCCGGGCTCGGCAAATAAAGGGGGTTTATTCACAGGGGAATGTCACTCGTGACGCCACCCACTTGATGCGGCCAGTGATGGGGGCCGCCGCTGCTGCAGAACCTCCGGGGGTGATGGAGTGGCAGCGGAGATGGTGTAGTTCCAGTGGGAAGAACTGTATCCCCCGGGGCAGTAAGGGTTAAGTCTATGGTGAGGTTGTAGCACACTTACGGTGTCGGGGTCGTGTAAGCACGACAATTGCTCATTCACCAGTCATCCCAAATTCAGATATGAACATATGGCGCCACTATAAGAATAAACCAGACCAGGATCTGTTTCAGACCTATATTATGTTCAGAGTGGTTACAAAGTAGAACCCTCAGCCGCAACTAACTTGCTTCCGGGGTACAACACATCTTATACCTCTAATACACTAGGCGGGAGTATTCAAAACTGGGTGTATTAACTAGGGTGTTAGGTGGTCTGCATGCTAATATACACGTATAGATTGGTTAATTGTAATTAGTATGCTATCTTCTTTTCTTGAGTTCACGCCTCTCTCCTCCGTGCCATCTTCAGACCAGTCACCAGCATCTCGAAGGTCATCTCCACATTCTTTTCTCGACACTTTCTTCAATAGAAGCCTTCATAGACAGGTTTTATCTATGTTATTCCCGTCCATCCCCCAATTCTGTGTCTCCTTCCAGCTGCGTCCATATATTCTGTAAGACTTAAACTCACACGTAAAATAGCACAAGAGGCCTGAGGGAAGGCCTAAGATGGAGGCAGTGGTGACCAGACAAAATGGATGAAGGAGAGAGAGAGAGCAAAGTAATCAGGATAGATATAGTGAGACAGACAGACAAAGAAAAATATACAAAGAGAGAAAGAGAGACAAAGAAATAGACAGAAATAATATAAAGAGATATAGAAAGAAGAACCGTCTATATCTACTGTATACATGAGTAAATATAGAAAAACTTTAATATTTCATTCCGAGTATTATTACAAACATATTAATGATTATAAGACATATTGCTATTCTATAAATCTATAGAAAATTGCCAGATTTCCCCCACAATCCCCCTAAGTTTTTTCTATATTTACCTAACATTTCCCTACTAGATCCAGGAACCTTTGAGACTGTCCATGTGATGGGATAAGGAGATGATTTGGACTTCTTCATTCAGACACCTCAGAAATCTCTTTCCTTGTGAAAGGCACCAGGCATCTAAATCCCTACACTAATCTCACATGGAGTTCTCCCTCTATCCCTTAACTCAAATCCCTCAACTGGGTGTGATAATAGGGGAGATTTTTAGACTGTCTAAGGGATATACCTTTAGGCATTTCCTCTAATTCAATATTTCCTTCAGCAGATATATCAGTTTCTCGGTAAAGATAGGTATGAGCTGAAACTATCCTTGTAGTAACCTTTCTATACAAGGGAATCACACAGCAGAGTATTGTGCACCCTGCTATAATCAGAATAGCCAAAACCAGACATGCCTGTTGGAAAAACCCTTTGAGCCCACCTAACCAGCTGGAAAAGAAAGATGTATCTACTCCACTATTAGTTTTGAATTCTGCAGCCAATTTAATAATTTTCCTGAGGGCTAACGTGGTTTTCCCACCTTCTTCTGAATTTTGAGGGATATACGTACAACATTCCTCTCCCACCATTCCACAAACTCCGCCCCTTTCGGCTAGTATCATATCAAGAGCCAATCTATTTTGAAGAGTCATCCTGGTATTAGGGCCTAATTCCTCAATTATACCCTGAAAGGCGTCTCGGCTATAATTGACAAACCTTTGTTCACTGTAGTAAATATAATTTATCCAATCAACATTCTTGTTGATTTGTACCTGTGGGATTATAGAAGCAAAACCTGCAAATATCTGGTTCTGAGCCTTAAATTGATCAGGCACCCCCCTTGGCACTCCAATGGAATCGATATATACCTGTGGGTCCTCCTCATACCCTGTGTGCAACTGATCCAAACTTCTTTTTCTTTTAGCTGTTTTATCAACAGGCACTGGGTCCCATGGCAGAATTCTGAACTGCATACCTAATTTAATGAGGGTGCATTGTCCCGTCCAGACTGTAGGTAACCTAGAACGAAGTTTACCATCTCCACACAACCAATAAATATCATACATATATTGTGTGTGTTGAGTCAAAAGATCTGTACTCACAGAGCTGTTTGTCTGGCACAATCCTGTTCTGAAGACTCCCAGTGACATATTAGTTCGGATATTGGAAACATAACACGTGTAATTGTCTTTTAGAATCATCACTCCTCCTGGGATCTCCATCTTAGGCTCTTTATGCATTAATGGAACATAGTCTGGACAGTCAGTTGTAGTCTTTCCCTTCAAAAGATTCATAACACAGACGGTGACATTATTATTTGGAAAAATCAATGCATGTGTATAAAGATGGGTATTAGCGGCAGCACAAGCAACACATCCTACAGAAACCTTCTGGGCTCTTACATTATATCTCACCCATTCTAACCATAAATTTCTTCTAGGGACTATTTGACCTCCTACAGGGAAAACTTCTTTCCAATTGAGACCAGGGATAGGAATTATTTCATTAAATATACTTTGCATTCTATCCCTCAGAATGGGCGTTTTCTTAGCTGTATCAGAAATTTTAATGGGTCTAGACTCAATATCCTGAAGTTGTATAAGACCTAAACCCCCAAATCGTCCATTACTAAAGACCTTTTTATAATGCCTTCCCAGTACAAAGGTCTGCAGGTCAGTCAACTGAGAGTTCCTCAAAGTAAGACTTAGAGGAAGACAATTTTTTCCCCATTGGCATCTCGTAACTGTTGGGTACGAGATCTGCAAACACATTCTCTCACGAAGGCTCTGACCTAATTTATCTTTAGAGAACAGGGCTTCATCTGGTTTATATCCCCAATCATTTCCTGTGTTCCAGGCAGCATCTGACCAATAATAACAGTTTTTATTATTAATCCTGGTAACACATAAATAAAACTGGATCACTCCGGCTGCTACCCTTGTGGTTTCCTTGCACTTGACTATATCACAAAAATCAAAAAGCCAGACATTAGTAGGGGATGTCAAATTTACCCAAAGAATAGTGGTATCTGCATTTTTACTCATAGCTGTGGCTGAGGAAGGGGTGACTACAATTTCCCCCCCTAGAAACAGGAAAAGCAACAACATCACCGGTCACTGGTTTTGTCTCGCTTGCAGTGTGAAGCGTGTATCCAGGTATTCTTTCCTTCAAGCTTTAATGCAGTGGGAGTTATCAGGACCACTGTGTAAGGACCGTCAAATCTTGGTTCAAGGCAGTCCCTGCGGACAAACTTCTTCACATACACCAGATCTCCAGGCACAAAATCATGAACAGTATCACCTGTGGATTCTGGGAGAGAAACAGAGACTGTAGAATGGATGTTAGACAATTCTTTAGACAGAGCAATCACAAATTTTACAACTCTATCATTATTTTCTGATAACTCCTGGGGCCTAATTTCCCCTATCTTTGGTGGAGCACCAAAAAGAATCTCAAAAGGGGTCAACCCATGTTTGGCCTGTGGGGTGTGTCTGATGTGGTACAGGACTACTGGGAGCAATTCTGGCCATGGGAGAGGGTAATCCTGACTCATTTTTAACAGCTGGGTCTTAAGTGTGGAATTCATTCTCTCAACCTTTGCAGAACTACAGGGATGATATGGGGTGTGCAATCCTAGATTTGTCCCCAACATTTGCCACAGTTCCTCGTACACATTAGCAGTAAAAGCTGGTCCCTGATCAGATTCAATCACTTCGGGAATTCCAAATCTACAGGCAATTTCAGTTATGAGCTTCTTAGCTGTGGTCTTGGCAGTCATATTGGTTACTGGGTAAGCTTCAGGCCATGCTGAGAACATGTCCACAGCCACCAAGACATATTCATATTTTCCAGACTTTGGCAACTGGATGTGATCCACTTGAATTCTTTGCCATGGATACTCTGGTTTGGCAAGGTGTTGAAATGGGACGTGAGCAGTAGGAGTAGGGTTGCAGGTAGCACAGACTGGACAGGCCCTCGAATAGGCCGCAACTGTAGTAGAAATCCCAGGAGCCCAATACAATTTTCTGATACAGGCCAATGCTTGATTCTTTCCCCTGTGGACTGGGCCATGTGCCCATGCTGCAACTGCTGGATACATCCTCCTAGGCAAGCAAGGTTTACCATTTACCTTCAAGATATTTGGGAATTTAAAAGTAAAATTCCTTGTGGGTTCTTCATCCTTGGTGGCCCCAGCTTTCTTCCATTGTAAAAACTCTTCTCTGGTTACCACCAACTGTTCTCGCGCCAGCCTTTCTTCAGGGGGTCTGCCAAGTTTGTATTCATTTCCTGGTGCCGGATAACTCATTTCCATATCTTGTATGAGTTTCTTCTTCTGACTTCGGGTGTTGGGCCTCCTGGTGTGTAGTTCTTCTTCTTCTTCTTCATCCTCCAGCTCTTGTTCCAATTCTTTCTGTTCCTGTCCATCTACTGCCCCTGCCTCCCCTGATTCTTCATGCATTTCCTTGATCACTGGGTCTTCCCTCTGTTCTTCTTCCTGGTCTGCATCTTCCTTTTCCTGAAGTACGTTTTCTTTTCCTTCCACTTCCTCTGGATCCCCAACAGTATCCAACTTCGTCCCCACTCTAGCTTGGGCTCTAGTAATCACAGGCATCACAGATTTGGAAACATCTTCCCAATGTAAATCCTTTCCTCCTTCTTCTAGCCTCCACTTTGCTGACACCTTCTCCATAGCAGCAGCCTTAGCAGCTTGATCAGCCAAGCGGTTTCCTCTGGTCTTCTTTGAGTCATCTTTTCCATGCGCCTTG
Source organism: Allobates femoralis (assembly GCA_033576535.1). Lineage (NCBI taxonomy): Eukaryota > Metazoa > Chordata > Amphibia > Anura > Aromobatidae > Allobates > Allobates femoralis. Next base: position 719,203,537 of record JARQOC010000003.1, on the reverse strand, counting down.
ACCTTTATCACAGCAATTTGAATAGGTAATAGCAAAGCCTCCATCAGAGCCTTGATCCTTAGAGCGTGCCTCACCGGGGTGCCAGTGGCTGTGATAAATCCTCGCAACTTCCACAGATAACCAAAGTCATGGCAGATCCCGTATCCATATCTTGAGTCTGTGTATACATTAGCAGTTTTTCCTTCAGCTATATAGCATGCTTGTTGAAGAGCTATCAATTCAGCTTCTTGTGATGATATATGTGCCGGTAAAGCTTCAGCCAGGAGAACCTCTGTCTCCGTGGTAACTGCATATCCAGTGTGGAATTTGCCACCAACATCTGCAAATCTGGATCCATCGGTCCACAACTGTAAGTCAGGGTCAGAAAGTTCTTTTGTTACCACATTTTGTGGTGCCAGGGTGTCATGTTCCAAAACTTCAGTACAATTGTGTGGATCATTCGCTGGTGGAATCCAATCCGATACAGGCCAATCCCCCCTAGAAGGTGGCAGCAAAGTGGCAGGATTGATAGTAGTACACTTTTGGAAGGTGATATTGGTAGGCAGAAGTAGGGAACATTGAAGCCTAAGATGTCTCTGGTGAGTTAAATGTCGAGGAGACGTTTGTTGAAGGACTGCTGAAAGATCATGTCCAGCTTGAATGACCAAATCATGACCCAAGATCACATCAGCGGTTCTGTCCAGGAGAACATGAGCTGCATGAACAGCTTTAAGACACGTAGGTGCTGTTCTGGCAACAGGATCCAATCTTGCTGAATAATATCCCAAAGGACGGTAGCGATCACCATGTTTCTGAGCCAATACTCCTGCAGCATGGCCATCAGATTCCGAAACAAACAGATGAAAGGGATGAGCGTAATCCGGCAGGCCCAAGGCAGGGGCACTGACAACAGCTTCCTTGAGGGCTTCAAAACAGTTCCTTTGTTGTTCAAAAATTGCAGTATTTTCAGCACAGTAAAGGTGAGGACCACCCTTCTTAAGACAGTCATACAATGGCTGCATGAGTCTGGAGGCATCAGGAATCCACTGACGGCAGTATGTCACTATCCCCAGGAATGATTCAAGGGCAGTATGCGTTTTAGGGTAATGGAGATCTTTGATAGCCTGCTTCCTTTCTTCTGTAAGATGCTTCGATCCTTGAGAGACACAATGTCCAAGAAAGATGACTTTGTCCCGGCACCACTGGATTTTGGTTTTTGATACCTTACAGTTGGCTGAGTGAAGGAAAAGGAGCAGAGATGTGGAGGCTGCAACCAGATTTTCCTTGGTCCCACAAAGAAGTAGATCATCCACATACAAAAGAAGGGTCACATGTGTATTCTTCATCACCCATGGATCCAGAACCAACTTTATTGCATGGGTAAACTGATTAGGAGAGTTCTGGGCTCCTTGAGGGGTTCTTGTCCAAGTCATCTGTGACCCCTGAAATGTGAAGGCAAACAGGAACTGAGAATCTTCATGTAGAGGGACACTGAAGAAAGCATTTGCCAAATCAATGACCGTAAAAAGAGTTGCTGATGGAGGTATCTGAGACAGCAGAGTATTGGGATTAGGTACCACAGGTGTCTCCAGTATAGTGGCTGAGTTGACTGCTCTCAGATCCTGTACAAGCCTGTACCTAGGAAGATCTCCTGGTGCCGTCTTTTTCTTCACTGGAAACAGAGGAGTGTTGCAGGGTGATACACACTTCATTAGAACTCCAGAGTCCAGAAAAGCCGAAATCTGCACACCAACAGCCTGTTCTTGTGCAATCTTTAAGGGGTACTGCGGAACCCTAGGATATGGGTGTCCATGTTTGAGATAGACATGCACTGGAGGCACGTTAAGTAGTCCCACATCTTCAGGCCCAGTGGCCCACAGGCTCTCTGGCAGCTCCGGCAGATCTTTAGATGGCGTAGATTGCTGGGTCAGCCACATTAGAGGAAAGCTCTTAGAACACATCGATCTTCACTGCCTTGTTGGGAAGCAGGGTCCTGCAGGAGTAACTCCATACCTTGGTCACCAAAGGTAATAGTAGCATGTAGTCTATGGAGTAGATCTGCACCCAGAAGATTAACTGGACAGGTGTCAGATACCAGGAACTTGGTAAGGACTCCAGCGAAGGGACCAGTTGGGACTGGGACTGTTAGAGGTGACGTGATCTCTTGACCTTCTACTCCCACGCATGTGAGATAGTCAGAGGACAGGGAGACAGTTGGAGGTAACTTGGAAGAAGAGATAACTGACTTGGCCGCCCCAGTGTCCACAAGAAACTCAAGAGGATAGTGGTCCACCTCCATTGTCACTGTGCCGCAAGGTGAAGAAGCACAAGTGGCAGGGTAGGTGGGCACTGGTCGGCCTAAGCTTCATGCACGTGGAGGTTGAGGTAGAGGTTGCAACTCAGGTTGAAACTGAGGGGGCGGCCGTTGAGGTGTCTGGTAATCTGCAAGCCGAGGACAATTTCTTCTCAAGTGGTTAACCTGTCCACACTCCCAACATTGCATTTTTCCTTGATTATCATAATAGCGGCCACGTCCTTCACCCAGTGATCTGTTTCGAAATTCTGGTCCCATCCATGGCCGTTCACTCTGCCCCCAAGCATGACCAAAATTACGCCTTGGTCCTTGTTGCTGATACTGCTCACGATCAGGCATATACCTTTGCGGTATGTACTGGCTGTATAGTGGTTCCGGACCCTGACAGTGACTGTACTGTGGTTCTGGAGTCTGATACACCATAACAGGTGCAGCTGAGACATCTCCTGACTCTTCCTTAGGTTTGGTCTTTGCAGCTTCCTTCTCTTCTCTCTGTAGGACCTTCTGGAAGCTCTTTGCAACAGTAATAGCGTGCTGGAAGGTACAGTCAGGTAACTCTGGACGAAGTTGCATAACTTTGGTTTTCACAGCATCCTCCAATCCATCAATGAATGCTCTGACCAAGGACAGCTCCTGAGTTCTCACATGAAGAGAATAGCCCAGGTCCTCAAACTGCATAGTTATTCTTGCAGCATACTTCTCCACAGACTCACCAGGTTCCTGTTGGACATCCTGTATAGTACCAAGCTGTTCAGACAAGCGGCCTTGGGCCCACTTAATAAGTTGTGTAACATATTCCTGTCCAGACTTGAAGGTATTCAAAGCACCCACTTGAGACGAGTCTATACCTTTCTCTATGGTAGGAAGAAAATATCCTGAGGCTTTGATGGCTGTAATACCTGCCAGGTCACTCCAGGTTGCTCCATAGATCTGGCGAATCTGATCCAAATGTCTCGCATACTGCATAGGGTGCTTATCAGGATCTGGCATTTTGTGGACAATAGCATCCATCTGTATAGGATCAAAAGGCTTGTGCGTCACTTTCACATTATCTCCTCCATTGGGATCTTCAGGCGTTGGCTGCAGCGTCGACGGAGGAGGGGGAGGTAAGGATGATGACGGTGTAGCAGAGGGTGGGAGTGGAGGAGAAGGTGGAGGAGGTGGAGGAGGTGGAAAATCATCTGGCTTCAATGGATAATACATCAGTGGTACCATATATTCAGACACCATATTCATCACTCTTTCCATTCCGGCTTCACGACAACAGACAATCCTGACTTCTTGCAAATTGAGGTGTGGAGTGGATGCCAAACAATGTTTGATAGCCACCACATGTTCCCGCATGCAGGGACCTAAAGGATAACCAAAGATACCAGAGGATATCAGTGGCACTGCCAATGTCCTACGAGGAAGGAGCTCTGCTTCTGTTTGTCCCGCATAAGTGACTGCAGCTGTCAGGGCCTCATGTAACACCGCCCTACTACGCTCTGGCTCGTTATGATCATAAACCGGACCAACAGCATGTATTACAACATTACAGGGTAAATTGCCAGCCCAGGTCGCCACTATCTCTCCTGGTTGAAGGGAACCATATTTAGCAACATACTCTTCACATTGTTCAACAATCTCCCGGCCTCCCTTTGCGACTACCTGCTGAGCCAGACCTCCCCTATGTGTCAGATTAGAATTAGCTGGATTCACTATCATCCCCACCTTTTGTGTGACCAGATCCCCGTAACCCACTGAAAGTAAGACCTGAGATCCCTGGGAAGTGGTGTAATATCGTGAGTAACAGGGATACCAGACCTCAGGGTCCCCAGCTGGTGGCTTAATCAAGTGTTTGGGCTTAGCAGGAGGAGGGGGTCTTCGAGGGACTGGTGTCGGATAACTATTCTCACCTTGGTCGGGACGTGGAGTGAGAACTGGCATTGGAGGAGTAGGGCCCCAGTTGTCACCATCATCATCCGGGGGGTCAGAACCCATAACAGCCAAGCGCCGATGGCGCAGCCTTGTCCGGAGGCCAGAAGAATCTAACGGATCCTTCGGGTCAAGAGGGTACTCAGATCCAGGGGTACTAACATAAATTGAAGTGGGTTGTGCTGGGGAAGGCCTCCCGGAGGCCGAGGCAGCAGGCGGAAATACAGGCCCGAGGCCTACTGTTACGGAAGGGGAAGGGGCGGGACCGGATACAGGCTGCACCGGAAACATAGGCCCCGAGGCCGGAACAGGAATTTTGTCTGGAAGGGGCTGGGCCTGGGGCGGTCCTTGGTAGTAATCACCAGAAGCAGTAACCAACGGATATAAGCTTTGGGGAGGGGCTACAGGAGTCCCAACATGGCCACCAGCGGAAACACATGGTGCCCCACTTCCGTCCATGTTACGGGCGGGGCCGGAACTCCCGGGACGGATCGCCCCACATCTATGACAAACAGATGTTATCCGAGTAATTATATACAACACACCCCCAGGGTTTGGTTCATTGCATGTAGGGCACACCCACATCTCTGGAATGTCTAAGCTGCCGCCATTATAGGGTGGTGGCCGGGGCATTGTGTTCAACAACAATGGCGCGGCGGCCATTTTACAATCTGCAACACTTAATGATTGGGAATCACTGTTGGCAAATTTCTTATAACCAAATACAGGTTCTGCATCTTCTGAACCACCCTCCCCATCAATCTCCTTCCATCCTTCACTTTTCAAACTTTGCGCAACCCGCAGATGAGCTTGCGCTTGCTCCAGCAAACCTCTGTCTATCAACTTCCCCTTCTCTTTCTGAATCAGATCACGCCATACTGATGGCTGCAACCTCCCTGACAAAGGCAAACCTGCAAACCTGTACAACTTCTCTACATTTCTAACAGCCTTCCTTCCTTCCCGTGACTCTACCAACTCCCTTACCTCTGCTACATCCTCATCTAACTTGTTGGGAATGGATTTCCTCCGTATTACGAGACGCAACATGACTCACAAATACTACGCCTTAACTGCAGATTAAAACGTTTAACAACAGCAATCAACACTGAGCTTTCACCTGTACGGAGCCCTGGCTCCACGCACGGTGTATTAACGGTACAGGCAGCTAGCCCCACTGTACCAATGGTGACGTCTCACCGAAAAACACGGAGCCCTGGCTACCACGTGTTTGCTTTGCTCTTCCCTAGGGGGCAGAACCCAAGTTCCACGTAACCAACCTTCGGTTGAGAAGCCCTGGCTATCACCCAACCTTCAATCAACTTCAATAAGTACCCAGTACTTAGTACCACATACTCCCAGTTTTACTGAGTGCAAAGCCCAGGCTTCATACACTCTCACCTTTTAAGCACGAAGCCCCGGCTTCACGTGCCGGACTGAATACCGAGCCCTTTGTCTCTATATTCAGTCCAGTGGTACGGCGCCCTGGCTACCATGTACCACACCACGCAGAATGGCAACTCCACGTAGTAGAATTGCAATTCCACGGGCAGACAAGCACAAAGCCCTGTGTCTCTATACTTGTCTCTATAGTGCAAACAATGTACTTCTCAGCACAGAGTCTACAGACTCCACTCTCTGCCAACCTATTCACAGATGCGGAGCCTTTGGCTACTATGCACCTTATGAATGCCCCCGGCACAAAGCCCAGGCTTAATGTGCCTCCGGACACGGAGTCTGCTGATTCCGTATCCCTTTCTTACACGAAGTATGGAACCAATTGGCTCCACGCTCCGTCTCCGGACCAAGAAGTGCAAAGCCCTGGCTTCATGCACTTTTGAGTATAAAAGCCTGCCAGCTTCCGTACTCTCCTATATCTGAGCACCAGTGCTTATAGACTGCTTTGCTACGGTATTTCAATTGCTCAGGAGGAGCCCCCCCTCACTGTATCACAGAGGCTGCGTCTCTTTTCACCAAGCCGTCTCCAGCATTCAATTCTACCAAGTTCTCACTCTACATCAATACACAAATAACAATCACGGGAAGGGTTAACAAGCGAGGAATGTTAATGACCAGTGGAGGAGACGTGATGAATACACAGGCACGCGCAGAAGGCGACGTGTCTCGCTGTTGCTGGTTCAGAGCGTGGCACTGGGTCACACACGGCACGGCCTCATCACTGACCGTTTACCCCCCCTCGTACCCACTAAACACCACAGAACAATCAGTAACGGCTGAGGACACGAGTAAGGGCGACACATATGAATGTGACTTCCACTTACCGTATCTTTGAGGGTGATCAAGCCTCGAAGTCAGCCGTCACGGATATCATCCACTGGCATCCACGCGTGGGTCCGAAGGGTCGTGGACCGCTGGCTCACGCCCCACGTTGCGGCGCCAAATTGTCGGGGTCGTGTAAGCACGACAATTGCTCATTCACCAGTCATCCCAAATTCAGATATGAACATATGGCGCCACTATAAGAATAAACCAGACCAGGATCTGTTTCAGACCTATATTATGTTCAGAGTGGTTACAAAGTAGAACCCTCAGCCGCAACTAACTTGCTTCCGGGGTACAACACATCTTATACCTCTAATACACTAGGCGGGAGTATTCAAAACTGGGTGTATTAACTAGGGTGTTAGGTGGTCTGCATGCTAATATACACGTATAGATTGGTTAATTGTAATTAGTATGCTATCTTCTTTTCTTGAGTTCACGCCTCTCTCCTCCGTGCCATCTTCAGACCAGTCACCAGCATCTCGAAGGTCATCTCCACATTCTTTTCTCGACACTTTCTTCAATAGAAGCCTTCATAGACAGGTTTTATCTATGTTATTCCCGTCCATCCCCCAATTCTGTGTCTCCTTCCAGCTGCGTCCATATATTCTGTAAGACTTAAACTCACACGTAAAATAGCACAAGAGGCCTGAGGGAAGGCCTAAGATGGAGGCAGTGGTGACCAGACAAAATGGATGAAGGAGAGAGAGAGAGCAAAGTAATCAGGATAGATATAGTGAGACAGACAGACAAAGAAAAATATACAAAGAGAGAAAGAGAGACAAAGAAATAGACAGAAATAATATAAAGAGATATAGAAAGAAGAACCGTCTATATCTACTGTATACATGAGTAAATATAGAAAAACTTTAATATTTCATTCCGAGTATTATTACAAACATATTAATGATTATAAGACATATTGCTATTCTATAAATCTATAGAAAATTGCCAGATTTCCCCCACAACGGTACTTGCAGACGCTGCAGGGATCTCTCCTCCTGGCTGGTGCTGACAGGCTGTGTCCTGTAAGGAGAGAATCACTTTCGTTCCGAAACACAAGGGAAGCTGTTCCAGAGTTCTCCAAAGCTTTACTCCAAGTTCTTTCAGTTACTTTACAAGTCATTTGCAGTTCTTACAAGTTACAGTACACGGGCACATTCTCCCTCTCCGGGTTCCCTTTACTCTGCAGCCAGGCCTCTCTTTCTGTGACCCCTCACAAGTCTGTAGAGTTCTTTCCGGGCTGTTTACGGTCTCCATTTGCACGGGTGGTGTGTGGTACGCTGGACAGTATGGCGGTGACTCGGGCTTCTGTGAGTCCTAGTGCGTCACTTAGCTGCCTGTCCTTTAGAGTAGGGATCTCAATCTGAAACTCAGATCCCTCGTCGTGTTGTCTGGGGATGCCGGGTGAACTACGGTCCCCTCTAGAGCCGACACTCTACTCAGCCCAGCCTCCAGCAGTCCTCCAGCACGAGGCTCTGCCAGGCTCTCTCCTTTCTGTTCCTTTCAGTATACTAGGAGGGCTACTCCGCCTGCAGTCAGTGGCTTTGGCTGCTGTCTAGGGCACGGGTGCCACCGTCCCTCTCTGTCCGGTCACACTCCTGGTGGCATCAGCGTCGGATGGGCTTTCTCTCCCCTCTGGCTCACACTGGCTCAGTACGGATTCTGCGCTTCTAGGCCTTGCACTCACAGAACGTGTGCGTGTCTCTCTGTCTTTGCAGCTCGGCACCCTGGGCCTACTCCTTACTGACTTCCTTTTCTCCTCCCCTCACTATATACTCTCAAGTCACCTGACTACGGGTGTGCCCAACCCACTCCTCTAATCCACCACCCCTCAATCTCATAGAGTTCTAATCTCAGGGCTGGATGTTAACTCCTTCTACACGTGGGTTGTGTGGGCTGTGAGGGTGTTGGTGTGCAACTAATGTCCTACCTGCCTGGCTGCAGTTCCCTTTGTGGCCTCCTGGACGCAGGGGCGCCACATAAGTGTAATTGTTGCATGTTTGAAAGCAGAAGGAAAGGTACCAGAAGTTAGTGATAGGTTGAAGAGATGAGCTAGGGCTGGGATAAGTGTGGTGGTAAGGTTGGGGAGCAAGTGGGATGGGATGGGTTCCAGTGCACGGGTGATGAGGTGCGATCTGGAGTGGAGGTGTGTAAGTTCTCCTTCAGTGATGGAGGGGAGTGGTCTGATATACATGGGGATTGTGTCAGTTGGGTATTGAACTTGTATAAGGATAATGATAGGCTCACCCCGTGTGGGTGCTCTAGAAAAAACGCCTCGATATATAGAATAGCTAGGCACACCAGTAATTAATAATAAATTCTCAAGAAACAATCTCCTTTGATTAATTTTTCTTTTATTTGTTACTGTATCACATCAAGTATTTGTGAACGATTTACGTTAACGTTTCGACCTTTTTTGGTCTTCTTCAAGAATCTTAATAAAAAATGAACAAATATAAAGTATCATTTTAAAGAAAAAAATGTAAGATCATTTTACATCAAACTTATATCTGATACAAAATACTCATGTAGTAACCAATGCTTAAAGATACAATGTTCAAAAATATTTCAGTACACAAGATATATAATGAGAACCATCACTCAAGTAAAGGGAAAACAGAAAAAAGAATGAAAAAAAGAGGGAGAGGGAAGAGTGGTCATATGTGGAGTATGAAGACGGATCCAGGAAAGAAAAAATGTATATATTACCTATATGTAATTCTCTACACATCCACCAAGTGCTATACTCAATGAACGAAGCAACCTATAATTAATATAAAGGATAGAAACCCTTATTATCATCATATTTCATAAATGAGTTATATTGGCTATAATGTTCCAAAAGAGACCTCCATGATAATACATAATCTACCTCATCTATCCTTATAGAATAAGGCAAGAAATCAAAGAAGAAATAAACATTAATAAAATGCAAAAATGATACTATCACAAGTCAGTTTGTTATAGAGAGAAATATCAGAAGTGTCATTACCTTGGAAGTAATAAATGATATGTGCGTCATAGGTATATAGTCACCCTGGAGATATTGTAGCAAAAAAATCTATATATATAAAAAAGACAACACCAATGACTTAATCCACACATGGAAAATCCTTGTAAACAATTAATTCCTCCGTCTATATGATCCACAATAATAACCAATGGTAAGTTCAACAAGGGAACATCTTATTACAACACAGTACCAGCTATTTGACTGACCATGTACGTACCAGTGCACGGGAAAATGCCCAATGAACCTAATACGGAAAGGTTCCATAATCAGAATTGAAACGGTATAGTTAGATACTATGTGTCAAATAGAGTCGCAGTCCGGGTTTACCTGATGCGCTCAGTGTGATGTCCTGAATGGTGTGCGGCGCTGCTAGATAGAACGCAGCTATTTACCAAGGAAAGGCGGGACATAACAGTATACGTTATGTCCGCTCTGTGAAACGCATAAGAGCGTGACACGCACGCCCGCGCATGCGCAGTACGGAAAAACGGGAGAAAAGCTCAAAACCGAAAGTAAAAGCAACCCATCACCAATGTTAAGCATAGGAGATCGTTCTCTGTGTCATCGGACGCTCTTTTATAGCAGAAGATCAGTAATGCATCTGAAATAGAGAGACAATAATCAATATGCAATACAATTAATGTTGTAATTCAAGTTTTTAAGTTTTTATGAACTTTAATAGGATATATGAAAATTAGAGAATTTCATATACCGTATATACTCGTGTATAAGCCGACCCGTGTATAAGCCGACCCCCCTACTTTTGCCCCCAAAACCTGGGAAAATCTATTGACTCGCGTATAAGCCGAGGGTGGACCCCAGCACAGGTATACAGCCCCCAGCAGTGGTATACAGGCCCCAGCAGTATGATATACAGCAGCCCCCAGTGGTATATACAGCAGCCCTAGTGGTATTGCACTCCCTATATACAGCAGCCCCAGTGGTATTGCAGCCCCAGTGGTGTATACAGCAGCCCCTATATACAGCAGCCCCAGTGGTATTGCAGCCCCAGTGGTATTGCAGCCCCTATATACAGCAGCCCCAGTGGTATTGCAGCCCCAGTGGTGTATACAGCAGCCCCTATATACAGCAGCCCCAGTGGTATTGCAGCCCCAGTGGTGTATACAGCAGCCCCTATATACAGCAGCCCCAGTGGTATTGCAGCCCCAGTGTTGTATACAGCCCCTATATACAGCAGCCCCAGTGGTATTGCAGCCCTAGTGGTGTATACAGCCCCTATATACAGCAGCCCCAGTGGTATTGCAGCCCCAGTGGTGTATACAGCCCCTATATACAGCAGCCCCAGTGGTATTGCAGCCCCAGTGGTGTATACAGCCCCTATATACAGCAGCCCCAGTGGTATTGCAGCCCCAGTGGTGTATACAGCCCCTATATACAGCAGCCCCAGTGGTATTGCAGCCCCAGTGGTGTATACAGCCCCTATATACAGCAGCCCCAGTGGTATTGCAGCCCCAGTGGTGTATACAGCCCCTATATACAGCAGCCCCAGTGGTATTGCAGCCCCAGTGGTGTATACAGCCCCTATATACAGCAGTCCCAGTGGTATTGCAGCCCCAGTGGTGTATACAGCCCCTATATACAGCAGCCCCAGTGGTATTGCAGCCCCAGTGGTATTGCAGCCCCTATCAACAGCAGCCCCACACAAATGCTGGCACACGTCCCCTCCTGTTGTAAGGCCCCCCCTGCTGATTACTTACCATCCCTGGTCTTCAGCAGCACCCCGGCGCCGGTCCTCTGTGCTCCGGTCCTCCGCGATCCCGTCTTCTGTGCTCCGCTCCACGGCTGCATCCGGGTTCCCCGCGCGTCGCAGAAGCAATGACGTCATCGCGTCTGCGACGCGGCTGGTCACATGATACAGCCGGGGAACGGAGCACAGAGGACGGGATCGCGGAGGACCGGAGCACAGAGGACCGGCGCCGGGGTGCTGCTGAAGACCAGGGATGGTAAGTATTCAGCAGGGGGGGCCTTACAACAGGGGGGACGTGTGCCAGCATTTATGGGGGGAATTATCTACCTATATGCACTGCTCCCCCTGGCGCTGATTGACAGGGGGATGCAGTGCATATGTAATGAGCGGCCCCACGTGACGGGGCCGCTCATACAGCAGCCTCCCCCCGCCTCCTCCTGCCTCCCCAGCACCCGGACAGAGCCCCCACCCCACTCACCCCGTATAGTGACTCGTGTATAAGCCGAGGGGGGGACTTTTCAGCCCAATTTTTGGGCTGAAAAACTCGGCTTATACACGAGTATATACGGTATATTGGTTATATAAGTTAAAGAAGAAAATTCCCCATATGATAAGTGCACCATTAATTTATCTATTACTATATTACTAGAACGGCACCACCATGGTTCCAATGACTGTAGGGTGTGGATCCAATAGGCCTCCTGATCCTTGAGCCTCTGAATCCTATTACCTCCCCTTCTTATTGGGGGTACGCTCTCAATTACCTGGAAGCGTAACTGTGAAATTCTGTGATCATGTTGCACAAAATGAAAAGGTACAGGCAACAGGGTATGCCTGCACCTAATGGTGGCCTATTGGATCCACACCCTACAGTCATTGGAACCAGACGGATTGAACCGTGAATATGAAACCTATATATGAAAAAAATGTGTACAGTTTTTACTAGAACCTTCCACCAGGGGGTGTTATCTAGCTAGAAAATATGATGAAAGACAGGGTATATAATTCTAGCCTATTCTATATTAACTCTATTTTTTCATGTGATGGTAGATAAAAATTGTCTCCTTTGAATAATTATTATTAATTATTATATTAATTATACCATGGTGGTGCCGTTCTAGTAATATAGTAATAGATAAATTAATGGGGAATTTTCTTCTTTAACTTATATAACCAATATATATGAAATTCTCTAATTTTCATATATCCTATTAAAGTTCATAAAAACTTAAAAACTTGAATTACAACATTAATTGTATTGCATATTGATTATTGTCTCTCTATTTCAGATGCATTACTGATCTTCTGCTATAAAAGAGCGTCCGATGACACAGAGAACGATCTCCTATGCTTAACATTGGTGATGGGTTGCTTTTACTTTCGGTTTTGAGCTTTTCTCCCGTTTTTCCGTACTGCGCATGCGCAGGCGTGCGTGTCACGCTCTTATGCGTTTCACAGAGTGGACATGACGTATACTGTTATGTCCCGCCTTTCCTTGGTAAATAGCTGCGTTCTATCTAGCAGCGCCGCACACCATTCAGGACATCACACTGAGCGCATCAGGTAAACCCGGACTGCGACTCTATTTGACACATAGTATCTAACTATACCGTTTCAATTCTGATTATGGAACCTTTCCTTATTAGGTTCATTGGGCATTTTCCCGTGCACTGGTACGTACATGGTCAGTCAAATAGCTGGTACTGTGTTGTAATAAGATGTTCCCTTGTTGAACTTACCATTGGTTATTATTGTGGATCATATAGACGGAGGAATTAATTGTTTACAAGGATTTTCCATGTGTGGATTAAGTCATTGGTGTTGTCTTTTTTATAAATATTGATTTTTTTGCTACAATATCTCCAGGGTGACTATATACCTATGACGCACATATCATTTATTACTTCCAAGGTAATGACACTTCTGATATTTCTCTCTATAACAAACTGACTTGTGATAGTATCATTTTTGCATTTTATTAATGTTTATTTCTTCTTTGATTTCTTGCCTTATTCTATAAGGATAGATGAGGTAGATTATGTATTATCATGGAGGTCTCTTTTGGAACATTATAGCCAATATAACTCATTTATGAAATATGATGATAATAAGGGTTTCTATCCTTTATATTAATTATAGGTTGCTTCGTTCATTGAGTATAGCACTTGGTGGATGTGTAGAGAATTACATATAGGTAATATATACATTTTTTCTTTCCTGGATCCGTCTTCATACTCCACATATGACCACTCTTCCCTCTCCCTCTTTTTTTCATTCTTTTTTCTGTTTTCCCTTTACTTGAGTGATGGTTCTCATTATATATCTTGTGTACTGAAATATTTTTGAACATTGTATCTTTAAGCATTGGTTACTACATGAGTATTTTGTATCAGATATAAGTTTGATGTAAAATGATCTTACATTTTTTTCTGTTAAAATGATACTTTATATTTGTTCATTTTTTATTAAGATTCTTGAAGAAGACCAAAAAAGGTCGAAACGTTAACGTAAATCGTTCACAAATACTTGATGTGATACAGTAACAAGATTGTTTCTTGAGAATTTATTATTAATTATTGGTGTGCCTAGCTATTCTATATATAGTTGGGTATTAAAGACTTGACTGATCTGTGTTAATCTTGTTGGTGAAGTGCATTGCAAAGTCTTCTGCAGAGATGTGAGAAGTAGGAGGGGGCAGTGTGGGGGGGGGGGGCTTGGGGTAGTTGGACATAGAGGATATGAGAGTAATGAAGTAATTCTGTTTAGTGGTGGTGAGTGCTGACTTGAATTTGAGAAGTGCATGTTTGAATGCTGTGTAGTCTTCATGCGAGTGTGTTTTCTTCCAGTACCGCTCTGCAACCCTAGATACTAGTCACAGATTTTTAATGGTGTCTGTGTACCAGGGTTGTCTGTTGAATTGTCGTGGTCTGCCATGAACGAGAGGGGCAGCTATAGAGTCATTACAAGCAGAGTGATCCATTTCAAGTGTTTTTTTTTCTGTTAATACTGATGATTATGGCTTACAGCCAATAAAAACCCAAAGGTTATTATCTCAGAAAATTAAACTAGGGAGAATGAAGGTTTAAAAACTATGCTGCCCTATTCAACGAGACATCAAAGCGTGAATAATATTGATTGATTAGTTAACGCGTTTCAGGTCTCCCTGAAATGCCCTGAAACATCGCAATATCATATTGATTTGTTCTGAGAAAGGGGCAAGGGAGCCCTGAAACACATTGACTAATAAATCTATAATATATACACTCATTGATATCTCGTGGAATACGGCAGCCCAGTTATTAACCCTTCATCCTTCCTACTCTAATGCACCACACTATATGCTTTTATAGTGGTTGTGACTCTCACAACCACAGAAGCTGAAGCCTCTGATACCTATTTAGGTCATATTTTATCTTTCAGATGCTTCATCCTCCCTATTTTAATTTTCTGAGATAATGACCTTTGGGTTTCATTGGCTATAAGCCATAATCATCAACATTTACCAAAATAAACACTTAAAATACATCATTCTGACTCTATATAATATATGCATTTCACTTTATATATTAAATTACTGAAAGAAATTAACTTTTTGATTACCGTATATTCTAATTCATTGAGATGCACATGTATTTTACAATACAAGTCAATGGGAAGGCTAAAAGGATGCTTGAGCATCTTTTTGTGCCATCAGCGTTTTTGCTTTCAAAGATAAAAAAAGCTACTACTATCTTCTCCATTCTATAATGGATTTTAAAAATTGTCTAGAGAATGAGTGTAAAAAAATGACCCCAAATTAAGGAAAATAAACCAGGTAAGAAATGTAAAAAAAAGTGCTTTGTACATGAACAAAGAATGCTGAACACAATAAAGGAGCTTTAAGTTTACAAACCTTAGGAGAAAAAGAGCTATTCCTGAAGTGTCTTCCGCTTTAAAACAGTAGTTTTTTTTTTATTCTTGGAAGATGCAGTGTGAACATACCCACAAAATGAACACTAGTAATAATGTGTAATGACCGGAGGTCCTAAGAAGATCCAGTGAGTCACAAATTGAGATAGAGGCAGAAATAAACAACGGTTTCTTTACTGAAATCGGGATTAAGGAATGGGTCAGTATGGAAAACAACAGTCTCAAGATCTCCTTGTACACTATCTCTATCAATTAAGCCCCAGTAATACATAATGAGATCGTTAGCGAGATCGTTGTAACTGTGACGTTACAACGATCTCCCCAGCGATGTCGCTATGTGTGACATCTAGCAGTGATCAGGCCCCTGCTGTGAGGTCAATGATCGCTGCAAAGGGCTCAACACCATTTTTAGGTTGTTGGTCTACTGCTTGTCAGCGCGCATCTGTATCACCCTCAGGGCTATGGGTTACTCAGGACCGGTCCTTATTCTCTGCTTACAGGGGGGTGTCACAGTGGTGGCGGTGGACCGGTTCCGTGGCCCTGGAGGGACCGCAATTAAAAAAGGAAAAAATACAAATACAAATAAGAGTTTGTCAGTGACGCCACCTGTGGGATGCTGCCGGATATGACCACCGCTGCTTATCTCAGCTTCAGGGGATGATGTTGGGATGAAGCAGGATGATAAACCCTCCACAGGTAGGGCTAGGATGATCCCTGAGCTGGTGATAATAATTGTTATTGGTGTTGATGCAGGAATTAGCTCAAACAATGATGTGGAGACAAGAGTAACAGTCTGTTCTTTACCTTTAATGGTGGAACTCAGGTAGTACCGGGTATTGTTTTCTAAAGTTCATGGGGTCAGGTGCTTGGAGGTAATTTTAGGCTTTCCACGCCAGGCACGTCCTGAGGCTTTACCTTTAGATTGTGTCCGTTGGGCCCTGGCTGCATAAAGCAATGCTGTGACCCTCTCTGTCCTGTACTAGCTGTAGGACAAGCAGCGTGAACCCTTCTCTTGGCTGTATTTCTACTTAGCTCTCCTGGGCTCTGTAGTGCGGCTGCGTCTCTTTAGCTTTACAGTGAGCGGGGCAGTGTATAACTATCCTTTCTCTTGATTTGGCCGCTGGGTGTATAATCCCTTACGATCTTAGTTTCTGTACTTTACTTAATTCTGGGCTTGCTGGCACTATGACCACTCCCAGATCTTCCTTCTCTTCTCCTCAGGCCCTTGCTATGGGCTCCACACACTGTCAGTTTTCTTGGACCGGCCCAACATGGATCCTGTCCCCAAGATCACTTTTCCTCTCCTCCTTCTGCTCTGCTCAATTGTCACCTCAGCTCTCCTGACAGGAACTGACTAGCTCTGCCCCCTGCACCTGCATATCTAGGGGACCTCTACTGATGTCAGCAACTGACCTGACCTCAGCTGTTAGAGCTCCTCCTACAGGCCCAGGTTGGGATATGTTATATGTGTGCTTCACCTGGTGGATGCCTTGCCTCCAAGCTTGTAATGTGATTACCGGACCCCGGGGCGTCACACTTCCCCCTTGATTAATTTCAGTACTCCCAGACTGAGAAAACATATAAAAATATAACAGGAATTAATAACAGAGTTTCAAAAGAATAATTACAAAAACCAAGCAAAGTTACTGGAAAAGCAGTCCAACAAAAAGAATAAAAGATCAAAAAGTAACAAAAGTCTTTACATTTACCCAGCCTGACAGGCCAGTTTGCTCGTACAGCCCCGGTGGTAATCTTCTTGCATTGACACTCCAGTGTCCTTATCACCACCGGGCTGCTAAAAGTCATATAAAAAAAACAATATTCTCCAACTACAAACAAGGCTACATTAACTTTCTAACTAAAAAGAATATTTACACTATTTACATTAGAAATTTTACTTCTCTCTCCCGGGGCTAATCATCTCTATACCGAGCTGGAACCGACCTTTGTTGCTACGCATTGACCTACGCAATACCGGTGCTTCTGTCAGGGTATTTAAATCTGTATCAGTATCAGCTATGTGTGGAGAGGGTACACTATTGTTTAGTGCTTGTGATTCTAGTGGACTAACAGGTACACTCTGACTGACCCGGGGACTGACAGGTTCCTCTATAGCACGAGGGGTGTCGTATTCATGAAAGTCTTCAGCCCGTAGGGTCCTGGCAGGTGGATCAGTCACTGGCATAGAGAAAGTGAGCACTGGAACCACAATGGCTCTGTCAATCTGAAGCCAATCTGAAGCAGGGAGGTCACCCAGCATGGTATGGATTATCTTTTTCTGGTTTGTGAACAGGCTTTGACAAGCCCAGTTCAGGACTCCTTAGCTGTTCAGGACATTGTTTCAAATGGTCTCAGGAGACAGTAGCTGAGGTTTCTCCCCCATCCCGGCTTATCAAGCAAACCTTCTGAGAATCAAGATGAGATGGCATCACAGTGTAGTGCTCGGTCTCCCATTGGTCATCTAATTTGTGGATCCGCCGTTTCCACTTCAGGACCTGCTCTCCTTGTTCCAGAGGGCTGGCTGGCGCATTTTGGTTATAGACCCTCTCTTGCTTCTCCTGAGCCTGAGCCAGATTTCTCTCCACACATTCTTGTCCCTGGCAATACTTGGCGTCATAGTCCATCTCCGGGAGGTTACTTTCAGGGGCCAATACCCCCATTTCAAGTTCAATGGGCAGCTTACAGGGTCTACCTCTCATTAGGTTAGCAGGACTGAAATTGGTGGAATTTACTGGAATATTATTATAGATATCCACTAGATCTGGCAGCATTTACGGCCACATGTTCCTTTCTTCTATTGGAAGGGTCTTCAGCAAATCAATCACAATTTGGCTCATTTTTTCACATAAACCGTTTGTCTGCGGATGATAAGGTGTAGTCCGGATCTTCTTACACCCGTAAAGATTGCAGAATTCCTGAAACAGTTCAGCTTTAAAGGTCGGACCTTGATTAGTTAATACTCGCTCCGGGTAACCATGCGGCCTACAGAAGTACATTTGAAATGCTCGTGTGGAGGTTCTTGCCGTGTGATCTTTCACAGGTACTACTACCAAGAATCGAGAGTAGTGGTCCACGATCGTGAGGGCGTAGTCATAGCCAGATCGACTTGGGGTCAATTTCACGTGATCCAGAACCACCAACTCCAGGGGCTCCTTAGCAACAATAGGTTGCAGTGGAGCCTTCTGGCTATCACGATCTTTCTTGCAAAGACTACAAGGGCCACAGTTCCTGCACCAGGTCTCAATAGTTGGTCTCATACCAATCTAATAAAATCTTTCCCGCAGCAGGGCCTCCAGCTTCTTCCAGCCGAAGTGTCCGGCCATATCGTAATAGGCTTCCAGAACCTTCCAGGCTTTCTTTCTTGGGATCACTATCTGCCATACTAGTTCTTGAGTTCTGGGGTTAATATGCAGTCAGCATAGTTTACCGGCATAGATAAACAGCCTTTTTTTATCCTTCCATAGCTGCAATGCCTCCACTGGGGCATCTGGGCTTGGGTGTGCCCCTGCTTGTTGCAGTAAGTCTTTGACCAGATTCAAAGCTGGATCACCATCTTGCATCTCAGCCCAGTTGTGATGAGGCAAAGGATCTATGGTAACTTCCTGCCTCCGGGGTCGCTGGTCACTCACTTCATAAGAGCATTGGGACACATGCTTACGGTGGAAGGCCGGCAACTCTATCTCTTCCAACTCATCCAAGTCTTCTCCATCATCCTGAAGATGGGGCATTCTAGATAAAGCATCAGCGTTGGCATACTTTCGCTCAGCTCTGTACTTGATGGTGAAGCTATAGTTAGATAGTCTAGCCATCCATTGTTGTTCCATCGCACCTAGCTTACCATTTTCTAAGTGAGTCAGGGGATTATTGTCGGTATAAACCGTGAATTTAGCAGCTGCCAGATAGTGCTTAAATCGTTCTGTCACGGCCCACACTACGGCTAGAAATTCGAGCTTGAATGGGCTATAGTTATCAGAATTTCCTCTCAGTAGGCCTAAGTGTCCTGCTGGCATAGGCGATTACTTTTGCTTTTCCATTTACATTGCTAGCATTGGTATACAAGATAAATGGTTGGCTCTAGTCTGGGTAAGCCAAGATCTCTTCCCCAGTCAATGCTTTCTTCAGCTGTTGAAACGAGTCTTCCTCCTCGGTTCCCCACTTGACAGCCAGACTTGGGCCCCTAGCTTTCTGGGTCTGACCCACTAGAAGATTCTGCAGGGGTATGGCCATTGGGGTAAATCCTCTGATGAACCGGCGGTAATAGCCTACCAGCACTAGGAATTGCTGCACTTCCTTGAGGGTGTTAGGTTTTGGCCAACTTTGGATGGCAGGGATCTTCTCCGGATCTGGAGCCACACCCTGTGCGCTTACTGTATGGCCTAGGTACTGTACTTTAGGTTTGAGAAGATGACACTACACGATTTCACCTTAAAGACTGGTCTTTTCCCAGTCAGCCTCTGCTACAGGGACCTGCCAGTACCCACTGGTGAGATCAAGAGTGGAGAAATAGCTGTTCTCACAGCGGCTAATGACTCCTCTATTCTAGTTAACGGGTATGCGTCTTTGTGTGTAATGCGATTGATCTGTCTATAATCTACACACATCCTCTTTGTCCCCTCCTTTTTCTTCACTAGGACTAGCAGAGCTGCCCATGGGCTACAGCTATCTCTAATCACCTCAGCCTCCTTCATTTCCGGTAACATCTCCTTTGCTCATTGGTAATGTGCTGGTGGTATAGGCCTGTACCTTTCCTTGATAGGCGGGTGATCCATGGTTGGTATACAATGCTGTACTCCCTTTGCCTGCCCAAAATCTAATGGATCCTTGCTAAACATCTGTGTAAATTCTCTAACTACTCGGTATACTCCACGCTTACGGTGTAAGGGTGTTGAGTTGGTGCCGACGTGCAACTGCTGACACCAATCTTAACTTTTCTTTTCAAATCTAAGGGCTCCATGGCGATAATTGCAGTGTTATCAACTGTATATAATTTAGTAATAGTAGCACACACAAACCTGATCGAACCTGATCAGGGAAAAAACTGCAGTGTGAAACCAGCCTAAGAAGCCTCAGGCATAAGCCCCCACCTACACCCATGGACAAGGAACCCAGCAACTTCCAAAGGACAATACTACAGCAGCTCAGGATCAGCTTCTGCTCACGACAGGTCACAGTCAAGAAGTGAACTGAATCAGCGACAACAGGTGGATGTCAGTGTGGCGCCCCGCAACGAGTGCGTCACAAGGGAGTATTGCAGCCGCAATATTCTCTGACTCAGCAATGAAATAGTTAACTTGGAGATCCAACCCAACATGCAACACCTAGAACAGGGGACCAATCATAGGTCCTGGTGGGTGGAGTGTTAGGGTAGTGTAGTAGAACACACAATAATCTAGACAGTTCGGAGAAGGATCTAGAACCTGACAAGAGCAGACTAGAGCTTGGAGAGGAGCGGGGGCTCCGCACCCCGTGCGGGCCCCTGGGCCGTCACCGGTCGGTTGTCAGCACCTGAGGCCTTAACCACCGGGATTGGGCATTTCTACACGGGTTCCCAAAAGACTCCCGTGCCCACAACTCACAGCCGGTTCACTGGTACCGAAGCTGGCAGCAGTTCACCTCTGCCACGCGAACCAGAAGAGTGGAGGATCAGCTTTACAGGAGCACCCCACCACCAGCCAGTTTCCAGTCGTCTAACCAGCGGTGTACCCACTGAGGGATCCAAGGCTCCCCAAAGCATCCAGAACGTAAATCATGGATAGGGCATTGAAGCAGCCTCCCCGTACCCGACCTGGTATTCCTGGGCGACCTGGCAACAAATCAAGTTAGGTAGAATGGAGGAACACTGCGGATCTCTGAGGGACACTATCACTGCTGAGTCCACCCGGTCTACTACTCAACCACTGTATGCCATGTACTGCCTACTGGTTACAGTAAAGAACCGTTATAGAGACTTTCTGTGTCTGTGCCTCCTTATGAACTATCCGTCCGCACAACAAGGTAACCGCAGCTGCCGCACAACATCTTGAGCAGCTCCAGCCTCCGGGGATCACCGCTCAGCCTGTGGGGAGCGTAACATCTTGCTGCTGTCCATCCCCCGGGGGTTCCGCAGCGTCGGTAGCCCTTACCGAATCTACTCATAGGTGGCGTCACCAATAAAACAAATTAAACCCCTTTTAATCTGTTCCACAAAGATGTCTTCACTTTTGATCTGCACTACACCGGGCCCCACTACCGGCAGGCGCGGTCCACCCGTGACAAGGAGGGAAGAAGAATCGCCTGTCTAAACCGGAGTCAGCCGGCCACGGTGAGTCAGAAAATGGCGTCACGAACAGGATACGAGCAGGCCCGTTACCCAACGGGTATATTGTGCTTAAACTGGACTTTATTGTCTACAATTTGGACTTTGTTCGTCCCTAAAAGAACTTTCCCGCCTTTTCACCATTGGGTCAAGATGGCGCCCAAGATGGCGTTCCCGCCACAAGAAGCCGCCACGTGAAAGCCCAGGAGTGAGTCAACCCCCCCCTCATCGTGGGAGGGCTAAAGACAAAAGGCGCCAAACTCTTTGTCCGCCCTGATTGCTGGAATCAACCAGGGGGGCGGACCCCAAAGACTTTTCCCACGATTGGACTACAAAAGCCCAGAGGAAATGGGAGTGTCACAGACAGTCAGACAGACTTCTCCACCAGCTCTACCAGAACGTTTACCGGTTGAACGGGTGTGGTTTCCCTCCAAGAAGAAAATGGCCAGCACGAGACTCCAAGACCTAATGCGGGAGGTCGAGGCGGAGGCCAGAGCAGCCATAGGCCAACCGGGTCCGGATCCTGCCCTTACCATAGACGGCAGCCCCGACTTCTGGCTAGAGGCTCTACAAGACCTCCGGGTGCGACTACTTGAGACCGTGGAGTGGACGATTCGCAGCTGGAGCGCAACCCTAGGCAGAAGACTCCATCATGCGATGCAGCAGAGCCGACCGGGTACAGCTTCTCTAAGCCCAGACGACATCGCCAGCTTTTCAACAGCCTCACCGTCGCCCACCACCTGTCCTGCTTCGTCACCGGAGCCCATAGACTGTGTTATTCCAGTGAGGACCACAACTCGACCCGTTCCAGCGGACGATACCGCAGCCGACCCCGTTCCAGAGCCGGAGCTTCCAATATGCTCCCACGAAGAAGCTGACACATACCTGGTTCCACCTGCGGAACCCGCGACTAGTTTCCAAACTACCGAGACTGTCGCCTGTTTCTCCCCTGAACCGGAGGCCTCCTCTGCAAATACAGAGGCCTACCTGGTGACCGGGATTGAAACACCACTTCCCGCTGCTACAGAAGAAGAGGCAGGCAGCCTGGAAGTCCTGCACAACGACCCCGAGGAGAACTTTGCAGCACAGCCACCCACCGATCCAGAGGATTCCATCCCATCGTCTTCGCCAGCCGAGCAGCCCGACGTAGTCATCGAGGAGGTCGAGGAGGATGACGAGGAGATCTACAGTCCAGCTGAGGATCTCTACACCGGGTTCGCCTGGGGAGACACAAGGAACCCTTCTGCCGGGCGATCAGCTCGGGTGCACTGGTCGGGTGCCGCCGCAACAGTATCTTCTCCGGTTCCGTTGAACCGGGCTCCACTCCAGACTGCCCACCAAGCTCGAGCACTTCAACAACCAGCACGCCGTAGTGACTTTATCCACACGCCGCATCACTCCGACGAAGAGGTACGTCGTATCCGGAGAGACGAGTGGCACGCTCGACTGCAAGCTAACATGCAGGCTCGCGCCGAGGCCCGCCGCCAATCTCCACTACCTGAACAATTCCGGAAAACCGGGTGGGTAAGCACATTTAACTTGTCCACCGGGTGGGGATTCGTAAGGGAGGAGGGTGTGAGTACTGAAGTGTTTGTGGGGCGCCGTGATGTGGAATCGCACCTACCGCGAGGCCATCCAAGCCGAGACTTGTATAGAGGGGACATAGTAACCTATGAGCGCCATATATGCTGTGATGGGTGGTTCGCTATACGAGTCCGGAACACTGCCATCCATCAGTGACTTAAGTTGTTTGAACTTTGCTATTAAAAGAGACTTCTTCCTGTTTGCACCGTAACACCGCGACTTGGCGGCTACAGCCTGAACTTTTATTCTAAGGACAGCCGACCGCCCGCCGGGTCCGCGCAATGTGTTAACCTGTTATTTACCTTTTCACTTTTATGCATATATGACTTGTCATTAATAAAAGTGTATCACCTGTTATAAAATATAAAAACCTCTGTAATGTGAGTAGTGTGACGCTTGGGGACAAGCGTATTCAACCAAGGGGGAGTGTGGCGCCCCGCAACGAGTGCGTCACAAGGGAGTATTGCAGCCGCAATATTCTCTGACTCAGCAATGAAATAGTTAACTTGGAGATCCAACCCAACGTGCAACACCTAGAACAGGGGACCAATCATAGGTCCTGGTGGGTGGAGTGTTAGGGTAGTGTAGTAGAACACACAATAATCTAGACAGTTCGGAGAAGGATCTAGAACCTGACAAGAGCAGACTAGAGCTTGGAGAGGAGCGGGGGCTCCGCACCCCGTGCGGGCCCCTGGGCCGTCACCGGTCGGGTGTCAGCACCTGAGGCCTTAACCACCGGGATTGGGCATTTCTACACGGGTTCCCAAAAGACTCCCGTGCCCACAACTCACAGCCGGTTCACTGGTACCGAAGCTGGCAGCAGTTCACCTCTGCCACGCGAACCAGAAGAGTGGAGGATCAGCTTTACAGGAGCACCCCACCACCAGCCAGTTTCCAGTCGTCTAACCAGCGGTGTACCCACTGAGGGATCCAAGGCTCCCCAAAGCATCCAGAACGTAAATCATGGATAGGGCATTGAAGCAGCCTCCCCGTACCTGACCTGGTATTCCTGGGCGACGCTGGCAACAAATCAAGTTAGGTAGAATGGAGGAACACTGCGGATCTCTGAGGGACACTATCACTGCTGAGTCCACCCGGTCTACTACTCAACCACTGTATGCCATGTACTGCCTACTGGTTACAGTAAAGAACCGTTATAGAGACTTTCTGTGTCTGTGCCTCCTTATGAACTATCCGTCCGCACAACAAGGTAACCACAGCTGCCGCACAACATCTTGAGCAGCTCCAGCCTCCGGGGATCACCGCTCAGCCTGTGGGGAGCGTAACATCTTGCTGCTGTCCATCCCCCGGGGGTTCCGCAGCGTCGGTAGCCCTTACCGAATCTACTCATAGGTGGCGTCACAATAAAACAAATTAAACCCCTTTTAATCTGTTCCACAAAGACGTCTTCACTTTTGATCTGCACTACACCGGGCCCCACTACCGGCAGGTGCGGTCCACCCGTGACAAGGAGGGAAGAAGAATCGCCTGTCTAAACCGGAGTCAGCCGGCCACGGTGAGTCATCAGCTGTTCCATTTAAGGCCGAGGGGTGGGGAGCAACCAACCCAGACACACCCCTCAGCATACCTAAGCATTCACACACATACACCTTTTACTACATGCTCCACTCATTAGCCTCATCTACTCACACTGAGCAGGGGGAAAAAAGGCTTCATTTAAACCTACAGCAGCAACACTTCCATACTACAATGCAGCCAATATGTAACACTCCTTGAGGAAGGAAGGGGGCGGTCCCCTCTGAATGACTAATTCTCTTAGGCCGGTTTCACACATCCTTGCCTCCGGCACGTGTGCGGTCCATGCGGACACATGTCGGAGGCGCGGACATACGGGGACACATGATCCCCTATGGACCCATGCACATGTCCGTGTTTCCGCACGGACTGTGTCTCCGTGTGGACCACATGCGTGTCCGTGCGCTCCACATGGCGACTTGTCCGTTTCTCTGCGGAGCCACGGACTGCTTTTATGTCAACACGTCCTGCACATGGATGTTCACACTGTGACAGCGATGTCTGCTCCTCTCACTTCCGGTGCCGCTCATTAGGGCTCATGAATATTCAATTCACTGAGCCCAATGGGGCGCCCCTCTGGCTAGGCGCCACAGAGAGGTATTGCATCTAGTAAATATATGTGGTATCTCTGTAAGTTGTGGGTTCGGGGTTAACTTGTGGAGTCTCAGTTTACGCACAACACTAGGCCACTTTACAGTAAAGGAACTGATTATTCAGTAGGTCCAAAAGGGGGTGGAGTCTAGGTTAGAGCAGAAAGAGTTGAGTGACAGTTAGTTAGTGCTGGGAAGGCAGTAGGAAACGACGTGCCTGACAGCGCTGCTGACAAGGGAGATCCCCATCTTTAAGAGGGGGCCCAGGACAGAAGGAAACTGACCAGAACCGGTTGGTGCCGGCTGGTAACGTTTCCGGAACACTGGCAACATGGAAAGCTGAAGTGGGCAGCAGTTTATCTCTCGCAGCAAACCGACTAGTTGCGGGTCCATAATCACTGGGTTGCCATTAGCACCACAAGAAGGCACCTCGCCCCTCAGTACCGAAACAGGTTCAGGACTCTAGAGGTAACGGGCCGAATTACGGTGGCAGGAAAAGAACAGGTTGACTCCTGTCTGTAACGGTAAGGAACAAACCTTACCTATTAGCAGCAGACCAGGGGACTGGCAGGAGAGCTCTGCAAGGGTGGTAAAGAGAGAGAAGGATAGCATAGACCTTGAAAGACTAAAGAAGGGAACATCTGGAGACTCCATAGGGGGACCCTGAACCGCCAACAATCACCCATTAAACCAGACTGTACCGTGTTTTACCTTAACATCTGCCGGTACCCAGTAAAGTGGAGTTGGAGTTGAACTGGTCTCTGTCATTCTTCTCGACGGTGCCTGGAGTGCTTCAGCATCACCAGCATCTCACCGGAGGGGTAAGAACAATGTGGTTCACCGAAGTAGGACATAAAAACAGAGAAAAAACTCACCAAAAAATTGCCAGGTAAATACCCATTGCACCTAGCAGCGGCTGCCAGCTCCCCTGAGAGGCAACACAGGTGTCTGTATACCGGTGCTCAATCACCTGCAACCCACAGTGGGGGCGGTTGTGGCACCAGCGTCCGGCCATGCTGTCAGGGAGGTGGCATTTAAAGACACAATGTTACCATAGGGCTCCGTCACTCACGGTGCATGCAAGGCATAGTGCCAAAGCAGCCTATTGGTCACGCCCTTCTATTAGGTCAGGCGGGCTGCTCTGCACTGATTACATGCCTACATGGATACAGGATAGTGACCAATCACAGCTCAACTCTCAGTACAGGATAGTGACCGCTCATAGGTTAGCTTTCAGATCTCAGTACAGGATAGTGCCTGATCACAGCTCAGACCTCAGTACAGGACAGTGACTGATCACAGCTCAGATCTCAGTACAGGATAGTGACCAATGAAGCTCAGATCTCAGTACAAGATAGTGACTGATCATAGCTTAGATCTCAGTACAGGATAGTGCCTGATCACAGCTCAGACCTCAGTACAGGACAGTGACTGATCACAGCTCAGATCTCAGTACAAGATAGTGACTGATCACAGCTCAGATCTCAGTACAGGATAGTGGCTGATCACAGCTCAGATCTCAGTACAGGATAGTGACTGACCACAGCTCAGATCTCAGTACAGGATAGTGGCTGATCACAGCTCAGATCTCAGTACAGGATAGTGACCAATGAAGCTCAGATCTCAGTAGAGTATAGTGACTGATCACAGCTCAGATCTCAGTACAAGATAGTGACCGATCACGCTTTATGGTACCTTTACACGCCGCTACAGAAGGTTAGAAACAACCGGGTGTCGGAGACAAATGTATCTTGCACCGTCAAAACAACCCGAGGTAGCGGCGCGTAAACTAGGTTGTTGCCACCCGTCACTGTCGTCACCTGTTT
The DNA here is from genome assembly GCA_033576535.1 of Allobates femoralis. Classification (NCBI taxonomy): domain Eukaryota; kingdom Metazoa; phylum Chordata; class Amphibia; order Anura; family Aromobatidae; genus Allobates; species Allobates femoralis. Next base: position 719,176,583 of record JARQOC010000003.1, on the reverse strand, counting down.
CAGAGCAGTGCTCTAAAACAGGTTGGTTTCAACCCGATGGTAGCGGCATCTAAATGAGGTACAGGAAGGTTTTTTCGTCACCTAGTTAACTCCCTGGGGCGTGACACAGCCTCCGGGAAACCGCCCCCCTTCAGCGATCATTGGTGGAAGTTCCTGCATTATGATTGGTTGTCGCTGCATAGGGCGGCATATTTAAGGAGCTGACCAGTCTCACACTACACAATTGCAATAGCATCATGTAATAGCCAGCCTTCCTGCGCTGGCTGGCCAATCATGATGCTATTGCATTGTCCAATCATCGTACGAGCGTCTCGTAATCCACAACTCTGGCACGCCTATGTGTTGTCCCTGCTGCCCCAGGTCCTCCCATATTATCTTCTCTCGCGGCGTGTAAATGAGGGACGGTGCTCTACAGAAGGTAACTTGTGGCACCCGGCGGTGCCTCCAGAGATAGATTAAACCATCTGTAGAGCACTTTGTAGCGGCGTGTAAAGGCGGTATCGGGTACCGTTTGCAACCGTTGGAACGTGCTCGTGCACGTGAGACACCCGGTTGTTTCCAACCTTCTGTAGCGGCGTGTAAAGGTACCATTAGAAATCACAGTACAGGATAGAGACAGATCACAGATCAGATCTCAGTACAGGACAGTGACTAATCACAGCTCAGATCTCAGTACAGGATAGTGACAGATCACAGCTCAGATCTCAGTACAGGATAGTGACAGATCACAGCTCAGATCTCAGTACAGGATAGTGACAGATCACAGCTCAGATCTCAGTACAGGATAGTGACTGATCACAGCTCAGATCTCAGTACAGGATAGTGACTGATCACAGCTCAGATCTCAGTACAGGATAGTGACAGATCACAGCTCAGATCTCAGTACAGGATAGTGACTGATCACAGCTCAGATCTCAGTACAGGATAGTGACAGATCACAGCTCAGATCTCAGTACAGGACAGTGACTAATCACAGCTCAGATCTCAGTACAGGATAGTGACTAATCACAGCTCAAGATCTCAGTACAGGATAGTGACTGATCACAGCTCAGATCTCAGTACAGGATAGTGACAGATCACAGCTCAGATCTCAGTACAGGATAGTGACTGATCACAGCTCAGATCTCAGTACAGGATAGTGACTGATCACAGCTCAGATCTCAGTACAGGATAGTGACAGATCACAGCTCAAATCTCAGTACAGGATAGTGACTGATCACAGCTCAGATCTCAGTACAGGATAGTGGCTGATCACAGCTCAGATCTCAGTACAGGACAGTGACTAATCACAGCTCAGATCTCAGTACAGGATAGTGACTAATCACAGCTCAGATCTCAGTACAGGATAGTGACTGATCACAGCTCAGATCTCAGTACAGGATAGTGACAGATCACAGCTCAGATCTCAGTACAGGATAGTGACTGATCACAGCTCAGATCTCAGTACAGGATAGTGACTGATCACAGCTCAGATCTCAGTACAGGATAGTGACAGATCACAGCTCAAATCTCAGTACAGGATAGTGACTGATCACAGCTCAGATCTCAGTACAGGATAGTGGCTGATCACAGCTCAGATCTCAGTACAGGACAGTGACTAATCACAGCTCAGATCTCAATACAGGATAGTGACTAATCACAGCTCAGATCTCAGTACAGGATAGTGACTGACCACAGCTCAGATCTCAGTACAGGATAGTGGCTGATCACAGCTCAGATCTCAGTACAGGATAGTGACTAATCACAGCTCAGATCTCAGTACAGGATAGTGACTGATCACAGCTAAGATCTCAGTACAGGATAGTTGACTCACCATGGCCGGGACTCCGGTTTAGACAGGCGATGCTTCCTTCCTCCTTGTCACGGGTGGGCCGCGCCTGCCGGTAGTGGGGACCGGTGTAGTGCAGATCAAAAGTGAAGACGTCTTGGTGGAACAGATTAAAGGGGTTTTAATTTATTCGTGACGCCACCTATGAGTAGATTCGGTAAGGGCTACCGACGCTGCGGAGCCCCCGGGGGATGGATAGCAGCAAGATGTTACGCTCCCCACAGGCTGAGCGGTGATCCCCGGAGGCTGGAGCTGCTCAAGATGTTGTGCGGCAGCTGCGGTTACCTTTTAGTGCGGACGGACAGTTCATAAGGAAGCACGGACACAGAAAGTCTCTATAACGGGTCTTTACTGTAACCAGTAGGCAATACATGGCATACAGTGGTTGAGTAGTAGACCGGGTCGACTCAGCAGTGATAGTGTCCCTCAGAGATCCGCAAGTGTTCCTCCATTCTACCTAACTTGTTGCCAGTGTCGCCCAGGAATACCAGGTCGGGTACGGGGAGGCTGCTTCAATGCCCTATCCATGATGTACGTTCTGGATGCTTTGGGGAGCCTTGGATCCCTCAGTGGGTACACCGCTGGTTAGACGACTGGAAACTGGCTGGTGGTGGGGTGCTCCTGTGAAGCTGCTCCTCCACTCTACTGGTTCGCGTGGCAGAGGTGAACTGCTGCCAGCTTCGGTACCAGTGAACCGGCTGTGAGTTGCGGGCACGGGAGTCTTTTGGGAACCCGTGTAGATAAAGCCCAATCCCGGTTGTTAAGGCCTCAGGTGCTGACACCCGACCGGTGACGGCCCAGGGGCCCGCACGGGGTGCGGAGCCCCCGCTCCTCTCCAAACTTTAGTCCTTGACCCTTCTAGACTAGACTCTCTTCTAGATTATTGTGTGTTCTACTACACTTCCCTAACACTCCACCCACCAGGACCTAGGATTGGTCCTCTGTTCTATGTGATGCATGTTGGGTTGGATCTCAAAGTTAACTATATCACTGCTGTGTCAGAGAATATTGCGGCTGCAATACTCCCTTGTGGCGCACTCGTTGCGGGGCGCCACACTCCCCCTTGGTTGAATACGCTTGTCCCCAAGCGTCACACTACTCACATTACAGAGGTTTTTGTATTTTTATATAACATATACGACACACTTTTATTAAAATGAAAAACAGGTAAAGGTATGCTTTGGTGACATAAGCAAAGAAACAGGTAATCACTTTGTGCGGACCCGGCGTGCGGTCGGCTGTCCTTTAACTAGAGTCCAGGCTGTAGCCGCAAGATCTCACAGTCAGTGATTAACGGGAACAGAGTCATTGAGGGAGTTCAAGTTTTAAAGTCACTGGCACGGAGAAGGATGGCGCACCCGGATAGCGAACCACCCATCTGGACAAGCGTAGCGCTCGTAGGTGATAATATCGCCCCGGTATAGGTCGCGATCGGGATGTCCTCTTGGCAAGTTTGACTCAACGTCCCGGCGCCCCACAAACACCTCCTCATTCAAACCCACCTCCCAAGCGAACCCCCACCCGGTATGTAAATTAAAGGTGGAAATTCTACCTTCACGGCGGAGTTCAGCAGACAGCGGCGGCTGGCGGCGAGCCTCGGCACGGGCCTGCATATTGGCGCGTTCTCGGGCTTGCCACTCCTCTCGTCGTCTCTGGCGTACATCTCCGTCGTTACGGCTCGGGGTGTAGAGATGAGTAGTGGAGCTGGTGGTTTGGCAGGAAGCTTGAACTTGGCGGGCTGTCTGTATCGGCACCCGGTGGAACGGCACAGGGGAAGGTGTCGGCATTGCACTCGACCAGTGTACCCGAGCTGTATGCCCGGTTGGAAGTTCCTTGTTGTCTCCCCAAACGAACCCGGTGTCGAAATCCTCAGCGGTGCTGTGGGTCTCGTCGTCATCCTCTCCGACCTCTTCCTCGATGACTACATCAGGCTGCTCAATGGTTGGAGATGTTGAAGCTTGTTCCGTTGTACAACAGGGCGGTGGTGCTGCGGATCCTTCCGTAGGGACGTCCTGCAGGGCTTCCAGGCTGCCGGCCTCTTCATCTGTTTCCGCAGGTAAAGGTGTTTCAATCCCGGTTACCAGGTAGGCCTCGGCAATGGCAAGGGAAGCCTCCGGTACGGGGATAAAACAGGCGACAGTCTCTGTACTTGTGAAACACGTGGCGGGTTCCTCGGTGGGAACCTGGTAGAGATCAAGTTCTTCCATGGAGCGTGATAGAAGCTCCGGTTCAGGAACGGGATCGGTTGCGATATTAGTCGCTGGAACGGGTCGAGTTGTGGCCTCCACCGGAATGACGCAGTCTATTGGCTCTGGTGACGGAGCAGGACAGGTGGTGGGCGACGGTGAGGCAGTTGAGAAGCTGGTGACGTCGTCTGGGCTTGGAGAAGCTGTACCCGGTCGGCTCTGCTGCATCGCATGGTGTAGTCGTCTGCCTAGGGTCGCACTCCAGCTGCGAATCGTCCATTCCACAGTCTCTAGTAACCGCACCCGGAGGTCTTGTAGAGCCTCAAGCCAGAAGTCGGGGCTGCCGTCTATGGTAAGGGCAGGATCCGGACCCGGTTGGCCCATGGCTGCTCTGGCCTCCGCCTCGACCTCCTGCATTAGGTCTTGGAGTCTCATGCTGGCCATTCTCTTCCTTGGAGGGAAACCACACCCGTTCAACCGGTAAGCGTTCTTGTAAAGGTGGTCAAGAACTTCTCTCTGTCTGTCTGTGACACTCCCATTTCCTGTGGGCTTTTGTAGTCCAATCGTGGGAAAAGTCTTTGGGGTCCGCCCCCATGGTTGATTCGAGCAATCAGGGCGGACAAAGAGTTTGGCGCCTTTTGTCTTTAGCCCTCCCACGATGAGGGGGGGGTTGACTCACTCCTGGGCTTACACGTGGCGGCTTCTTGTGGCGGGAACGCCATCTTGGGCGCCATCTTGACCCAATGGTGAAAAGGCTGGAAAGTTCTTTTAGGGACGAACAAAGTCCAAATTGTAGACAATAAAGTACAGTTTAAGCACATTATACCCGTTGGGTAACGGGCCTGCTCGTATCCTGTTCGTGACGCCATTTTCTGACTCACCATGGCCGGGACTCCGGTTTAGACAGGCGATGCTTCCTTCCTCCTTGTCACGGGTGGGCCGCGCCTGCCGGTAGTGGGGCCCGGTGTAGTGCAGATCAAAAGTGAAGACGTCTTGGTGGAACAGATTAAAGGGGTTTTAATTTAATCGTGACGCCACCTATGAGTAGATTCGGTAAGGGCTACCGACGCTGCGGAGCCCCCGGGGATGGATAGCAGCAAGATGTTACGCTCCCCACAGGCTGAGCGGTGATCCCCGGAGGCTGGAGCTGCTCAAGATGTTGTGCAGCAGCTGCGGTTACCTTTTAGTGCGGACGGACAGTTCATAAGGAAGCACGGACACAGAAAGTCTCTATAACGGGTCTTTACTGTAACCAGTAGGCAATACATGGCAGACAGTGGTTGAGTAGTAGACCGGGTGGACTCAGCAGTGATAGTGTCCCTCAGAGATCCGCAAGTGTTCCTCCATTCTACCTAACTTGTTGCCAGTGTCGCCCAGGAATACCAGGTCGGGTACGGGGAGGCTGCTTCAATGCCCTATCCATGATGTACGTTCTGGATGCTTTGGGGAGCCTTGGGTCCCTCAGTGGGTACACCGCTGGTTAGACGACTGGAAACTGGCTGGTGGTGGGGTGCTCCTGTGAAGCTGCTCCTCCACTCTTCTGGTTCGCGTGGCAGAGGTGAACTGCTGCAAGCTTCGGTACCAGTGAACCGGCTGTGAGTTGCGGGCACGGGAGTCTTTTGGGAACCCGTGTAGATAATGCCCAATCCCGGTTGTTAAGGCCTCAGGTGCTGACACCCGACCGGTGACGGCCCAGGGGCCCGCACGGGGTGTGGAGCCCCCGCTCCTCTCCAAGCTTTAGTCCTTGACCCTTCTTCTCCGAGTTCTAGACTAGACTCTCTTCTAGATTATTGTGTGTTCTACTACACTTCCCTAACACTCCACCCACCAGGACCTAGGATTGGTCCTCTGTTCTAGGTGATGCATGTTGGGTTGGATCTCAAAGTTAACTATATCACTGCTGTGTCAGAGAATATTGCGGCTGCAATACTCCCTTGTGACGCACTCGTTGCGGGGCGCCACATAGTGACAGATCACAGCTCAGATCTCAGTACAGGACAGTGACTAATCACAGCTCAGATCTCAGTACAGGATAGTGACTAATCACAGCTCAGATCTCAGTACAGGATAGTGACTGATCACACAGCTCAGATCTCAGTACAGGATAGTGACTAATCACAGCTCAGATCTCAGTACAGGATAGTGACTAATCACAGCTCAGATCTCAGTACAGGATAGTGACTAATCACAGCTCAGATCTCAGTAAAGGATAGTGACTAATCACAGCTCAGATCTCAGTACAGGATAGTGACTAATCACAGCTCAGATCTCAGTACAGGATAGTGACTGATCACAGCTCAGATCTCAGTACAGGATAGTGACTAATCACAGCTCAGATCTCAGTACAGGATAGTGACTGATCACACAGCTCAGATCTCAGTACAGGATAGTGACTGATCACAGCTCAGATCTCAGTACAGGATAGTGACTAATCACAGCTCAGATCTCAGTACAGGATAGTGACTAATCACAGCTCAGATCTCAGTACAGGATAGTGACTGATCACAGCTCAGATCTCAGTACAGGATAGTGACTAATCACAGCTCAGATCTCAGTACAGGATAGTGACTAATCACAGCTCAGATCTCAGTACAGGATAGTGACTAATCACAGCTCAGAGAGGTTCCCAACTCCAGTCCTCAAGGCACACCAACAGTGCAGGTTTTCAGGATTTCCTTAGAAATTGGAATCATCCCCAGTGCAGGTGATTCAATTATCACCTGTGCAATACTAAGGAAATCCTGAAAACCTGCACTGTTGGTGTGCCTTGAGGCCTGGAGTTGGGAACCTTAGTGCACTGGAAAAAACTATCCTGGTCAGTGTAGAAACGAGCACATAATGCAATGATTCCGGGACTAGCAGATAACCGGTTATCAGCTGACTTGAAATGGTTACAGTACCGCCCCTGGGTATGTACCCTCCAGCCAATCACACTGGAGTTATTCCTCGTAGCCCCGCCCTCCTGTCAGATCGAGGCTTGGCCCGCACAGCTCCTGTCCCGGTGACTGTCACAGCTGTGGTTTGTGCACTGTCTGCAGGCGGGATGGCGGCTTCTCTGCGCTTTGATGGCCGGGTGGTGCTGGTGACCGGAGCCGGCGGAGGTGAGATCTGCCCGCTATGTGCTGCTCACTGCAGGCGGCTCTGTGTGTGCAACTTCTAGATTGTCAGCTCTTCTGGAACTACTGCTCTCATCACATCTAATGCTCTACATGGGACATGACGGGCGTTGTAGTGTCCTGACTCCTGGGTGTCGCCGGGCTGCAGACCCCTGATGTAGAGGACGTGCAGTTATTGCATGAGAGATACTGGGGTAAAGTGCAGGATGGTTATCAGTGCGGGGATCGACCAAAGGGCAAAGTACAGAGGCCGAGGAGGGACAACACAAGGACACCGCCATAAACATTATCACCCTGGTTATCAGGACACTGAGGGTTAATGTCAGCGCTCCCCTGCTCTGGATTACTGGTGTCTGACAGCTGGACCCCACTGACCCCAGAACATGTGCTGAGGCCGGGGTGAATGGTCCTGTGCAGGGACGCTCCAGGAGGATAGCAGATCAAAGCAAAGAGAGCAGGCAAACTGATGGTCAGAGGAGATCTAAAGGCCGCTTCACACACTAGGATATAGGTAAACGAGATCGTTAGCTATGTCACGTGACTGCGCTCCTTCCAACATCGTTGGTGCGTTGTCACACAAGGATATCGTTAACGATCCTAAACTTGGCAACGTGCCAGCGATGCGGAGAAGAATGTATGAACGATGTTAAATAGCGGCAGGAATAGGACAAACATGAACGACATCGTTCATAAAGGTGTCACACTGAACGATGTAGCTGCTTCACAGATCCTTAATTGGACGACGAACGATAGATTTGAGGTCAGGATCTCACATTTTTGATCACTGTTCTAACGATTTATCCTTGCAACATTGTTCGTTTACATGTAACGGCGCACAAACGATGTCGTTAGAACGTTCACAAATCCGTGATGTTTCAACAATATCGTTAATGATATCCCAGCGTGTGAAGCGGCCTTAAGGTCTGGCAACAATAGATCAGAACACAGATGAACAAAGCCAACATGCACCTATGAGCAAAATGCTACAACTGAGGGGGCCGTCACACGGAACGATATCTTGCCCGATATCGTTTAAGCGATCTCCTTTTTGATCGCTTAAGCGATATCGGGCAAGATATCGTTGCATGTAATCAAGCGATTTACGATGGTAAATCGCTTGATCGTGACATCGCTGATCTGAGGTTCGGTTCTCAGATCTAGCGATGAACGATGCAACGATCTGCATCATCGTGGTGTATGACACCACGATGATCCATCTCCCAGCGACCGCGCCTATGCTGGGAGATGGTAACTATGGTACACGTCGGGTAACTAAGCGACGCGCGGCGCCTAGTTACCCGATGTGTACCATAGTAACCAGCAGATCGCGGCTCCGCATCGCTGGTGAGTCTGTCTGTGTGACATCTCACCAGCGATGTGAGCGATATTGTAAGCGATTGCGCGTGCACGTGATCGCTTACAATATCGCTAAAGATGTCGCAGCGTGTGACGGCCCCCTGACAGAGATCTGGGACTAACTGGGCAATCACAAAGAACAGGGATCACCTGAATAAGCCCAGCACCTCCCAGTCTCAGACTGTACATGTGAGCTGTCAATCAAAACACCAACAACTCAGCACACCCCAGCACTAGATTGGACAACTGAGCTGTCACTTACCAAACTGACAGCTCAGCTCGACCCTGCATTAGATTGGACGACTGAGCTGTCATTTACCCAGCTGACAGTTTAGTACAGCCCTGATCATAGTGCAGCAGGCTTTGACCTCACTGCAACACAGACACATTGAGTGGAGGAATCGGGATCTTGAGGTTTTATAAATGACACACCTATCTCCTTATTCACATTCATACAAAGAAAGCTGTCAGTCACTGATAGGACTGCCCACTGGATCTAGAATCCCACAAAGATCAGAGGTATACTGTAAATGGTTAAAACTCAGAATATACAAAATGTTTCCTAACAAAACTCTACATCAATCTACTCCTCTTCCCCAGCTCTACCACTAGGGTCCTGCAGATTGGATTGAATGTTCATGGTGACAGCTTCCCTTTAAAGCCCCTAATACCCCATATGTGGACAATCCTTTTAACATTCAACATGTAAATATCACTATTCTCTCTGCAATAGTCCTCAGGCCGTTGCCACAATGGTAATTAGTTATTGTCTCCTTGTTGTTGACTCACCCAGTTTGCTTTCTTTGATGCCCTGCAGGGTAGATGTAGTGCTGGGATCTTATTAAGGCATCAATCAAGGCAGAACCAACAAGGAGGAGGTAGGGACTAGGCACTGCTCCAGCACCACCAACATGAGTATTGGTGAGAAGCCTAAAAATATGTTACAAGGTGGAGATGTAGGAAGTAATTCTGTTGGTGATATTCTAATTGGTAGGGCAACATCAGTCATACCCCACTTCAGAGAAACCACTCACCACTTAGGCTGCTTTCACATCAGCGGTTTTCGCTGATCATGGCAGTTGCGGTGAAAAAAACGCAACTGCCGCGATTACCGCATAACGGCCGCACTTGCGGTTCACCTGCCACAAGCCCCATGCAATGCCATGGTGAATAAAAAACCTAAAAATCTAAAGTGTAATTGCACTTTTTTTGCAATTTTCACCGCATTTGGATTTTTTCCCCAATTTTCCTGTATACTATATGGTAAAATAAATGCTTTACTCTGATAGTACAAATCGTCCCGCATAACGCAAGCCCTCATATGTCTATATTGACAGAAAAAAAAAAGTTATAACTCTCGGAAGAAGGGGAGGAAAAAAAATAAAAAATGGAAAATCACCCGGGGGTGAAGGGATTATTGTTAACTTGAGCAGAAAAAAACACAAAAGCCATCCCAAAAGATTGTAAATATTTATGTTAGGGCTGCCACGATATGGTTTACCTTGATGTGGTGGGATGGCTTTTATGTTTTGCCTCAATAGAGGTAACTTTGACATGGTGGGATGGCTTTTATGTTTTGTTTTTTTTTGCGGCCACACCTGCCGCAAGTGCCGATACCGCACCTGCCACACCCTTACCGCAAGCCCCATAGACATTGCATGGGGCTTACCGCAACTGTGCCGCAGGTGTTGCGGTTATGCGTTAATCGCTGCAGATGCGTTTTTTTCACTGCATCTGCCGCGATTTAAAAATAATAATTAAAATATAAAATTGGATGTTAAATAAAAAAGCAAAAAAAAGCTTATTTTTATTTACAAAATATTAAACAAGTTACTAAATTGGATGCCAAGACATAAAGGATTCTTATTATTTATCATTACTTCAGTAAAAATTAATATACTAATAATATTGCTAAAGTTTGTGTATCTTATTATCTGAAGACAACTTTCTGTGAGGATAACATTGACACAGCCATATGTGTATGTGGCAGAGCCGTGTATGTAGCAGAAGCCTGTATGTAGCAGAGCCGTGTACGGTACGTGGCAGAGCCATGTGTATGGCAGAGCTTTGTGTGTTGCAGAGCCGTATATGAGGTAAACCTGTTCATGTGACAGAGCCGTGTATGAGGCAGAGGTGTGTGTGTGACACAGCCATATGTGTATGTAGCAGAGGCCTGTATGCAGCTGAGCCGTGTACTGTACGTGGCAGAGCCATGTGTATGGCAGAGCTTTGTGTGTTGCAGAGCCATATATGAGGTAAACCTGTTCATGTGACAGAGCCGTGTATGAGGCAGAGGTGTGTGTGTGTGACACAGCCATATGTGTATGTAGCAGAGGCCTGTATGCAGCTGAGCCGTGTACTGTACGTGGCAGAGCCATGTGTATGGCAGAGCTTTGTGTGTTGCAGAGCTATATATGAGGTAAAGCTGTTTGTGTGACAGAGCCGTGTATGAGGCAGAGGTGTGTGTGTGTGACACAGCCAGACGTGGCAGAGTTGTGTGTGTCAAAAACGTATACTGTACATTGCAGAGCCTTGTAAGTGGCAGAGCAGTGTACTGTATGTGGCAGAGCAGTGTACTGTATGTGGCAGAGCAGTGTACTGTATGTGACAGAGCCATGTACGTGGCAGAACAGTGTATTGTACATGGCAGAACAGTGTACGTGGCAGTGCCTGTTTAGAGCCGTGTATGTGGTGAGTAAACCAATCAGTTACAGCAAACCCTTTGTTTTGTGCTTACATTTTTCACTTTAGTAGCCAACTGGGGCCCATTTTATGGAGACTCAAACAGCTTCCTTTCACAAGCTTCACAATGGTGTCACTTAAAATTTAGATTTTCCTTTAAAAAACGGGGTAATATTTAATTTGATGTTACTAATGTATGTGCACTGGTGTAGAGCAGCAGCTCAGAAAGGGCAAAGTTTGGGTTTATACATTTTTCTATTTTGCCTTGTGAAATTGACAGAAAACAAACAAGGATGTTGCGAGTTGGAAGATTATCAGCAGGTTTGTGGTCTTTTACATGCATGTAAATCTTAGAAGGTTTTGGAAACATTTGGCCCTTTCTATCTGTTTCTAGACTTGTCTCTAACAATCCGTGTAAATCCAAGAGTTTGAATTGCCAATGTCGCCACTGAAGCTTCTTCCCCTTGTGTATTGTGTATGTGTACGTGTTTCTTCCACTCTAATGTGAAGCTCTTTCTTTCAGGTTTGGGGAAGGCATATGCCCTGGCTTTTGCCGAAAGAGGAGCCTCTGTTGTAGGTAAGAATGATGTATGGTAATGGTTTTTCTTTTGTCTCTTATGTGTGACTCTTATAACAGCCCTCCCACAAAGAGTTTTTTCATGTCGTGTAGTGTGAGTGTATTAAAGTACTCGCGTGCTGCTGTCCACTCAAGTATTAGTTCTGCTCCTCTTCACAGTGACGTCGCCTCTCTTCAGACTCTGCAGGTCACTCTGTATTGTACGTGAGCTGAAGCATTAGAACGAGGCTCTATAGTAGGGGTCCCCAACCTTTCTGACATTGAGTGCCACGTTCAGCTCTGAGAGAGGGCCGCGAGCCACGTTCAGCTCTGAGAGAGGGCCGCGAGCCACGTTCAGCTCTGAGAGAGGGCCGCGAGCCACGTTCAGCTCTGAGAGAGGGCCGCGAGCCACGTTCAGCTCTGAGAGAGGGCCGCGAGCCACGTTCAGCTCTGAGAGAGGGCCGCGAGCCACGTTCAGCTCTGAGAGAGGGCCGCGAGCCACGTTCAGCTCTGAGAGAGGGCCGTGAGCCACGTTCAGCTCTGAGAGAGGGCCGCGAGCCACGTTCAGCTCTGAGAGAGGTAATGACACCAAGAGCCCCCATTTGTGGTATAAATGACAGCCAAAGCTTTTCCACAGAAATCACTCTGAGGCAGTATACCAAGATCTCAGTTTTTCTACTTTACTCCTTTTTAGACACGTTCTTCTGTGTGGGATTTCACACGAAAGTCATAATCTGGAGCCTTTTTCTTAATAGCTGATTGCTAAATCTGATGCTAATGCACCAAGCTGGAAAATAGAGCAAGCCACAAGTAATGGGCCCACAAGCCACATTTGACTCCCGTGCTACAGGTTGGGGACCCTTGCTCTATATGCTTTTATTATAAAAGAAATTTGTGGCTCATGTATAGCACATAGAATGTTCCAGAGTGTCTGAAGGGTGGTGACATCAGTGAGATGAGCAAAATGGGACTGCAGTTAGGTGACTATGGTAATACATCCACACTCCACTACATACACAGATTTCATGAATAAAAAATTTTCTTCGGAGTGCTTCGTTAATCCGCAGGGACAAATATATAGTATCTGCTCATAATCAAAGTCCAGCAAGTATCAGACTTTTTGATCAGAATTTATATTAGGATTTTACTTAATCATTGGGTCATAGTACAACGTTGACAAAAGCACATTTTATTACTCTGTGATAAAAGCAAAGGCTTCTAATACTATTCATGCCATGAACGCAAGATATCTCACCAGCAGCGCAGATGCATTCCCCACAATGCTGCTCACTCCAGCTGTATACATACAGTTACCAATTGTGTGCATGTTTAATAAAGTAGATGAACTCTAGTGCCACCTATTGAAGGTAGAAATCCTAAAAGTCTTAATTGACATTTTATCAAGCCTTTCAATATGACTTTGAGTTTATGCCATATCAGGACCCCAATCTGCAGATGCTGTGTTTTGGGTGATTGCCCCTCATCAGTGCAGTGTATAGGATCTGATATGTCTGTATGAGAGGCTATGACGAGGTCAAGGGAAAAGCTACTCTCCCTATAGAGATCACTCCTGCATGCCAGCAGGAAAGAATGAATGTAGAGAAGAGAGGGAAGTCTTGGGAGGACTAGAGATTACTTGTGGAAAAATATTATGAGGTTAGTTTGATATATATGGAGGAGAAAGGTTATGGATAGCGTTGTAGGTCAATGTTAATATTTTGAACCGGATATGTTGTGGAATTTTCAGCCAATAAAGGGTTTTGTATAGAGGAGAATCAAAGGTGTTGTGAGGAGAGAGGTGTACAACCCCTGGCAAAAATTATGGAATCACCTGGCTCGGAGGATCATCACCTTGTCCAATGAAGATTCGCGATTCATCACTGAATTTGACTTTCATCCAATTATCTCCATCCTCGTGGCACACTTGGTAATACAGGGATTAATACCAACTTTGTTTTAACAGCTGGTATTAAGCCCGAGATTCTTAATGTCAGACCAAGTTTGACCCTGCAATTAAGAATCTCCAATAAAGGGTTAAAAAAAGACACCACACAGAGTAAAAAATACTTTATTAGAACTAAATAGACAGACACGCTTAAGGACTCCATCTGTATTACCCCCGCGCATCCCTCCAATGATCCTGATGTTTTGTCGTATCTCTCCTGTCTTCTCCTCTCTGTTCTCTCTCTCCTGTCTTCTCTCTCTCCTGTCTTCTCTCTCTCTGTCTCTCTCTCTCCGTCTTCTCTCTCTCCAGTCTTCTCTCTCTCCAGTCTTCTCTCTCTCCAGTCTTCTCTCTCTCCAGTCTTCTCTCTCTCCAGTCTTCTCTCTCTCCAGTCTTCTCTCTCCCTGTCTTCTCTCTCTCCAGTCTTCTCTCTCTCCTGTCTTCTCTCTCTCCTGTCTTCTCTCTCTCCAGTCTTCTCTCTCTCCAGTCTTCTCTCTCTCCTGTCTTCTCTCTCTCCTGTCTTCTCTCTCTCCTGTCTTCTCTCTCTCCTGTCTCTCTCTCTCTCCTGTCTTCTCTCTCTCCTGTCTTCTCTCTCTCCTGTCTTCTCTCTCTCCTGTCTTCTCTCTCTCCTGTCTTCTCTCTCTCCTGTCTTCTCTCTCTCCTGTCTTCTCTCTCTCCTGTCTTCTCTCTCTCCTGTCTTCTCTCTCTCCTGTCTTCTCTCTCTCCTGTCTTCTCTCTCTCCTGTCTTCTCTCTCTCCTGTCTTCTCTCTCTCTCCTGTCTTCTCTCTCTCCTGTCTTCTCTCTCTCCTGTCTTCTCTCTCTCCTGTCTTCTCTCTCTCCTGTCTTCTCTCTCTCCTGTCTTCTCTCTCTCCTGTCTTCTCTCTCTCCTGTCTTCTCTCTCTCCTGTCTTCTCTCTCTCCTGTCTTCTCTCTCTCCTGTCTTCTCTCTCTCCTGTCTTCTCTCTCTCCTGTCTTCTCTCTCTCCTGTCTTCTCCTTGAAATGAATCAGCTCTGCTACATCACACAGCAGGGGCAGAAGTCCGCTCCCCCTGCTGTGTGATCTGTGAATGTAAGACTGTGGGCGTTAAGCGGTTACGTCACCGCTGACCCCGTTGCTAAAGTAACTAAACGGTTGCTATAGCAACGCTGAGAAGTGCCAAAATCACGGCAGCTTATGTATGAGCCAACTCATTCACAAGCCACAGGAGTTACCTCTTTGCTTTCCGATAACAGCAGCGCCGGTAAGCAGGGCGTTAACTCTGGTGTGACCGCGGCTGCAGTATGAGTGGCTCATGGAGCAGCCGCGGTGACAGCAGACCAGATATGCAGGGAGTTAACTCTGCTGTGACCACGGCTGCTCTGTGCCGCACATACTGCAGCAGCAGACGCAGTAGAGTTAACTCCCTGATTATTGGCGCTGCTGTTATCGGTAAGCAGGGAGGTAACTCCTGCGGTTTGTGAATGAGTTGGCTCATTCATAAGCCGCCGTGATTTCACCTATGATCATCGTTGTGATAGTAACCACTTATTTGGTTACTATAGCAACGGGTCGCAACGGGTCAGCGGTGACGTCACGGCTTAATGCCCACAGATCACACAGCAAGGAGAGCGGACTTCCACCCCCTGCTGTGTGATGTAGCAGAGCTTATTCATTTCAAGAAGACAGAAGACAAAAAAGAGAAGACAGAACACCAGGATTGTTGGAGCGATGCCTGTGGGTAATACAGATGGAGTCCCTAAGCGTGTCTGTCTCTCTTTATTTATAATAAAGTATTTTTTACTCTGTCTTTTTTTAACCCTTTATTGGAGATTCTTAATGGCTGGGTCAAACTTGGCCTGACATTAAGAATCTCGGGCTTAATACCAGCTGGTAAAACAAAGCTGGTATTGACTCCTTTATTACCCGGCGTGCCACCCGTCACCACGGCCGCTGAAAGAGCCTGGTAAGGGGCCTGGAAATGGCGCTTATTATTAATGCACCATTTTCAAGGGTGGCTGCTGGTTGCTATTCTTTAGCATGGGGGGGGGGGGGAACAAAACAATGGGCCCTGAGGGTGGCAACTCGCATTTTGTCTGCTTTCATCGGGCTAGACTTAAAAATGCTCCGAAGCCCCCCACATTTTTTTTTTTTTAATTAATTTATTTAACACCCTATGATGACAGGTTGGTTGCCCTACACTAATGTGTATGGTACTCAAGCAGAATCACTGTCCCGATTTGAGGAAATCCAGTCTGACTACAACAGACAATCATAGAGGCTCTCACAGAGTGTGAAGTTCTGTGATTGGCTGTTTGTTTGACAGTGCAGTGAATAAGCAATTAGCTTCATAGGCGACCCCGGAAGTAACAGCGGGAGACTAATAAGCCCGATCTAGTTATTGTATCCATTTTAGCTTTTACCAGCATGGAAAGCCCATGCTACAAACTTGCACAGTGTGCTGTCTGGGCGCGAGTTTTTCCTTGCACCCATAGACTTTCATTGGCCTCATGAGCGTGACACTCGCATACAATTGCAGCATGCTGCGATTGCACTCACATTTGACTCGCAATGCGAGTTTAGCGCTTGAGAAACGCAACAATCTGTCCTGACAGATTATTTAACATTGGTCCAAATGCAATGTAAGTTTTACCTCGCATTGCACTCGCGCGAGTCTCGCGTCAGTGTGCCTCCTCCATCCATACATAGAGGCTGTGGTGGTTGCTTAGTCAATTCTTACCTGATTTGGTCAATCTTATTTTTTAAATTTGCGCCAAAGTCTTCCGCAGAGATGAGAGGGGTTGGAGGGGGCAATGGTGGGCAGAGGGGGGAGCTAAAAGTGTATTGTTGTGCATTTTGCTGCATACCACCTGAGAATCTACAACAAAATTCTCAATTACAAACTAAAATGGCTGTCTAGTTAAAATGTTTAAAAAATAAAATAAATTAATAATGGAGGTAATAATTGCTATCCTGACCTCCTTGTGCTCACATATGTATATTTCCCTGGTACTATACCATTGTATGTACTTCCACTTATGTGACTTAGGTGACCACTGCTGGCAATCAACAGTTGTAGCTTGTATTTGTTGGTTCCAGCAAAACAAACAAACATTCGTTGATTATCAAATTTATAGGAGTCTGGGGGATACCAAAAGCATTAAAGGTGTTGGCCTCGGCTGTACAAGTACTATAACATATGAACTAACTGCTGTAGATGATCTCTTTATGAAATACTAAACAAGAAGAAATTATTTTCTCTATTAAATTAAGTAGAAAATGTGGTTGTAATTAACTGTTATGGGGGAGGGGGGAAATCAGCTGCTGACAGTTATGGGGGTAATGTCTCCATCCCTGGCCCCATCCAGGTAATATATAGCCTCCCATCCTGGTATATAGCCCCCCCCATCCTGGTATATAGCCCCCCCCATCCTGGTATATAGCCCCCCTATCCTGGTATATAGCCCCCCCATCCTGGTATATAGCCCCCCATCCTGGTATATATCCCCCCCATCGGGTGATGCTGCAGACGGAGGGGATGGTGGACAGGTATGTCACACCGTTTTATTATTTTAGTGTGTGCGGCAGCAGGGGGGCCATATACAGGATGGGGGCATTCAGTACACTTAGTGTACTGTAATATACACTGCCTCCCGCACACCACTAAGCACCAGCTTCAGCACTGAGAGGTGATTGTCAGTGGGATGCAGTGGATATTACAGTACACTAAGTGTAGTTCAGCCCGCGCCAGCCTCCTCCAGCCACTCCAGAACCGTCCCCACAGCACAGCACCACAGCCAGCACACAGTACGTATATTTGGAACATAAGACACACCCCCCACATTCTGGGGGAAAAGTACGTCTTATGATCTGAAACATATGGTACTTTTGAGTGACACCATTCATTTTCCCACATACTGTGAATCGAGGAAAAAATTCCAAATGGGGAGAAATTCTTAAAAAAAATAAAACACAATTCTGACGTGATTTTTCCAGTAAAGCATGATTCTCCTCATTGCTACGATTATGACGATACCAAATGTCTTTTCTATTTTTAATACTATAGTGGTTAAAAATATAAATCTGAAGTTTGCACACCATTTTTGTAGTGTTTGTGTCTCCATTTTCCAAGACCTGTAATGTTTTCATTTTTCAATTGATTTCTTTTTCTCTGGCCCCAGCCTGCCCACCCCCCCGACCGTGCATGCCCTCTGGCCCCAGCCCCCCCGTGCACGCTCTATGGCCCAGCCCCCCCCCCCCCCCCCTTAGCGTGCACACCCTCTGGCCCCAGCCTCACACCCCCCTCCACCCCCCATGCGCACTCTCTGGCCCCAGCCTTCCCCCCCCCCGTGCGCATTCTGGCCCCTATCTCCCCCCAATAAACACCACCCCATGTGCGCTCTCTTGCCCCCTTCCCCTCCGCGCCCCTACTGTCCTCCACCACCGCTCACGCACTTCGTCCGGATCCCAGAGGACAGCAGCAGTGTGTGGCTGGCATATTGGCACATCACTTGGGATCTTAGTGATATGCCATAACATGGTAAAATGGGAAAATTACAATTAAGGATGGTGATCTGGCTACTGTTAGATCCTTGCAGTCCTGACTTTCTTTTTAGGTCAGGTAAATGTTAATATTTTTATAGGTGTACAACATTATCTTTGCTGCCATTATAACATTATAGTTGAAATCTCATGACTGACGTAAAACTGATTGACTTTTATTTGTAGTAAAATGCAATTTAAGTAAATTGCCCTGCCGCTTTTAGACATTTACTATGTTAAACCAATCTGATGAGTGACATGCACTTTACTTATCCCACAAGCGTCAATCATAAGGCTCAATTCTGTGCTGCAGTTCTGTGATTAGATTTAGGTCTTGTCAGGTAATGATATGTGAAGTTTTGTTCATTTACTCCTCATCTGAGATTTTCAGAATTTCCTGCTTCACAAGGTGAAAAATTCTGAGCGCGGGCCAAGGTGAGGACGTCTCCTCTGCAGTTACTGACAGCTGACCTCTTGTCCTACGGTCCAGAATGGAGGAAAAAGGTTTGACATGTGGTTTTAAAAATCTGATGGTTTTGCTGGCAACCCTGTGAGTGAAAAAGGCATCTAGGGCTATCCAGTTATCTTTCCTTTCAAGAGTACAACAGATTTCTGTATACAAGACATTACATTGTAGCTAAAGGGAATCTGTCAGCAGTTTTTTTGGCTGTTTAATCTAATGACCACATGGTGTAGTGGTTAACACAGAGAATTCAGGGATGCCTCTCTTGTCAAGGTCTATAGTGTTGTTTATTTGCAATGTTTGTTTTAGCAGCATGAGGTCATCATTACGGTGATTAGCTGGCTCATGTTGTCCCACATACCCCCTCCTGTAATTGGCACCTCACTGTCATTGCACAATGTCTATGGGGACCCTGGTGTGGGCGGGAGCAGCTCTCTGAGATTTGCTGAATTGCTAAATCTAAAAAGTTTGAGTGTGTCATAACCACTGCTCCCAGTAATCGAACTGATACATCATTGGATTCAATTGCAAATGCTGTGCATGAACAAGCCCAATAGTGAGTTACCCAGCATGCAAGGAAGTATTGCGAGGAAAAGACACACCTTGCAGGGGTTGTGTGACACACAAGTAGTAAAAGCGATACACAGCTACCGCACAGTCCACAAGCCCTAAGGCAGAAGGCAGTATATAGGAACCAGACAAAATGTGAATCTTTGACTACATCATGCTGCTCTCAGATGAGGTAGCAAAAACCTGCTGACAGATTTCCTTTAACCCTTTCCAATGGACACAACATTAAATGCACTACCAAATTGAGAGCAGTCTCCCTGTGCCAGGAGCCCATAAGTTTACATGCTAAGATAGATGGCACTGTGCAATCCTGTATATTGTGCCCTAATCGCGCTGACAGCCCGATCCTGTACTGTGACAGAAAGCTGATATAATCAGTTGTTATCACTAAAAGAGGAAAATTAGAGAGAGCACTTCTAGGTGCTCGCCCTCTCAATGGCTCAAATGCAGTGCTTTGTGAAAGTATTTGGCCCCCTTGAACTTTTCAACCTTTTGCCACATTTCAGGCTTCAAACATAAAGATATAAAATTCAGATTTATTATTTTTGTAAACAATCAACAACAAGTGGGACACAATCGTGAAGTGGAACAAAATTTATTGCATATTTTAAACTTTTTTAACAAATAAAAAACTGAAAAGTTGGGCGTGCAATATTATTTGGCCTCTTTACTTTCACTGCAGCAAACTCAAGTTCAGTGAAGATCTCTGAATGATCCAATGTTTTCCTAAATGACTGGTAATGATGAATAGAATCCACCTGTGTGTAATAAAGTCTCTGTATAAATGCCCCTGCTCTGTGATAGTCTCAAGGTTCTGTTTCAAGTGCAGAGAGCATCATGAAGACCAAGGAACACACCAGGCAGGTCCGAGATACTGCTGTGGGGAAGTTTAAAGCCGGATTTGGATACAAAAAAATTTCCAAGTTTTAAACATCTCAAGGAGCACTGTGCAAGTGAACATATTGAAATGGAAGGAGTATCAGACCACTGCAAATCTACCAAGACCCGGCCATCCCTCTAAACTTTCATCTGAAACAAGGAGATGACTGATCAGAGATTCAGCCAAAAGGCCCATGATCACTCTGGATGAACTGCAGAGATCTACAGCTGAGGTGGGAGAGTCTGTCCATAGCACAACAATCAGTCGTACACTGCACAAATCTGGCCTTTATGGAAGAGTGGCAAGAAGAAAGCCATTTCTCAAAGATATCCATAAACAGTCTTATTTGAAATTTACCACAAGCCACCTGGGAGACACCAAACATGTGGAATAAGGTGCTCTGGTCAGATGAAGCCAAAATCAAACTTTTTGACCACAATGCAAATCGATATGTTTGGAGTAAAAGCAACACAGCTCATCACCCTCAAAACACCATTCCCATTGTCAAACATGGTGGTGTGTGGCAGCATCATGTTTCGGGGCTACTTTTCTTCAGCAGCGACAGGGAAGATGGTTAAAATTGATGGGAAAATGGACAGAGCCAAATACAGGACCATTCTGGAAGAAAACCTGTTGGAGTCTACAAAAGACCCGAGACTGAGACGGAGATTTATATTCCAACAAGAGAATGATCCCAAACATAAAGCAAAATCTACAATGGGATGGTTAAAAAATAAACTTATCCAGGTGTTAGAATGGCCAAGTCACAGTCCAGACCTGAATCCAATCGAGAATCTATGGAAAGAGCTGAAAACTGCTGTTCACAAACGCTCTCCATCCAACCTCACTGAGCTCGAGCATTTTTGCAAGGAAGTTTGGGCAAGAATTTCAGTCTCTCGATGTGCAAAACTGATAG
Source organism: Allobates femoralis (assembly GCA_033576535.1). Lineage (NCBI taxonomy): Eukaryota > Metazoa > Chordata > Amphibia > Anura > Aromobatidae > Allobates > Allobates femoralis. The sequence continues at coordinate 719,155,570 of JARQOC010000003.1, read as the reverse complement.
AGACATACCCCAAGCGACTTGCAGCTGTAATCGCAGCAAAAGGTGGCGCTACAAAGTATTAACTCAAGGGGGCCGAATAATATTGCATGCCCCACTTTTCAGTTTATTTGTTAAAAATGTTTAAAATATGCTATAAATTTCGTTCCACTTCACGATCGTGTCCCACACAAAAAAATGTAAATTTATATCTTTATGTTTGAAGCCTGAAATGTGGCAAAAGGTTGAAAACTTCACTTTCACAAGGCACTTTATATACAGCACAGTAGCAGTCTCCATATTCTATATACAACACAACACAGCCTCCAAATAATATATATAGGCAGCCTCCATACTATATATACAGCACGACCTCCAAAAATATATACAGCATAGCCTCCATACTCTATATATTGCCCAGCAACAGCGTCCGTATAGCTCAGCAGCATCCTCCATAGCCCAGCCTCCATAGCTCAGCCTCCATAGCCCAGCCTCCATAGCTCAGCCCCATAGCTCAGCCTCCATAGCTCAGCCTCCATAGCTCAGCCTCCATAGCTCAGCCTCCATAGCTCAGCCTCCATAGCTCAGCCTCCATAGCTCAGCCTCCATAGCCCAGCCTCCATAGCCCAGCAGAAGCTTACATAGCTCAGCTTTGATAGCCCTGCAGTAGCCTCCATAGCACAGTCTCCATTGCACAGCAGCAACCTCCATAGCACTGCCTACATAGCACAGCCTCCATAGCTCAGCCTTCATAGCCCAGCAGCGGCCTCCATAACACAGCCTCCATATCCCACCAGCAACCTCTATGGCCCAACAGCAGCCTTCATAGCCTAACCTCCATAGCCCTGCAGTAGCCTCCATAGCACAGCCTCCATAGCCCAGCAGCAGCCTCCATAGCACAACCTCCATACCGCAGCCTCTATAACCCAGCGACAGCCTCCATACTCCATAGCCTAGCCTCCATAGCCCAGCAGCAGCCTCCTTAAAACACAGCCTCCATATTCCAGCAGCAACCTCTATGGTCCAGCAGCGGCCTCCATAGCACAGCCTCCATAGCCCAGCAGCAGCCTCCATAGCACAACCTCCATAGCACAGCAGCTGCCTCCATAGCACAGCCTCCATAACCCAGCAGCAGCCTCCACAACCCAGAACAACATCCATGCAGCCCAGCGGCAGCCTCTGTAATCCCCCCCCATAATGCTGCACACAGTAGAAATGAAAATAAGATCCTCATTGCCTGCACAGTTGCAGCAGTGTGATGAGGTCGCAGGATGATGACTCATCACTCTGCTGCAGTCGGCTGAGTAGGAGGCGCAGATGGGAGCCAGCACATGGCTAATTTGCATCACATGCAAATTAGCCATGTGCACGGGCAACGCTGAGGCAGCACTCAGCTGCCTGCGTGTCCCTGATGGGAACCGGTTGTTAGGGCTGCCTGTCCCTGATGGGTCTTTGGCTGTCGGGGCTGACTGTCCCTGTTGGCCAGTGGGTCCCCTCAACTATGAGCACTTGCCCGAGTATGCCGGGTGCTGATGCCGACCCTGCTGAAGTCGATGTCCATTTAGGTGGAGTCTGATTCATGGAAATTGAAGAGTTGGTTGTTTGGCTTACCAACTCCACAGCCCTGTTAACAAGTATATACCGTATATACTCGTGTATAAGCCGACCCGTGTATAAGCCGACCCCCTACTTTTGCCCCCAAAACCTGGGAAAACCTATTGACTCGTGTATAAGCCGAGGGTGGACCCCAGCACAGGTATACAGCACACAGCAGTGTGGTATACAACAGCCTCCCCAGTGGTATATACAGCAGCAGCCCCAGTGGTAGTATACAGCAGCCCCAGTGGTAGTATACAGCAGCAGCCCCAGTGGTAGTATACAGCAGCAGCCCCAGTGGTAGTATACAGCAGCAGCCCCAGTGGTAGTATACAGCAGCAGCCCCAGTGGTATATACAGCAGCAGCCCCAGTGGTAGTATACATCAGCCCCTGAGGTTATATAACAGCAGCCCCAGTGGTAGTATACAGCAGCAGCCCCAGTGGTAGTATACAGCAGCAGCCCCAGTGGTAGTATACAGCAGCAGCCCCAGTGGTAGTATACAGCAGCAGCCCCAGTGGTATATACAGCAGCCCCAGAGGTATATACAGCAGCCCCAGTGGTAGTATACAGCAGCAGCCCCAGTGGTAGTATACAGCAGCAGCCCCAGTGGTAGTATAACAGCAGCAGCCCCAGTGGTATATACAGCAGCAGCCCCAGTGGTAGTATACAGCAGCCCCAGAGGTATATACAGCAGCCCCAGTGGTAGTATACAGCAGCAGCCCCAGTGGTATATACAGCAGCATCCCCAGTGGTAGTATACAGCAGCCCCAGTGGTAGTATACAGCAGCAGCACCAGTGGTAGTATACAGCAGCCCCAGTGGTAGTATACAACAGCCCTTAGGTAGTATACAGCAGCCCCAGAGGTATATGCAGCCCCAGAGGTATATACAGCCCCAGAGGTATATACAGCAGCCCCCCCATATCAGTATACAGGTCCCCCCCTTGGGTAGCAATCCTGTAAAGGAAGAGATTAATATACTTATCCCTCCGCTGTCCCGCAGCCGCCATCGCGCTCCTCCGTCTTCATCCAGCGTCTTCCGTCTTCTTCCGGTTTCCTCCTCTGGCGTGCAGACAATGACGTCATTGCCTGCACCCACCGGAGGAAGCCGGAAGAAGACGGAAGATGCTGGCTGAAGATGGAGGAGCGCGATGGCGGCGGTGGGACAGCGGCAGCGGGACAGCGGAGGGATAAGTATACTAATCTCTTCCTTTACAGGATTGCTAAACAAGGGGGGGGCCCTGTATACTGATGGGGGGCACTGTATACTGTATACATTGTATACAGTATACAGTGACTCGCGTATAAGCCGAGGGGGGGACTTTTTAGCCCAATTTTTGGGCTGAAAAACTCGGCTTATACGCGAGTATATACGGTATTTCTTAATATAAAGACATTCCACAAAAATAAAAGCACCGCATTTGGTATAATTTTTTAATTAAAATGACATTTCGTCGGCGCTACCTGCAACTGTCTGCAGTTTAGATCCCTAGTTAGAGTGCCTTCACATTTTATGCTTATGCTGCGTTCCCATACGCAGTCAAACGCATGCGCGCTGCGTTCCTATGTTTAACATAGGAACGCATAGTGCCTGCGTTTGCTGCGTTCGGGTGCGGATGCGGACGATATCTGCCCCCTCCAGGGTCTCCGTCCGCACCCAGTACGCAGCATATTGCATTTTTTGGGCGCTCGGGGACCGTGGAAAATCAGCAAGCATCCCCAAGCGCACAAAAAAAGCATTGGCGTCAATGGGTCCGCAGTGTTCTGCGCTTGACAGCGCAGGAGAACGCTGCGGACCCATTGAAATCTCTCCCGGTGGCCGCCGGTGATGTCACAGGAGATCACCGACGGCCACCGGGAGATCAGCTGAGCCTCTGATGATCTCCTCCTCCCCGCCGCCGGTAATCTGCTAGCGGTGTCGGCGGGGAGAAACAGCTGATGCGACAGCTGTTTGAATCTTCCAGCGCCGACATCTCCTCTCGGTGTCGGCGCGGGAGATTCAAACAGCTGTCAGATCAGCTGTTTAACCCCGCTGACACGTCCCGGAGCTTACCGGCGGCCGGGAGGAGGAGATCTCCGCCGCTGATCTCCGCTTTTGGCCCGCCCCCGGACACCGCCGATTGGCTGGCAGGGCTGCACAGTGATGTGTCCGCAGGTGGACATTCTCCGCTGCAGACCCATCATTAGACCCTGCTTTTGACTGCGTTTGTGTCTGCATGCCATCAGCATGCAGACACAAACGCTAATGTGAAGGCAGCCTAAGTCAATTGTGGTAAGATTTTACTATTTCTACCATGTTCATCTTTGTATGGAATCGCTCCACAATGAAAAGGCATATATGGACTGAAAATAAGTGACTAATAGATCAGCATAAATAAACTATCAATGCAAAAAGGCATTAATGCTAATGGCTATAAAAAATGGCTTACCTGTCCAGTGTGTTCTATTATACCCTGCAGTGACTCTTTCCACATTTTGTTTTGGATTTTTCGGTTTTAATTGATGATTTAGGAACATTTGTTTTGGAATAGGTTTAAAGAACATTTTACATTTGCTCTATATTCATGTTGGCTGAGTTTCTGGTTGTTTGTTCAGTGAGTATAAATGATCTCATTCAGAAGGCTTAATAATAAGCCCATTTCTGGCAAGCTGCATACACTTTATGTTCCTTTAAGAGCGAACTGAATAATGTATTGGCCATTGGAGATGGGACCAGTACGCCAAGTGTTATGCCTGATCTTTTGCCAGCAAAAAAAAGAAAAAACGAGTGGAAAAAAAAGAAAATGGCAACGATCCCAGACGGAAATGTTGGGAATAACAGGTAATCCTATGGCTCTTAGAGAATCTATAAATTTAGTTGTGTAAAAACTAGCCAATATACAATTCTGCCTGCCGAACTGTTCTATGGATACATTGTAAGGTTACGAGAACAAAAGGTTTCCAAAAAACTCTTATGCGTGCGCACCTCAATGTACACGTAAGGGACGTAATAGCAGAAAAGAGGTGCCCCTAGGCTAGAGTCAAGAATTGAAGAGCGCCTCCATAGGAGACAACTTAACTCAGTGGAACCATCTCAACTCAGTGGAAGCATCTCAATGGAAGATAGTTGTTATTTGGTAAGCTGTGGCCTTCAAGGATAGTTAGAATTCTCCAGGGTCTTGACTCATTTCTCCCCTATGATTTAGAAGGGGCTCCTCAGAAGCAGGGAGAAATGCGGTTCGCCTTGTAACGTAGATGGTAAGACTACAGAAATCAATTGTATACAATGCTGCTAAAGCTGGAGGTCCACAAATGGATGAAGACAGCTGTCAGGCGGGAACTGGCCAGTGCAGGACAAATTGCACCTTGATTGACTATGACACCACAGGGAAAATTAAAATTTCCAGGTCAAAAATTGGATATTAGAAGCTGTTGTCAAAGGTCAGTGCAATCCAGCTGAGCCTAAGATCCCAACGTAACTCAATGGAGTTGTTGCAACAGCCATACAACATGTCTGGAGGAGGGGCACTGCTATCTTGTCTCATGAGCTGTGTGCTTCTAAGACGTTTTTTGATTTATTGGTAGGGTCTCAGCACCTTGTGTGTTACCGATATGCTTAGAATTATTAAAGAGCCTAAAGCAATCATTTCCCCAAAGTTTAGTTACTGTTTAAAGTGCATTTACAGTGGCCAATAATTGAGAACCAAATATTGGTCTATCATCCGATACATGAGCAAAACGTTTGATCATCAACGAAATGATGAAATGATTTTCTAACTTGTTTAAATGTCATTGTTCCCAATGCCAGCAGTTTATGCTATGCATAGTTATGCTGCCGAGAGTGCGCACAGAACAATCATGTTAACAATTGTACTGTGCATGTGAAACTGCAATCAACCTGTCTAAGGCCCCTTTTACATCAGCGTTTTTCGCTGATTGCGGCAAGCCCCCGTGCATTGCCTATGAGACTTGCAGCAATTGCAGTTTTACCGCGATCTGGCAAATCCGGCAGTTGCGGCTGCGAAAGAAAATGCGGTCAGCAGCGTCTTTTTTTTTGGCCACTGAAAGTGCCGCATCTGACAGAATCGCACTTGCCGCACCCGACTGCAAGCCCCATAGACAATGCATGGGGCTTGCCACAAGCTTGCCGCAAGTGCAGCCGTTAGGCGACAGATGCGGTACATTTGCCAGATCTGCCGCAATCGGCAAAAAACGCTGATGTGAAAGGGGCCTAAGAAGGCTATTTTAAATGGCCAATCGGCTTCATAAAGTCAGCGCGGAGCAACATAAACATTTGTAATGACACTGCCCCAGAAATTATGAACCTTTAATAGTGAGATGAGTTTGGATGCAATGAGCCTAAGAGGCCATGGAGGTCACACCTGCTCTCCACAAAGGTGGTAAAATTGAGTGGGAGGGATTTCAAGCAGCAGCTAAAGATAGGAAGGTAGTGGAATGGGCAGGATCCCCTGGCATCTTGGAGAGGAGGGGGAAACAAAAACACGTGAGCTGTGCCTGTCAGGCCAGTTGTGCCTTACACCGGGTTAAATGCTCCCCTATGCTTCCCCTTCTCCATACTGAAACTCCCCACCCATGCTGCCCTTTTTCTATATTGAATTCCTTCAATGCTGCTCTCTCCATGCTGTTCCTGCACAATGCTACCTGTCCACACTGTCCCCCACCTGAACTGTCCCATGCACAATCGCTTACTGCATATTCCCTATCTATAGTAAAAGCTCTTCCTGTATGTTAGACGCTTACCTGCTTCTGGCACTGGCTCCTTCTCCTCCTCCGTAATTGTGATGAGGTAACTCAGCGATGTTGGTAGCATGAACGCCGCTGCAAGCCAGGTCAGGATGAACACAGAAGTGCTGGATCTTTGGGGTGCTGATAGACAAGTATACCATCAATTTCCCATCTATTTATGAGTAATTCCTTAAGGGGTTGTCCACTACTAGGACAAGTCCTTCTCATTTCCCATGTTTGGCCCTAGCTAAACAAATTAGCTTATGCTCCCCTCCCATACTGGTGCCCTTCCGCTCGTGGATTCACAAGATGATGTGCCATCACATGAGCCTCATGTCCAATCACAAACTGTTTCTCTCTCTTCATCTTCTGATCTATGAGTAATCAACAAGAATTGAGCAGCTAATGTGAGCCTCGGGAACGCGAGCTGGAACTGTGGCGGCACGGGGAGGTGAGTATAAGCTTATGTATTTTCCTGAGCCACTCATGGGGAATGAGAAGGGCTTGTTTTAGAAGTGTACAACCACTTTAAGTATTTTATTTTTTTATTAACTCAAACAACACTTTTATAATAATTCAGCAAAATCCACCTCTCAAGAATGTATGATTTATGCGAATGGTGTCACAAATGATTGACATCGGACCCCTTGTACTGACTGTCTATTGTGTTCTGACAAAAGCACCGATTGCTGCAGAAACACTCCTCGTACACCAGCCATACACCATTTAGCAATCACTTTACATACCATATATTTTTTTTTAAAGCAGTTATCTAAAAAAAAAAAAATCCTTTTCATGAAGTGTTGACTTTCCATTACCTACTAGGAGACCTTACATGACATTTAGTAAATGACACGTTCTGCTTTTGTTGAGCGTTTTGGTAGATTATATGAACGCTTCATTGCAATCTGCAAAATTGTCCCATTACATCTTATAAATGTGCAGATTTTTGTGCCCGCTTCCATTGAGACTCTTGGCGGCCATTTCATAATCATTATCATTCAGCTCATTAAGTAATCACAACTTATCTATAGCCCACTCTTCCCTGCTTCAAAGTTTCAAGTTCACGTGGTCACAATCATTAGTTTCGCCTAATGAAGAGAGATCTGATGGGATTTTATAATGCATGTCGCTATAAAAGTGGATTGCTGTTGAAGATTATCACTCTGCTTGTATAACTTTAGTTGGTAGAATAGTTATATACAGTGGGTGTGTATATATGTATATTAGTCTGTATTCATCTTTATAGTCTGTGGTTACTATAGAACAGTTGTTAACTAATAATGAACGTTTATCATGTGTTGTTCAGTCTTTGCAAGGTTTAGAATCTTTTCAACATATAAGATTGTCTCTTGCTTCCTTTTCTCTCCAACCATTAATACAGCTGGATGTTTATCTGCCTAGTTTTAGTACAAACACTCAATGCCGGAGCATGGGAGACGGTAACAGAAAAGCTCAAAGACAGGGTCTTGGATACAGTATTTCAGTATGGATTCTTGCTAGAGCTGCAGTTAAAAGCAACTTGTAAAAGAGCATGGACTAGGCAGTTAAAACAGCACTACCATCATAGTGTTTGAGAGAGAAGAAAGCAAATGACAAAGAGTCTTTAATCAGACCATTATAATGTGGCAGCTTGACTGACCGCTTCTTTGTCGGAAGTCACACAGCAAGAGGCGGCAGCGCTGGAGAAGGGTTAGAGCTGGAGTGACAGGCGTTGATCTACAGCCTAATTTGTATATCAATTCAAATGCTGGTTTCTTAATAATAGAGGTGCTAACTGGCCTTAAAAAGGTATACAGCTTTGACTGAAATGCCTACATGCACATATATTTAAAGTTATTTTGGAGGGGGGATTCTGCTGACAGTTCCCTTTTAACTTTGCAAAGGCTGATCAATACTTTATAGAAAAAAATAAAAATAATGGAAATTTCACTGTTAGTTATTTACCATCTTCATAATGTTTGTTTCATGTCAGTAAACCATAACATTATTTAGTATGTACTGCTTAAAGGGGTGTTCTCAAGATAATGGCTTGGGGTACTTTGAAAAAGACAGTGAGCTCCTGAAAATTGGTACTTCAGACGAGCGACATAATCCCAATGCTGGTCTCACCTGATCCCTCCCCAGGCTGCTAACGGAGGCATCAGCACCTTTGCCTCTGAAACACGGGGGGGCAACACAGAGGGACTGAAGCTAGTCCGATCCAATGATCCAGCAAACTTCAGAGTGGTACGGGCAGGCTTTAAAGCACAAAAAACTTATGTCACACTTTTTTTTGTTTAAATAGGTACTCGGGCGAGAAATAAAAACGGACTGTTACTGCTCTCACACACTATGAAGCGGAGATGGCCACTGCATTTCTAGAATTTTTAGATTCTTTGTAAATCAATAAAATAGTATAAACTCCTCACACTTCACCCCTTACGTATGGGACGTCATGTCACCGAGCAGTGTAAGCTCCGTACTGCTGCAGAGAACAGGCGTGTGACAAGGGCATGGCTGCCACCTTCATGCTCTCACTACATGCCACAGCCCCCTGATACTTGCTTCTACCTAGTGTAGTATTTTCCTGCTTCACTGGATATCCTGTGTTGTAGGGTAGCTGGTAACTAGGACAACGAGCTTTACACTATAAAATTAAAAATCCCTCTGTTCTTAAGAACAAAAAGATATTTAATAAGAGGTAAATTGCATATTTGCCTGTTTTTACAAGCTCTTGTCAATTTTGCCCATTTATGAACTTGAGACAACTTCTTCGACCCCTTTATGACCAATGAAGTATAGGTACGTCATTTGTCATGTCCCTAACTTTGATGCGAGCTCGTGCACTGAGCTTGTATCATTCCCGTTGAATGATCTGATCAGCCGACATGTGAAGCTAAAAGGCATAGATGGATCTGAGATCCGCCCATGTCTGTTAACTAGTTAGATTGTTCTGTTAAACACAGCGCAATCTAACACTTTCCACGAAGGATTGCGCTATTAGCCGCTGCCATCAGCGACTCTGTGACATGATCACGGGGCACCGATGTGTTGTCATGACAGGGGTAAGATGGTGACCGCTGTCAGTGTAATGACAAACTTCCTGTAAACGACGGCTAATAATCATTTCTGCAGAGCAGAGTTGGGCATCAGCACGGCTCTGTACAGCACAAGCGATCATACTGTGCAGTTTTGAGGCAATATGAAAAAACCTAAAACATGAGTTCAAATCACCCCCCCTTTTGCCCCACTGAAACTAAAACTATTGGAAAAAAAAAAGAAAATACACATATTTGGTATCACCGCATTCAGAAATGTCCGATCTATCAAAATATAAAATCATTTAATCTGACCGACAAACTACGTAGCAGAAAAAGTCACATCACCAAAATTAGGATTTTTCTGGTTGCCGCAACATTGCGATAAAATGCAATGAAAGGTGATCAAACCAGCGCATCTACCCAAAAATGGTATGATTAAAAAAAGTCAGCTCCAGATGCGAAAAATAAGCCATCACACAGCCCCAGACCCCGAAAAACGAGAATGCTGCAGGTTGCGGGAAATGGTGACAAAAGTGCAATCTTTTTTTTTTTTTTTTTTGACAAACTTCAGAATTTTTAGGTAAAAGTATACATGTGCGGTATCTGTGAACTCATGCTGACACATCACTTTTACCATATAGTGAACATGGTGAATAAAAAACTAAATAAAACTGCTGTGAAATTACTCTTTTTTTTTCCAATGTTCCAGTACACTATATGGTAAAACGAATGATGTTATTCAAAAGTGCAACTCATCCTTCACAAAACAAGCCCTCATATGGCTACCGTATATTGACAGAAAAATAAAAAGGTATGTCTCTTGGAAGAAGGGGAGGGAAAAATTAAAATGAAAAATCGCCCGGGGTGAAGGGGTTAAAATCTGGTCTGATCTAAGGAGGCCATTTATATTGTTGGGCTGACAGTCTACTAAGGGGCAGCCGTATTGTAAATGGAAAAGGAATGCCGTATTGACAATGTCAAGTTTCTGATCACTAAACCTTCGTTTCCAGCTGATACATTGTACTTACACAGAACAAGCCTGTGCTGCTGGTGGTTTGTACACAATCTATTGGATGTGACTCCATGTTAGGTTAAGAATAGGATACATCAAATAAAAACGATATTCTATCACCACCTTATTGCTTTGGGTCTCAGATTAATGTTTCCTTTTTTCCTGGATAGAATAGAGCAGCAAACTATTGATTCCAGTTACATGCAGATGTCGAGAATAGAATCTGGGAATCTGTCTGAGAAGGGAATCTGTCAGCAAGATCAACCCTCCTACACCATCAGGATCAGTCATCAGTTGTCTGCCTCTTTTGCTAATGTGTCTCACTTGGCTCTACTCACCAAAAAGAGTTGGATCTTTTGGATTCTAAATGGATCACCCGGTGAACACATATTTAAAGGGATCCTGTCACCCCCCAAAACACCTCTAAACCTATTAAAACCTGTCCCTAGAGCATATTAACACTTTCCCTACACTCCTTTTACCTCCTAAATGCACATAGTCAAAGTGAATAAAAACGTTATTATAGTACCTCATTAGTGATGATAATGCGTGACTATGGTATTCATAGTCACTCATCCAGGCTGCCCCTCTTCATCATATCACGCCTGAATAGGCGTGATCTACATCACAGATTCAAATTCACGCCTCCCTGCGCGCCTCCTCGCTCTCCTATTCCGTCCGGGCTTCAGTGTGGGGGCTGTATGACGCGATCCGCGTCATTCCCGGCGCCGGGTGACGTATTTACACCCGCGCCACGCTGTCAGCTTCAAAATGCGCACTGCATATTCACTTTGACTATGTGCATTTAGGAGGTAAAAGGAGTGTAGGGTAAGTGTTAATATGCTCTAGGGACAGCTTTTAATACCTTAGGAGGTGTTTTGGGGGTGACAGGATCCCTTTAAAATGATGTTAACGCCGTCTAAACTTCAGTGTTCAGAGGCATCTGTTTTTAATGGGAGGCGTTACAAGTGAGATGTGTGATGACTGTCCTCTGCCCTCCTGATCTCACTTCAGAGCTGTGTGTGATTATTACTGACATATCTTCAGGTATCTCTCAGCTTCAGCTTCTCACAGGCAGACAGCAATTGCAATACAGCAGAGCTGTGAAAGCTGCAGCTAATGAATTTGTAAGAAGAGGTTAGTCATGTCTCCCCATTATTAAAAGCAGAGATCCGAGTCTTCCCTATAGCATAGAACAGCTCATTTGCATATAAGAAAAATGTGGATTTCTCTGGACTAAGACATTGGTTTTTAGATATAGAAGTATCACTTAATTAATCTTCCTATGACCTACATTCACATACAGATGGCTTACAAGGGTTGATTCTACTGACAGATTCCTTTTAATGGCCATTGATGGCGCTACTTGCTGTAGGACATTGTTCCAGTAGTTTCATTATGCTTCACTTGTGGAGAATACACCTTTTTTTAAACTGCCAGCTGTCATAGGTGGTAGTTACGGACAAAGGGGTAACTATCAGGATGGCAGAGATGGGCTAAGGAAATCAGGGAAGCTAGTCTGACCCTGCAGACTGGGGTTCCCGAACTGACCCTGTACCCAGAAATACCTCTAAAGGTGAGGATGACTGTGCTGCCAACCTTGCCCTGCTCCTGACCAGCCTTAGGCTGTAACTCCCACACTTCCAACCACAGACCAGGATAATCATAACAACTCCAAGGAAGAGCTATATTCTAAAACTCCAGCAGAAACTACAAACAGCAAAACACAGGTCATAGAGTTCATTCACTCTACTGGCGACACCGGCTGGCAGGAAATGGAATTATTCAACCGCTGGGGGAGTGGTCACCTGACACACAAACAGCAGCTCACCTGCAGAGCCACAGGAGTTAACCCTTTATAGACTGAAGGAAATTAACTCCATTTATTTACTGCTGCAATTCAGACACTGCAAAGCAGTCTACAAGTGACTCCATCGCCTTATACATGGTATTAATTCTGTGCTGTTCTCAGCCTCATTTATCTGACTTTCAAAACACCAGGACATAGTTTCTGGAGGATATCCGGGGTCAGCCACAGTGAGCTGCACTCCTGATCTCACATTAACATACAGGTAGATTATCAGTGTCAATATAGGGTGATTTAAAAAACTAAATACATGTAAGGGTTTGCCTCTTGCCTTGTGCACCTCCTCATTTACTTACAAAAGAAGTTCTCTTATTTATTCTTTCAAAGAACAGGAGGTTTCCTACCCCCCTCCCTCAGGGCATTAGTGCCTGGGAAAATGTAATGTTCTTCATCATCCATATAAATTGCTGGTTATCCCAAGGGTGTAGCACATCATACAGACACAAGGGGGAGCTCTAGTGTCACTCAATAATACTTGAGCTCATAAGTGACGTTGTTCTCTGCCTTCAGATGTTCTATTATTTATCCCTCCATATCTTTCTTTCTATATACAGATCTTAGTTAACGTTTTGTGAAGCTGAATTTCCAAATTAAGATAATTTAATGAAACAAATAGGCGGTAATAGTTTTAGAATGTAAAAAGCCAATAGTATGAAGGCCTATGGGGGAACGTTTATTATTCTGGAGAGTGCAATGGTGGCAAAAGACTTATAGCTCATGCAACCGATCCTCTAGGAATAAACATATATAAATAGCCTTTTTAGAGAGGAAGAAGACTTGAGCTATATTGCCACCTATTGTTGTAGCCTGTACCAAGCCTTTTCTCATGATTTAGGATAAGAAGACAAACCAGACGTTCCATATGCAGGAATGTTTGCCCTTCATCAGTGCAAAGTATGAGGTATGATTAGTCTGAACGAGAGGACTCTGGCAGGGGCTCGAATAGGAAACAATTCTTCCTATGGTTAGTGCCAAGTCTTGACCTAATAGGTGGCACAAAAGTCTAGTCCCTCTTCCTCTTTGAAGAGGTGTTTGTATGCTTTGCATGGCTGTTAGGTCTCCTTTTGACAACTTTGCACTTTCCACAATGAGAAACATTCCCTCTCGGACCCTTTGTCAGAATCCCCCCACCCACCCAACCAAATCAGACATCAAACACCCCAAACCACGTCTGCAAATGGAGTTTCTGGTTTCACCTCTTATTCCATATCATGTAACAAGGCTCATTAACAGGTGTTCATTGACTTTTAGGATTGCTACATCCAATAGATGGCGCTAGAAGTCAAGTCCTCTTCCCCTATGAAAAGGCTATTTTGAAAAAGTATATAGTCACATACCACATGTGGGTGCCCTCTATATGTTCACGTGAATGGGGTAAGCTGTGTATGGAAAACCCTTGTAGGCCTTAATTGGACCATTATCTATGGCATCTCCTAGAGACAGTAAGTGACTTTTTCCAGAATCATGTTGGTTAATATAGGAGTAGAGGTGTTACAACCCTTCGGACCTTGAGGGCCAAATTCAGCTGAAAGATGATCGCAAACCACATTTAGCTCTCGCCCCCTCATAGTAGGGACACCCAGATGTAATGACAGACAAGGCTTCCATAGACCTCACACTGAGGCAGTGTACCAAGATCCAGGGGTTCTTACCTTACCCCCATTCTGATCTGCCTTTTGCTAGTTCTGGTGCTCAAGCACCAAGCTGGGAGACAGTCGTTAGCCACACATCACGGCCTGTGAGTCACATGTGGCTCCTGAGCTACAGATTTGGGATCCCTGATGTAGAGCTTCTATATTCCTGTGCAGTTTTAATACCTCTTTGCTCTCTGGCTTCACTTTCCAATATGTTTATTGCATTTTTACGAGTATTCACACCCATTGTGCTTTTAGCAAGGCCTAAATCTCAGATTGTATCCAAAAATTACCTATGGGTTCTTTTCTGACCATTTCTACACATATGGCAAATTGCAGTAGTTACCGTATATACTCGTGTATAAGCCGAGTTTTTCAGCCCAAAAATTGGGCTGAAAAGTCCCCCCCTCGGCTTATACACGAGTCACTATACAGGGTGAGTGGGGTGGGGGCTGTGTCGGGCTGGGGAGGCAGGAGGAGGCGGTGGGGATACTGTATATTGAGCGGCCCCGTCACGTGGGGCCGCTCATTACATATGCACTGCATCCCCCTGTCAATCAGCGCCAGGGGGAGCAGTGCATATCTGTAGATAATGCCCCCAAACTGCTGGCACACGTCCCCCCCTGTTGTAAGGCCCCCCCTGCTGAATACTTACCATCCCTGGTCTTCAGCAGCACCTCCGCGCCGGTCCTCTGTGCTCCGGTCCTCCGTGGTCCCGTCCTCTGTGCTCCGTTCCCCGGCTGTATCATGTGACCGGCTGGGTCGCAGAAGCGATGACGTCATCGCTTCTGCGACGCGCGGGGACCCCGGATGCAGCCGGGGAACGGAGCACAGAGGACGGGACCAAGGTGGACCGGAGCACAGAGGACCGGCGCGGAGGTGCTGCTGAAGACCAGGGATGGTAAGTAATCAGCAGGGGAAGCCTTACAACAGGGGGGGACGTGTGCCAGCATTTGTGTGGGGCTGCTGTATATAGGGGCTGCAATACTACTGGGGCTGCTGTATATAGGGGCTGCTGTATACACCACTGGGGCTGCAATACCACTGGGGCTGCTGTATATAGGGGCTGCAATACCACTTTGGCTGCAATACCACTGGGGCTGCTGTATATAGGGGCTGCTGTATACACCACTGGGGCTGCAATACCACTGGGGCTGCTGTATATAGGGGCTGCTGTATACACCACTGGGGCTGCAATACCACTGGGGCTGCTGTATATAGGGGCTGCAATACCACTGGGGCTGCAATACCACTGGGGCTGCTGTATATAGGGGCTGCTGTATACACCACTGGGGCTGCAATACCACTGGGGCTGCTGTATATAGGGGCTGCAATACCACTGGGGCTGCTGTATATACCACTGGGGGCTGCTGTATATACCACTGGGGGCTGCTGTATATACCAATGGGGCTGCTGTATATACCACTGGGGCTGCTGTATATAGGGGCTGCAATACCACTGGGGCTGCTGTATATAGGGGCTGCAATACCACTGGGGCTGCTGTATATAGGGGCTGCTGTATACACCACTGGGGCTGCAATACCACTGGGGCTGCAATACCACTGGGGCTGCTGTATATAGGGGCTGCAATACCACTGGGGCTGCAATACCACTGGGGCTGCTGTATATAGGGGCTGCTGTATACACCACTGGGGCTGCAATACCACTGGGGCTGCTGTATATAGGGGCTGCAATACCACTGGGGCTGCAATACCACTGGGGCTGCTGTATATAGGGGCTGCTGTATACACCACTGGGGCTGCAATACCACTGGGGCTGCTGTATATAGGGGCTGCAATACCACTGGGGCTGCTGTATATACCACTGGGGGCTGCTGTATATACCACTGGGGGCTGCTGTATATACCAATGGGGCTGCTGTATATACCACTGGGGCTGCTGTATATAGGGGCTGCAATACCACTGGGGCTGCTGTATATAGGGGCTGCAATACCACTGGGGCTGCTGTATATAGGGGCTGCTGTATACACCACTGGGGCTGCAATACCACTGGGGCTGCAATACCACTGGGGCTGCTGTATATAGGGGCTGCAATACCACTGGGGCTGCAATACCACTGGGGCTGCTGTATATAGGGGCTGCTGTATACACCACTGGGGCTGCAATACCACTGGGGCTGCTGTATATAGGGGCTGCAATACCACTGGGGGCTGCTGTATATACCACTGGGGGCTGCTGTATATACCACTGGGGGCTGCTGTATATACCAATGGGGCTGCTGTATATACCACTGTGGCTGCTGTATATACCACTGGGAGCTGCTGTATATACCACTGGGGGCTGCTGTATATCATACTGCTGGGGCCTGTATACTACTGCTGGGGGCTGTATACCTGTGCTGGGGTCCACCCTCAGCTTATACGCGAGTCAATAGATTTTCCCAGGTTTTGGGGGCAAAAGTAGGGGGGTCGGCTTATACACGGGTCGGCTTATACACGAGTATATACGGTAATATTCCTCCAATTTTACAAATATTCTGCAGAAGAGTAATTGAATTTAGGACGATTAGGAAGGGTGGCTGGCTATTGGCTTCTAATGCATGCCTGCCCCCTGATAACACCTGTTTTCGTGCAGTCACAAGCAAGGCTGTGGAGTCGGAGTCTGTATCCATTTTGGTGGCATTGGAGTCGGGTTCAGGGAAATTGAGGACTCTGAGTTGGATGTTTGGCTTACTGACTTCACAGCCCTAGTTGTGGAGTTGGGGTCATGAAGTCTGAGTCTGTGTCTATTTTGGTGGAGTTGGATTCAGGGAAGTTGAGGGGTTTGAGTCAGATGTTTAGCTTACCGACTCCACAGCACTGGTTCATGGCTTGAATCTTGCTTGTAATAAAAGCCACCCTCTGACAAAGACTGATGGCATATGTGCTGGTGTGCTATGTCGTAGCATAATTTCTGCTGTAGTAGGTGACTACCCGTATTAACTATTCTTACTTATCACAGCTTGTCTTTTACGTTCTTAGCTTCCCTCTACACAAGGCCCAAATTGGCAATCTACCCCAAAAGGCAGATTCTAGGTAGGCTGCAGTATTAGCACAAATAGTGAGCCACCCCTTCCTAGTTTTACGGCCACCGGTCCTTTAAGTTTTCTTATTGGGTACAGTTTGCAAATATGCACACACAAACGCTTCATTCAGAAAGCCGCAAGAGCTACAGTTGAGATACTAGGCAGCATCTTGGGGCTAGTGGGATTAGGTATGGTATGTTGTGTATGTTCAGTGTGATCCTATGTGATGTGAATGGTGTGTTGGTGGAATATATGCACTGCAGATCCATTCATACATGTCTTTTCAGATAGTTCAGCGAATTTCAGCAATGGAGATGTGCACTGAGAGACTTAAAGTGAACCTGTCATCAGTTATTTTGCATAAGAGCTGCAGCCACAACTATTAAGACCTTATATACAGCATTCTGGAATGCTGTATATAAGTTCCCAGGCTGATCTGCATAATGTAAAAAAAAGCCAGCTATTATACTTACCTGGGAGAAGGGGGGTTCAGTAAAATGGGTGTGACTGGTCTTGTTTCGGCACCTCCTTTCTTCTTGTGATCGCATCCTCCTTCTCTGCGTCTCGTGGGTGATGTGTCCTATGTCACACACACACACAGTCGCCTCCATTGTGCTCCTACACACGCACTTCTCTCTGCCCTGCTAAGGACAGAACAAAGTACTGTATTGCACAGGAGCAGGGAAAGGTAATAAAATTTCAGCGTAGTGTGCATGCGCAGGCTTTCTTTGTCTTTTTCCTGCGCCTGCGCAATACAGTACTTTGCTCTGTCCTCAGCAAGGCAGAGAAGTGCGTGTGCAGGAGCACGATGGAAGTGAGTGTGTGTGGATGACATAGGACGCATCATCCACCAGAAGCAGCGAAGGACGGTAGTTACAAGATGAAAAGAAGCGCCGGACCAAGACCAGGAAAATTAATCTTACTGAACCGCCCCTGAGGTAAGTATAATAAAAATAGATTTTTTTACATTATACAGATCGGCCTGGTGACTTAAATACATTGTTGGCAGCAGTTTATATGCAAAAAAACTGCTGACAGGTTCCCTTTAAGGATGTGAGATTTTATAGTTTTTGATGTTGTGCCAGTGTGATCAAATTTTTATCTACACAGAAAAACCCTTTAAGGCTCCTTTCACAGCTGTGTTTATATGTAATTCGCAGCAGACCCGGTAGATATTGTCGGATCTGGAGTGTAATGGCCAACTTGTGGCACCGATCCGGCAAGTCCCATTCATTCTCTATGGGGTTTGCAGTCAGGTGCGGCAATTGTAGTTTTGCCAGATCTGGCACTTGCGGCCGTGCAAAAAAAAAGCTGCTCGTTTTTTTCGGTGCTGCAAGTGCTGGGTCCGGCAAAACTACACTTGCCGCACCAGACTACAAGCCTCATAGAGAATGAATGGGACTAGCCGGATCGGTGACGCAAGTCGGCCCGCTGTTATGCGGCAGATCCGATGACATCTGCTGGATCTGCCGCGAATTACATATAAACGCAGTGAAAGCAGCATGAGTTCATTGTTCTAACTTTACTTTAAATGTGTCTGTTGCATTTTATAGTGGTGTCTGCTGCCTTCAGTCATTTGCATTGCCATATAAACTATTTCTTCTAATCTATAAATATATATATATATATAAAAAAGAACCTGGCCTGTATCCATAGACTGCCCTATAAATATTCCAAACATACTTTTTATCTAAGTGATAAACGCTTACACCAGGAGGCGATATGTAGATCACGTGACCCCATCAGGGGAGCTGCTCATGTCATTAATATGGATTGCTGCTAACTTTTTTGAGACTGTGGTATTCTGTAATCCTCCTGTGTACGTCTGGTTATACAGCCTGTCTCTGAGGCCCCAGCATTTTATACTTGCAATTAATTTGTTAGTGTCGATTGTTTTATGGGAATATCGTGTTTGCATGAAAGTCAGATTAGGCGCCTCTGAGGAGCCATGCATAAAGACCTGGATAGACTGCAGGAACACAGCTAGACTTCATTTCCAGATGATAGAATTTCATTTAAAAGATAAAAATTATTGGATTGAAATAAATATTAAAAATATAAATAATTATTTAGAAGATCTGCAAAGGCTTGTTGTTGACCTATCCTAGGGTCAGATCAATGTGGGTACGACACGCGGCACACAGGTATTGCACTTTCTTTTTGCTTTCGAAGGTGAAAAAAAACACTGCAAAAGCATTGAAAGAATTGACATAATGCGTCTGTGAAAAACACAGCTTTCCATTTCATTTAGGAAAAATAAGTGTATGTATGAGATGTCTGGAATCTCATAGCTTTTGCTGTTAGTATAAAAAGCAGCTTTTAATTTTCATACAACTCAAGAAAAAATGCAGCAAAGCTGCAAAGTCTGAACATATCCTTATGTCGTGGGCAAGACCATACCAAATTGCTTTTTTTTGTGTGTGTACCCACATGAACCTAGGGGGGACTGGCATTTCAGGGTAAGGAGGTCACCAACACACACATTAATATATGCATGCATTGACGTGTGTGTGTGTGTATAAACATATATATATATGTATATATATTATATCTATATATTTTATATATAGATATAATTATATATGTGTATATGTTGTATATAAAATATATAGGAAAATTAAGCAGCAAAACTGTAGGTATGGGTGCCAGTACACAGGTTGTAATCCCCAACCTATGGTATGTAAAGAAGGCACAAAAAGTAGGCAGCTTTCACGAGCGAGCTCCATTCAAATAAAGCTATGTACCCCATTTTGTAGCCCATGTGAACATATCGCAACGTTTTGGCTCAAGTAAGTGAACCAAAATGCTGTCACCTGTTCACATGAGTCAATAAATAAACCAGTTTTGTATGGAATTTGCTACTGAGTGCTGCCCCCACTTTCTTTATGTGTGTGTATATTTTTTGAGGGGAGATGACCGCTGATAGAGGGAGTGCTTTCCTTATTCCAACTTATGTGTAGCTGTCACTATTGAAGGTGGTATATAGGGGATAAACTGGGGTCAATGAGAACACTGAATGTAGCAGTTGTGGCAGCGCTCCGGCTATATATATCAGCTGGGCTCCTTTAGCTGATCTCATGGTACCTGTTATGTCAGAAAGTATATATCAGTCATGGAGCACTCATGTAGGTCATCTGTTGTATAGGGTTAAAGTGACAGCGCAGAATGACTCTTCAAACCAAGTAGCAGACACTCGGACAACATATTGTGGATGATAATTTAAACCCTCCTTCCCACCTATTAGTTTTCCCTCAATCTCGACCTCACCTCTCTTCTTTGGTTGATGGCTCTGGCTTTATAGAGCCAGAGAAGGGCAAAGATAGTAGAAACCAAGCGGGTGCGAAGCTGTCTTTAATGTTTGACCCCACCATGATGCACGAGCTCCTGTACTTGGTTTAAACAGTCATTAGGTGCTGACAGAGCCCCTTTTAAGGGTTTGAAGGAAACTAATGACCTTGAAATACATCCAATCTGCAGCAGGAGAAACTGCTTCCTTCCGGTGGGAACTGTCAATCGGACGCGCCGCCTGCTTGACTGCAAAGAAGCTCTACAAAATGTTTTACATGCAAATGATTTACTTTCCAACTACCTCCATCACCCTGGCAGTGTTCTCTCCAGATCGGATAGTATTCTCAGTGTGACCAGTTACCTTTAGTGATTTCATGTGACTTTAAGAGACGAGTTTTCCTGCAGACAAATTGCTGGGTGGTCAGAAGATTGCACGGGGCGTCCAGCAGCTGACACCATCCGAACGTCCCAGGTGCAGGAGGCGGGAATACTGGCAAAGGGAGGAGCGACAGATGGACGGAAGAGAATGGCAAATTACTAATTCATGACTCCATTCATCTTGTATAATGGTTTATTTATAAGCAGTCTGCACATTTCACGGCTCAGTCCAGCAGGTCAGGGATGTAATAACAGTTACATTACTGTACAGCACGCCTCTGTGTCGGCTTCTTTGAGCCCCAGCCCCAGACAGCGAGTGAGGCCGACAGGCTTACTCACCATGACCACATTGTCAGCCGCTCTCCACTTACGGGATGTCATCATGTGGCTTATAATGAGTGGCGCGTCAGGTTACTGTGACCTTTTTTTACTGGTACATGAAATTATGATTTTTCTTTTTTTGCTCTGTTTAATGGCCCCGGCATCAGATGTACGGACGCTCCTGTGTTTCTGTAGAATGAAGTGAAGCTCGTCAGTGCAGCATGATGAGCATTCAGCGTCCTGTACATCATGGCTGTAAGGCTTCTGTCTGCTCCGATTACTTCCATCTTATTGTTCATAGACAGAGCATCAGCGTAAGGTTAACATATTGTTTCATGATTATAGCAGTTTTGTCATCCTGGCGCTGGAACTTGATTTTCTAGGCTTGATTTCCTTCCTTTTCATTTTCACAGGCTCTTGCCCCCTTTCATTTCTTTAGCAAATAGCCATACTCATTAACCTTGTGATCCCTTTACACATTTGAATGCTTTTTCTATTGAGTTGTTGAATCACACATTACTCTTGTGCGAATTATAGAATCTAATCTAAATGTTCATTTCTGTGAATTATGTAGTTAGGGTATATTAAGAGATGTATGTGCTCTACAGACAGATATTCACTCCCGGTGTGAGGTTGGGTTCACACAAGGACGTGAAGTGCCAGGCTGAGATGCACCAAACATCAAATAGAAGAATGAAAAAAGAATCCACTTTTGGTACTAATGTTTACTTATGTACCATATTTTTCGCTTTATAAGACACATCGGATTATAAAATGCACCCCAAATTTGGTGAAGGAAAAAAGAACAAAATAATTCTTGATGTTAAATGGGGTCTGTCTTATAATGCCTGTGTCAGCCTTACAATCATTATATATGTCCCCCATCCTGGTACATGAACACCCCCCCAATCCTGGTATATATGCCCCGATTCTGGCACACTGGCCCCCGATGCTGGCACACTGGCCCCCGATGCTGGCACACTGGTCCCATCACCCTGTGCTGGCACACTGTCTCCCCTGTGCTGGCACGCTGTCTCCCCTGTGCTGGCACACAGAACCTGCACCCTAGTGCACACTTCAAAAAATAAACAACATCGTACTCGCCTCTCTCAATCGCTCCCTGCGCTGCAGCCTTCAATCTGTCTGTCTGCTCTAGCCGGCATCCAGTCATGTGAGCAGCGTGCGGTGATGTGATGACATCACTGTGCAGCGACGCTCACATGACTGGATTCCAGCGTAGACAGCGGGGATGGTGTGGACAGCAGGGAGCAATGGAGCTAAGTGAGTATGACATCGCTGGGATAGTCAGTGCTTTCCATGCAATGAAAGTATGGAAAGCTCTGACTTCACATAGGCTGCAGCCGCTGAGCTGTAGAACCACTAGTAGGCTCCGCGGGATGCAGTGCATATTACATGAGCCTAATCAGCAGCCCCACGTGACCATGGACCGCAGCTGCAGCCTATTCCTTGCTCTCTCCAGGTCTCCACAGGCCCCCCCTCCCCTACTGCAGAGCTACTAGTTTCGCATTATAAGACGCACCCTCCACTTTCTCCAAAAATTTAGGGGAACAAAAGTGCGTCTTATAATGTGAAATATACGGTACTTACAAAGTTTGTGGTTTTTTTTTTTTCATACAAAGAAAAAACAAATCCTAAGGTCGAATAGGCCATGTTCTTAATTTTCCCCCTGGTCTACAGTACTGTAGAAAACCACAAGCCCACGGGCATTATAAATACACATTTTAAGCACCACTCTGGCATATTTTTTTTGCTGGCATAGTGCCTTAGATATAAGTCCCATACCACAGTTAGGCCCCTTTCACATAAGCATACCGCATTTGCCGCTTAATGGCCGCTCTTGCGGCAAGCGCCATGAATTGTCTATGGGGCTTGCGGTCAGATGCGGCAAGTGCGGTTTTGCTGGTTGCGGCAGATGCGGCAATTACAGCCGCGAAAAAAAACGTGATCAGCAGCATTTATTTTCACGGCCGCAAGTGCCGCATCTGCTGCAACCACACTTGTCGCACCTGCTGCAAGCCCCATAGACAATGCATGGGGCTCGCCACAAGTGCGGCCGTTAGGTGGCAGATGCAGTAAATCTGCATCTGCCGCATTTTTTCAAAAATGCCTATGTGAAAGCAGCCTTAGAAATGAGGGCGCCCGTGGATATCCTGGTTCTGGAGGTCCTACTGGACTATATATAAAGTTCTATTCTGGACCCAATCGTGACCTGAACTTCATTGGAAGTCACTGATTGGGCTGCTACACTTACAGTCAGCCATAAACAAAGCACTTCTGAGAAATGAGGGCCGTGCTTTATTGTACACCCTACACTGCAAGTGGCTCGCATTGGGCTAAGCACCAAGTGTACCCGATCACAGCGATGCTTGCTCCAGAAGTTTGCGTGAATAAAGCCCCTGGACTCCGAACCCAAACACTGATATTTTTTGTTGAGTCTGTGTTTGGTACAAACACTGAACTTTAAAGTTCAGTTCCCTCATCCCTACCTCTAGTTTTATACTCGCCCTCTGGTGTTTTCACCTTTTATCAGCACTACCCTGGTCCCACGACGCCATCTTGTAACCACTACTTTGGGCTGGTGGGAAGTCAGAAGTTCCATCACAAGCTCTCAGGCTCTCATAGACTTGCATTAAAGAGTGCTCTCTTGCTTGCTTCATGAAATACTGGAGCAGCTGGCAGGTCAAACACTGCTGAAGACCAACGTAAGTGGCGCAGATAAAAGGTGACAACGCCAGATGGTGAATATAAGACTGGTGACCGGGAACTTGGATTAAAAGTACCACTCCAGTGGTGAAAATAAAAAAGTCAATTGGAGTGATGTATTAAAATAGCACAGTGCACTAATATGGTATCACTGTATAACATGGCAACATAAAGGCCAGAATTATTAAACAAAACTGGACACCAATCTAGAGAACGCACTTCCTAATAGGACAGTGGAGAGCAGATACATTACATAGACAGCACATTGATTGGAATAGGGTCAGTATATTGCTTTATTACCATTGTTGTGGAGCACACTAGTCGTCCCAGCAGCAGGACACTTTGTGACCCGTGAATTGTCTTTTTCATTACCGGTAATTATTTTTCAGTATTTCTATGTGGAGTGCTTGTTTTTCTTGTATCAGAGCAGCTCCACACAGATGACCTGCAACCAAATTGTTGTAGCTAAAGGTCTTTTCATGCAGGACGATGATCGTCAGAAAAAATGTTAATTGTAACGGTTGTTCCCTATCATTAGCTTTGAAGTCATACCCAGCAATCGGCCAACAAATGAGGCATGAATAAAAAATCAATTGTCGGCAGCATATCTTTGCATGTCATCATGCAAGTGGGGCTGACAATAGCGCAAGCCATGTTAAAGGGAATGTCAGCAGGTTTTAGCTATATAATCTGATAGTAACATAAAATAGGGCAAGAAAGCTTGATTCCAGGGATGTATCATTGGGCTACACTTGTAGTTTTCCTAGAATACCTGTTTTGTCTGAGATGTAGCAGAACTAAGAATTAAAGGGGCTGTCCACTACTCAGACAACCCCTTCTAAATCCCTTTTAAAGTAACAGCACTTACACGCCATTCCAGTGGTGTCGGCACTAGCTCTCTCGGTGTTCATGTTAGTCTTGTGTCACGCGAGTCCTGCAGCCAATCTGTGCCATCTGACTTATCATATACAGTGGGTGAAATAAGTATTGAACACATCACCAATTTTCTATGTAAATATACAGTGGGTATGGAAAGTATTCAGACCTCTTTAAATCTTTCACTCTTTGTTTCATTACAGCCATTTGGTGAATTCAAAAAAGTTCATTTTTTTCTTATTAATGTACACTCTGCACCCCATCTTGACTGAGAATAACTGAAATGTAGAAATTTGTGCAAATTTACGAGAAGAGAGGGTGAGGAGCCGCCAATGTCTTTTTTTTTTTTTGGCACACCCTACATTCGATAACTCTGTTTTAACCCCCAGTGCGAGTCATTCAAAGACTGCAAGCTGTGCCGAGCTCCGAGTGTACAGCTGTGCTCACTCCAGAGGCTAACTTGCGTAAAGCACCCAAAGACTCAGCTATGGTGTTTGTTTCGCTCATTCCTACCCTTAATGACTTCTTTTTTTTTGAGTATTGGGTGTTAATCTCTTTACTTTTTCCGTATTCAAGATAGCTCTAAACTATATTTGATTGACTCTTGTGTCTGTAAGTACATTACTAAGTACTATAGTGACTACAAAGGACCAGTAAGATATATTTATTGTATGAAAATGTGTTGATGCATATACTGTATCTTTATGTATCAAAATTGTGGCCCAATCTTGTTTTGTCTAACATGGCACCAGTACCTCTTTTCGACTAATCCTGTGTGTCCCCAAAAATAAGGCTTTCTCTGAAATTAAGCCCTAGCAGGAATTTTCTACCTTTCTGGAGTATGCTTAAAATATACCGTAAGCCCTACTACAAAATAAGCCCCAGTTGCAGCTCAGTAAGGAAGTGTCCAGGCAGTGAACAAACTTAAAGAATGCAGCACTGCACTTTATTAAAATGAGAGGACACCCCAAAAAAGAGTGACCCAAAAGAAAGCAGACACCCCTAAAAAGAATTGCAGTCACCAGACTATAAACAATAACAAGTGGATACTGCATCTGGGCTCTTGCACAGAGATCTGCGTCGCTGTCACGTCTCTCGCCAGGCTGATCTCAAATTGGCTCACAGTGTCCCTCCACTCTCACAAACACATTGGGTCATGTACCGCTCTGCTCTCACACATCTTGTTGTAGTATCACTCTGCACACACATACATCGGGTTGTAGTATCACTCCGCTCTTGTACATATACATCTGGTCGCAGTGTCGCTCCTCTCTCATACATACACCGAGTCCAAGTATCACTCTGCTCTCACACACACATCTGGTCGCAGTACCACTCTGCTCTCACACACACACCTGGTCGCAGTACCACTCCGCTCTCACACACACATCGGATCGCAGTACCACTCCGCTCTCACACACACATCTGGTCGCAGTACCACTCTGCTCTCACACACACATCTGGTCGCAGTACCACTCTGCTCTCACACACACATCTGGTCGCAGTACCACTCCGCTCTCACACGCACATCTGGTCGCAGTACCACTCCGCTCTCACACACACATCTGGTCGCAGTACCATTCCGCTCTCACACGCACATCTGGTCGCAGTACCACTCCGCTCTCACACACAAATCTGGTCGAAGTAATACTCCTGCTCTCAAACACACATCTGGTCGCAGTATCACTCCATTCTCACACGCACATCTGGTCACAGTACCACTCTGCTCTCACACACACATCTGGTCGCAGTACCACTCCGCTCTCTCACACACATCTGGTCGCAGTACCACTCCACTCTCACACACACATTTGGCCGCAGTACCATTCTGCTCTCACACGCACATCTGGTCGCAGTACCACTCCGCTCTCACACACACATCTGGTCGCAGTACCACTCCGCTCTCACACACAAATCTGGTTGTAGTACCACTCCGCTCTCACACACACATCTGGTAGCAGTACTACTCTGCTCTCTCACACACATCTGGTCGCAGTACTACTCTGCTCTCTCACACACATCTGGTCGCAGTACCAGTTCGCTCTCACACACACATTTGGTCTCAGTACCACTCCGCTCTCACACACACATCTGGTTGCAGTACCACTTTTCTTTCACACGCATACTTTGGGTCACAGTATCACTCCAATCTCACACACACATCTGGTCGCAGTACCACTCCGCTCTCACACACACATCTGGTCGCAGTACCACTCCGCTCTCTCATACACATCTGGTCGCAGTACCACTCCGCTCTCACACACACATCTGGTCGCAGTACCACTCCGCTCTCACACACACATCTGGTCGCAGTACCACTCCGCTCTCACACACAAATCTGGTCGCAGTACTACTCCGCTCTCTCACACACATCTGGTCGCAGTACCAGTTCGCTCTCACACACACATTTGGTCTCAGTACCACTCCGCTCTCATACACACATCTGGTTGCAGTACCACTTTTCTTTCACACGCATACTTTGGGTCACAGTATCACTCCAATCTCACACACACATCGGATCGCAGTATCACTCCATTCTCACAAACACATCTGGTCACAGTACCACTCCGCTCTCACACACACATCTGGTCGCAGTACCACTCCGCTCTCACACACACATCTGGTCGCAGTACCACTCCGCTCTCACACACAAATCTGGTTGTAGTACTACTCTGCTCTCTCACACACATCTGGTCACAGTACCAGTTCGCTCTCACACACACATTTGGTCTCAGTACCACTCTGCTCTCACACACACATCTGGTCGCAGTACCACTTTTCTTTCACACGCATACTTTGGGTCACAGTATCACTCCAATGTCACACACACATCTGGTCGCAGTACCACTCCGCTCTCACACACACATCTGGTCGCAGTACCACTCCGCTCTCTCATACACATCTGGTCGCAGTACCACTCCGCTCTCTCATACACATCTGGTCGCAGTACCACTCCGCTCTCACACACACATCTGGTCGCAGTACCACTCCGCTCTCACACACACATCTGGTCGCAGTACCACTCCGCTCTCACACACAAATCTGGTCGCAGTACTACTCCGCTCTCTCACACACATCTGGTCGCAGTACCAGTTCGCTCTCACACACACATTTGGTCTCAGTACCACTCCGCTCTCATACACACATCTGGTTGCAGTACCACTTTTCTTTCACACGCATACTTTGGGTCACAGTATCACTCCAATCTCACACACACATCGGATCGCAGTATCACTCCATTCTCACAAACACATCTGGTCACAGTACCACTCCGCTCTCACACACACATCTGGTCGCAGTACCACTCCGCTCTCACACACACATCTGGTCGCAGTACCACTCCGCTCTCACACACACATTTGGTCTCAGTACCACTCCGCTCTCACACACACATCTGGTCGCAGTACCACTTTTCTTTCACACGCATACTTTGGGTCACAGTATCACTCCAATCTCACACACACATCTGGTCGCAGTACCACTCCGCTCTCACACACACATCTGGTCGCAGTACCACTCCGTTCTCTCATACACATCTGGTCGCAGTACCACTCCGCTCTCTCATACACATCTGGTCGCAGTACCACTCCGCTCTCACACACACATCTGGTCGCAGTACCACTCCGCTCTCACACACAAATCTGGTCGCAGTACTACTTCGCTCTCTCACACACATCTGGTCGCAGTACCAGTTCGCTCTCACACACACATTTGGTCTCAGTACCACTCCGCTCTCATACACACATCTGGTTGCAGTACCACTTTTCTTTCACACGCATACTTTGGGTCACAGTATCACTCCAATCTCACACACACATCGGATCGCAGTATCACTCCATTCTCACAAACACATCTGGTCACAGTACCACTCCGCTCTCACACACACATCTGGTCACAGTACCACTCCGCTCTCACACACACATCTGGTCGCAGTACCACTCCGCTCTCACACACACATCTGGTCGCAGTACCACTCCGCTCTCTCACACACATCTGGTCGCAGTACCACTCCGCTCTCACACACACATCTGGTCGCAGTACCACTTCGCTCTCACACACACATCTGGTCGCAGTACCACTCCGCTCTCACACACAAATCTGGTCGCAGTACTACTGCGCTCTCTCACACACATCTGGTCGCAGTACCAGTTCGCTCTCACACACACATTTGGTCTCAGTACTACTCCGCTCTCATACACACATCTGGTTGCAGTACCACTTTTCTTTCACACGCATACTTTGGGTCACAGTATCACTCCAATCTCTCACACACATCGGATCGCAGTATCACTCCATTCTCACAAACACATCTGGTCACAGTACCACTCCGCTCTCACACACACATCTGGTCGCAGTACCACTCCGCTCTCACACACACATCTGGTCGCAGTACCACTCCGCTCTCGCACACACATCTGGTCGCAGTACCACTCCGCTCTCGCACACAAATCTGGTCGCAGTACCACTCCGCTCTCTCACACACATCTGGTCGCAGTACCACTCCGCTCTCACACACACATCTGGTTGCAGTACCACTTTTCTTTCACACGCATACTTTGGGTCACAGTATCACTCCAATCTCATACACACATCGGATCGCAGTATCACTCCATTCTCACAAACACATCTGGTCACAGTACCACTCCGCTCTCACACACACATCTGGTCGCAGTACCACTCCGCTTTCACACACACATCTGGTCGCAGTACCACTCCGCTCTCTCACACACATCTGGTCGCAGTACCACTCCGCTCTCACACACACATCTGGTCGCAGTACCACTCCGCTCTCGCACACACATTTGGTCTCAGTACCACTCCGCTCTCACACACTCATCTGGTTGCAGTACCACTTTTCTTTCACACGCATACTTTGGGTCAGAGTATCACTCCGATATCGCACACACATCGGATCGCAGTATCACTCCACTCTCACACACACATCTGGTCACAGTACCACTCCACTCTCACACACACATCTGGTCGCAGTACCACTCCGCTCTCACACACACATCTGGTCGCAGTACCACTCCGCTCTCACACACACACACACACACACACATCTGGTCGCAGTACCACTTTTCTTTCACACGCATACTTTGGGTCACAGTATCACTCCGATCTCGCACACACATCGGATCGCAGTATCACTCCACTCCTCCACACATACATCAGGTCGCAGTATCACTCCATTCTCGAACACATACATCGGCGCGAGTGATACTGCTTCCAGCCATCAGGCAGAGCAAACCACTGTGGAATGTAAGAAGTGACAGCGATGCATAGATGTAAAAATATGTTTCAAACTTTGAATCACCCCCATTCGCCCCAGTAATAATTAACATCAACATATTTGGTATTTATTCAATCTATCAAACGAAACACCTTTTAATGATCACCCGTAAAATTTAGAGTGGTTATCTGTGTCACGTATAAATCTAGCTAGGAATGGTAACTTGGAATCTTCTAACTCTAGTGTGTAATCTAATCAGTGTTCTGATTCTGCTCTGATCTACACTTCCATTTGGTCATCACATAACAGCTTCTATATGATTTGCATTCTTGTGATCACATGCAGACCTCTTTTTCTGCTTCACTCAATTTAGACCTTTACCAAATTACCTCTAAAACGTTAATTCCATAAACCTTTCTAAAACCTGTTTATAGTGTAGCCTGGAGTATTCGGATTTGCTTCTATAAGTGCTCTTTCCAGCTCTCCAGTTTGTTCTGAAGCTTCATAGACTTGCATTATAAAAGTGACTTCTGGTCCACACACACTTCTATTGTGATCCGGTGAATAGTTGGAATTGGAGTTACATGAGTCAGAAGAGGGCATGAGCGGAATTTTAAACCAATGAGAACAACGATCAGTATTTTAATATAACTAACACACTTAAGTTTGAAAATAAGTTTGTTTAGGGGTGTTTCTTTAAGAAGTGGAAGAGAAAGCAGTCGGCATAAGACTGCAAGTTAACAAATCACATATGAGTGGTTACGTGACAACAGTCAGGAGTGAGAGCCAAGGAAATCCTATCAGTGAGGACATTACACACAATTATGCTTTCAGCATGTTATACATGTCCCAGGTAAAACCTGTAATTTGGCAAAAGTTTAAAACAACCAAATGGTGTCTGTTGTAGTTTGCAAAGTTCATTCCAGTATTTGGCATCACTTCCCATCTTCCTTGTCACTTAATAAATATCTAAAAAAATGAGAGACACAACAGAGCGCAAATGGTCTTATCGCTAAAGAGGATTATCACATCTTTGATTGTATATGTTCACCTGAGCCAGTTGTGGAACCCACAACTGGTGTATGCATCTGTACAGCTGCCGCTGGATCAGCACTCCCACATGCAGAGTGGCGTATATACAAAAATGCAAAGGATGGTGCTTCCACAATCTGCGCTGCTGCCAAGGAAATAAGGACCACATAGGGTCTTGATGCAATGGTGTTTATACTGATGTGTTTCGGGGCTGTCCCAGCAGTACATCTTGTACCCCTGATGAAGGAGCTGGGACAGTCGCGAAACACGACGGAATAAGCACCATTGCATCAAGACCCTACGTGGTTCTTATTTCCTTGGCAGCAGCGCGGATCAGGAAAGCACCATCCTTTGGATTTTTTTTTACTTAATAACTTTGGCAGATTTGCTATTTAGGAATGAGAAACTTACGTAAATGTTTTCATTACTGTTCTTTAAACTCAACAGGAAAATCATGTACAAATTCTGATGGCCCCTAAAATCTTTCTAATCCCGATACCACAGACATCACAGTGCTGGGAACTTAATTAAATATGATCTGTGTTCATGTTTTTTAATGACGCATTGTCTGTACCCCTGGATTCTTTATGCAACTCATAGAAAGGACTGTTTAAGGGACCAAGTGAACTTAAAAATTAACTTGTCAGTTTTCTATCTTGTGTCCAAATTCCAAGAGAACATGTGGTAATTTTGCCCACAGCAGCCTACGGGCTACTAAATGTTGGTGCCATACAGAGATCTCGGATTGATGTATCCCTAGATAATTGGTAATTACATTCTTTGGAAAAAATGAAGAAAAAAAAAATAATGATTTTGCTATACTTTGCCAGAATATATTGATGCTATATGTGTCTGTAATGAGCATCCAGTGGTTTGCAGATTCCATGACTTTTTTGCATCAATGTACTGAAGTCAGAATTTGTATCACTATTGATAACCATTTTGAAACTCAATTCCTGGCAATTTTTTCCGAGTAAAAGGAATGAAAAAGAAACTGCAGTACACTGTCCAGTTCCCAGAGTGCCAGGAAGGCATGCTTCCATGATCATTTTAACTCTACACCTCAACATAAATTGCATTAAGTATTAACTAGAACTCCAGGGCACAATGGCTCCTCTACTTAGTGTTACAGTGGTATGTGATAGTGTGAAATAGATGCCATATGTTTGTTTTGGCTCAAAGAATCCGGTAATTGTTGTATTTTCCATGGGCTCTTGGGAAAATTAATTTCGCTGCGCTCAGATCAAACTCTTTACATAGCAGGGCTCACTGAGCACCTCATTGTTCTAATAAGATCAT
Organism: Allobates femoralis; assembly: GCA_033576535.1. Classification (NCBI taxonomy): domain Eukaryota; kingdom Metazoa; phylum Chordata; class Amphibia; order Anura; family Aromobatidae; genus Allobates; species Allobates femoralis. The sequence goes on along the minus strand of JARQOC010000003.1, from coordinate 719,123,562 downwards.
CCTCAGCCCGCTCACAATGTGGAGCCGCCGTACGTTCTGTATAAATGTATACGAATTATGTAATGATCTGCTCCAGGGGAAGACGGCCCCGGCTATAGAGCAGAACACGAATGTTATTGATGCATTGCCATGAAGTTGGTGAAATCTCATTATAAAGTAATGCTAGAAGTCCTGGGAGCTTGTAGTGATGTATGAAAGTGAATAGGAACTCTAATTAGTTATCTTTTATTAAAAGCTATGTATTTGTGATCCCTATGACCACTGTACATGCTGTGCACATGCTGAACTTTTTACTTAAAGAGCACATAAGTGTCCATCTTTGTTTTGTCTTACTATATTTCCTCTGACTTCCTGAATATTCCCAGTACACATGCGTGTGTGTGTACATATGTGTGTATTTGTGTGTCTACACATGTGTATATACACAGGGTGGGCCATTTATATGGATGCACCTAAATAAAATGGGAATGGTTGGTGATATCAACTTCCTGATTGTGGCACATTAGTATATGGGGTACAAAGATAGTGGGGCCATTCTTCATCAATGGAAACCTCAATGCCACTGGATATCTGAAATTGCTACATGATTCAGATATCCAGTGGCATTTAGGTTTTCATTGATTAAGAATGGTCCCACTACCTTTTACCCCATATACCACACCATACCATCAATTTTTGTGTTCCAACAGTCTTGGAGGGATCTATCCACTGTGGGTTGTGTCAGACCAATAGCGGTGGTTTTGTTTGTTAACTTCATTCACAAAAATGTTTTCCTCATCACTCATCTGAAGACAATAGTCTATGCTGTGAAGATACAAGATATGCAGCATCTGAAACAACGGATACTGGAAGCCTGTGCTAGCATTTCTTCTGCGGTGTGGCTATCAGTGTGTCAAGAGTGGGAGAAGAGGGTTACATTCACAATTCAACACAATGGGCAGCACTTTGAACACATTTTATAAGTGGTCATAAACTTGTAAGTAACTCATGAAAGAATAGTTATGTTAAAACCAAGCACACCATAGTTTTTTTAATCAAATTCTCAATAAGTTTGACGTCACATGACCCTCTTCCCATTGAAAAAAATAAAGTTGGATCCAAAATAGCCGACTTCAAAATGGCCGCCATGGTCACCACCCATCTGCAAAAGTTTTCCCCCTCCCATATACTAATGTGCCACAAACAGGAAGTTGATATCCCAAACCATTCCCATTTTATTTAGGTGAATCCATATAAATGGCCCACCCTGTATGTATGTATGTACAACCCCTGGCAAAAATTATGGAATCACCTGGCTCGGAGGATGTCCATTCAGTTATTTAATTTTGTAGAAAATAAGCAGATCAAAGATATGGCACAAAACTAAAGTCATTTCAAATGACTGAACTGTAAGAAACTGCCTAAAGGACATGGGATTCACATACAGAAAAGCTAAACATAAGCCATCATTAACACCTAAACAGAAAAAAACAAGGTTACAATGGGCTAAGGAAAAGCAATCGTGGACTGTGGATGACTGGATGAAAGTCATATTCAGTGATGAATTGCAAATCTGCATTGGGCAAGGTGATTATGCTGGAAGTTTTGTTTGGTGTCGTTCCAATGAGATTTATAAAGATGACTGCCTGAAGAGAACATGCAAATTTCCACAGTCATTGATGATATGGGGCTGCATGTCAGGTAAAGGAGGGAGATGGCTGTCATTACATCTTCAATAAATACCCAAGTTTACATTGATATTTTGGACACTCTTCTTATCCCATCAATTAAAAGGATGTTTGGGGATGATGAAATCATTTATCAAGATGATAATGCATCCTGCCATAGAGCAAATATTGTGAAAACATTCCTTGAAAGAAGACTCACAAGGTCAATGTCATGGCCTGCAAATAGTCCAGATCTCAATCCAATTGAAAATCTTTGGTGGAAGTTGAAGAAAATCGTGCATGACAAGGCTCCAACCTGCAAAGCTGAACTGGCAACAGCAATCAGAGAAAGTTGGAGCCAGATTGATGATGAGTACTGTTTGTCACTCATTAAGTCCATGCCTCAGAGACTGCAAGCTGTTATAAAAGCCAAAGGTGGTGCAACAAAATACTAGTAATGTATTTGAGTCCTTCCCTGGTGGGATAACTGGCTGGTGTCCATGTTGTAGACTCTTAACCGAGGCTCCATGGACTTCATCTGCATATTCAAATTCTAGGGAGCAATGCACCTTGGGTTTCACTGTGTTTGAGTGCTTTAACTGGTGCCCGCAGTGTTATCCTCCGCTGGTCTCCACAAGGTCAGTGGGTGCTTTGTGATGTCTGTCTATCAAGCATTGCTCCCACCCAGCCAGAATCCTCCGCCACACTGATGAGGGGCAACAACCCCGAAACAGCTGTCTGTGGTTGGGATAACTGGCTGGTGTCCATGTTGTAGACTCTTAACCGAGGCTCCATGGACTTCATCTGCATAATGTATTTGAGTTTTGTTTTGTTTGTCATGATTCCATAATTTTATCCTCAGAATTAAGTGATTCCATCATTTTTCCCCCTGCTTGGTCTACCAAAGTCACCGTTACTGGCTAGCACTAATTTTTTTCAAGATTTCTTTTATGGTACCTTCACACGCCGCAATATCGGCTGGTGATATGAGGTGATCTAATGTGCACATGGGGTGTACATGGTCAGCGCTGCGAGGAGATAGGCGTGCCGCAGTAGTTTACACAGCGCCCCATACGTGCTCAGTGGACAACGCAACAGCATTACGATTGGTCAGCCTGCTTTGGAAGGCTGGCTAATACTTGACGCCATTGAAGATGTGTGTGGTGCTGAACGGACAGCTCTTCAAATATAGCGCCCTGTGAACTGACAGCCAATGGGAACACAGTAGCCACGACCAATCATCGCAGACATGGCGCGGGCTACAGCATGCTGTGGCACGCCTACGGGAAATCATAGGCAACGCTGATTCCATCACTATCGCCCTATCACACGCCACAACACGGAAATATCGCGTTCATGATTGACGCTGATTTCAGAGCAGTGCTCAGGAATCAGGCGACAGGTGAGAGGTGATTTATCGCCGCAAAATTCCCCAATCACACGCCGCAACTGTGAGGCAATTTCACAGCGATTGATCCGGGGCGACATGTCGACTTTAGGATTCCCAGGCGAGATTACGGAGTGTGAAGGTACCATTGGTGTTTCTTCAAGGCAGAGAGTTGCCATTTGAAATTACTTTAGTTTTGTGTCATGTCTGTGATCTGCTTTTTTTCGACAAAATGAAACAATTGAATGGACATCCTCCGAGCCAGGTGATTCCATAATTTTTGCCAGGGGTTGTATATATAGGTCTGGGGGACTAGCTATTCTCCTCATGGAGAGACATCTCCCTGCCGACATAAGGAGACAGATAAGCTGATAAGGAGACTTATAGCCGCAATGCTCTTCTGGAAAATATGCAAATTGTCTCTTCAATGAGGAAGTGAAAAACTCTAATGCCACCCAATAAGGTAATCCTTGTAGTCATAATCGACTCTTTAACAAGCCTTTTAATATGACTTAGGATTTGTGCCAGGGGTGACTGCCTGGGCACATGGAGGACTCGCTTGGCAAGGGAATTTGGCACAAATAACTGTGTTTTTAACCTCTTTACGACTAATGACGAGTATACTCGTCATGAAAAGATGTCAGTTCCCGCATCATGACGAGTATACTCGTCATGGCTTTGAACTGTCACTGCTTCTAAACGAACAGTGACAGTTCAATTCTAAAAGCTGTCAGTGACAGCCAAGGGTTAGGGGAAGAGGTGTGGGGACCCCTGTTAGAGGTCCCCACACTCAGAGCGATGTGATCAGTCAGTCAATATGACCGACCGATCACATCAAGATCGCGCAGGAAAGTGCTGAATGTCAGCACTTCCCTGCATGATCTCTGCAGGAGCCGGGCTGTCAGCTGTGCCCGGCTCCTGCACACATCCCCCTGCATGTGCCTGCTCCTGTGCCCGCTCTCCTCCATCCTCTCCCTGCTGTGTCACCCCCACCCTCCCCCGCCGCTCATCCCCTTGTCCCCCTGTGTCCGCCCCCGTTCCCCTCCCTCCCCGGTCATCCCTCTTGCCCCCGCCTTTGCCCCAGGTCCCCTCTGCCCCCTGCTGTGTCTGGGCCCCCCCGCCACCGCTGGTGACCGGCGGGAGGAGGTGATCACCAACCCGGTGAACACCTCTTCCCGCCGCTTCCTCTGCTCACCTCCTCCTGCCGCCGACCTCCTCCTGCCGCCTCCCGCTTGGCTCCTTGTGCTCCTCCTGTCGCCTCCTCTCCCCGCCGCTCTCACCGCCGCCGGTAAGACCCCCTGCATGATCCCCTGCAGGGGGATTCCTGATCCCCGATCCCCCTGCAAGGGGATCCCTGATCCCCCATTCCCCTGCAGGGGGATCCCTGATCCCCCATCCCCCTGCAGGGGGATTCCTGATCCCCCATCCCCCTGCAGGGGGATCCCTGATCCCCCATCCCCCTGCAAGGGGATCCCTGATCCCCCTACATGGGGATCGAACTGCAGAAAGAGATCTGACAGCTCAGGTGCAGTGATCCAGTGGATCACTGAAACCAAGCTGTCAGATTGTTTTCTGCAGCTTGCTCTTCATGCAGGGGAATCTCCTTGCATGGGGATTGAGCTACAGAAAGCAATCTGACAGTTTGGGTGCAGTGGTCCAAACTGTGCAGTGATCCGGGCGTTCAGACCACTGCCCCCAAGCTGTCAGATCGCTTTCTGCAGCTTGCTCTCCATGCAGGGGATTCCCCTTGCATCGGGATCGAGCTGCAGAAAGCAATCTTGCAGCCCCGGCACGGCACCCGGGCTGCCAGATTGCTGCTCTGCAGTCTGATCCTCCTGCATAGGGATCAAGCTGCAGAAAGCAATCTCGCAGCCCCAGCGCTGCACCTGAACTGCCAGATCGCTGCTATGCAGTCCGATCCGTCTGCATGCAGATTGAGCTGCAGAAAGCGATCTCACAGCCCCGGTGCAATGATCCACATAGTGGATCACTGCACCCGGGCTGTCAGATCGCTACTTTGCAGTCCGATCCTCCTGCATGGCGATCGTGGGACCTTCGTTGTGGACTACGTCGGAGGCGATCGAGCGTCGTGGAACCTTCGTTGTGGACTACGTCGGATCTTTTTATAATAAAGATGGAGTCTGAATTTTGTTTGTGTTTTTTTTCAAAATAAAAATATTTTTCTCTGTGTGCATTTATTGACTACTTACCAGAGATTCCTAATGGCGGGTCTAACATTGGCCCAATATTATGAATCTCGGGCTTAGTGCCAGCTGCCAATAAAAAGCTGGCATTAACCCCTTTATTACCCAGTTTGCCACCGGCACCAGGGCTACTGGAAGAGCATGGGTACAGCGCCAAAAAATGGCGCTTCAATGAATGCGCCATTTTCTGGGGCGGCTGCGGGCTGCAATTCGCAGCATGGGGGGCCCAGAACGCTTGGGCCTTTCCATGCTGAGGATTCCAGCCCCCAGCTGACAAGTTGTACCTGGCTGGGCCAAAAATATGGCGGAGCCCTACGTAATTTTTTTTCTAGAATTAGTTCTAGAAATAAAAAAAAATGGGCTTCGTTGTATTTTTGGTTGCAGCCAGGTACAACAAGGCAGCTGGGGGTTGCTGGCAGTCTGTAGCTGCCAAGTTGTACCTGGCTGGACTAAAAATATGGCGGAGCCCCACGTCATTTTTTTTCTTCTAGAATTAGTTCTAGAAATAAAAAAAAGGCCTTTGCTGTATTTTTTGTAGCCAACCATGTACAACTTGGTAGCTGGCTGACTGGAATCCTCAGTGTGGAGAGACCCAAATGTTGTGGGTCCCCCACGCTGCAAATTTCAACCCACAGCCACCCAAGAAAATAGCGCATTCATTAGGCGGCATTTTCTGGTGCTGCACCCCAACTCTTCCAGTTGCCCTTGTGCTGGTGGCACACGGGTTCTCCATATGCGACATGGTGTCCGCTAACAATTTCAATGGAAAATTAGCTCCAATTGTTAGCGGAAACCATGTCGGGTATGGAGAGCCCCTCCCTGTGTGCCTGAACATTGGAGCTCCCCCACAAGTGACCCCATTTTGGAAACTAGAGCACTTTGAACCCCCAAATGCTTCACAAATTGATCCGTAATAATGAAAAAAGAAATTATTTGTGGAAAAAAAAGTGCTTTTTCATTTTTACAGATGAATTTGTGAAGCATCTGGGGTTCAAAGTGCTCACTATGCATTTAGATACGTTCCTTTGGGGGTCTAGTTTCCAAAATGGGGTCACTTGTGGGGGAGCTCCAATGTGGAGACACACAGGGACCCTCCAAACGCGACATGGTGTCCGCTAACAATTTGAGCTCATTTTCCATTCAAATTGTTAGCAGACACCATGTTGCGTTTGGAGGGTCCCGGTGTGTCTCCACATTAGAGTTCCCCCACAAGTGACCCCATTTTGGAAACTAGACCCCCTAAGGAACGTATCTAGATGCATAGTGAGCACTTTGAACCCCCAGATGCTTCACAAATTCATCCATAAAAATGAAAAAACACTTTTTTTTCACAAAAAATGTCTTTTTGCCTACATTTTTTCAGTTTCACATGGGCAAAGGGATAAAATACATCCCAAAATTTGTTGGGCAATTTCTTCTGAGTACACCGATGCCTCATATGTGGTCATAAACCACTGTTTGGGCGCACGGCAGGGCTCAGAAGTGAAGGAGCGCCATTTCACTTTTTGAACGGAAAATTGGCTCTAAAATTCAAATTGCACTCCTTCCCTTCCGAGCCCTGCCGTGCGCCCAAACAGTGGTTTATGACCATATATGAGGTATCGGTGTACTCAGGAGAAATTGCCCAACAAATTTTAGGATGCGATTTATCCTGTTGCCCATGTGAAAATGAAAAAATTGAGGCTAAAAGAACATTTTTGTTACAAAAATTAAAATGTCCATTTTTTCCTTCAACTTTATTTTAGTTCCTGTGAAGCACCTGAAGGGTTAATAATCTTCTTGAATATAGTTTTGAGTAGCTTGAGGGGTGCAGTTTTTGGAATGGTGTCACTTTTGGGTGTTTTCTGTCATGTTCCCCCCTCAAAGGGACTTCAAATGTGATCTGGTCACTAAATAAAAAATTGTTTTGTAAATTTTGCTGGAAAAATGAATAATTGCTGATGAACTTTGAACCCTTATAACGTCTGACCAAATGTTTTTTTTTCTTCCAAAATTGTGCTCATGTGAAGTAGACAAGTGGGAAATGTTATTTATTAACTATTTTGTGGCACATAACTCTCTGGTTTAGCAGAATAAAAATAATTTGAAAATTGCTAAATTTTCTACATTTTTGCCAAATTTTTGATTTTTTCACAAATAAACGCACAAATTATCGACCTAAATTTAATACTAAAATGAAGCCCAATATGTCACGAAAAAACAGTCTCATAATCGCTAGGATCCGTTGAAGCGTTCCAGAGATATTAGCTCATAAAGGGACACTGGTCAGAATTGCAAAAAATGGTCTGGTCATTAAGCTGCAAAGAGACTCGGTCCTTAAGGGGTTAAAGTAACACCATATACAGTAGTTTATTTTGACTTCATAAACCACATACATCACATATATAACAACATTACAGTTCACATAACATTACAGTTCACAGAACCTTCATATATTATGTCTACAGGAACATAAATCACAGTTCCAAATATCAGTATAGATCATACATCAAACAGGAACATTAATCACAGCTCCTATGGCGGTTATGGATGCCTAGCCTTATCTACACTGTGTACAACCTACATAACAGTATTTATAGTTCTCGCATCAATGGAACCTTTTCAGGACAGTTCTAATGGCGGCTATACCCACCTGGCTGTGTTTACATAGTACAGTATTCATATATATACATCATCGGAACCTACATGACCTTACAGCCTGTTCCCAATGGAGGCTACGCCCGCCCGGCATTGTTTACATATTTACAGGGATCAACATACACAGAGCCCAACATACTTACAGGGATCATTATCTACAGAAGCCACCATAGTTACAGGATTCATTATAGACAGAACCCACATGTGAGACATTTACAATATCAGTCTGTTGTACGTGTCCCCACATGATATGGAACACCAGAGACACTCCCCTTATGTCTCCAAGGCACTCACACATACATACAGCTTACAGAGACCATCCCAGTCTCTCACAGCTACAGAGACAATTGCAGTCTCTAACATGCTACACTGCATACGGTCCATCATAACACATACATGGACTCTAGCCCTTCCAGGCCCAGACCAGGTGTAAGCGTCCTGACCTACAGGGCAATCAAGGCGTCCCCAAGGTCTCGCACCATGTGCTATTCAGGGCGCCAACCACCTCCAAGCCTCCATACCAGTCAGGCCTCCAGGACGGCGGCTGCCCCAACACGTCCAGGTTCAACCAGGATTTCCAAACACTCAGGAGCTCCACAAACCTTTCCGTCTGGCCACAGGCTCATTCAGGTCAGATGGATAGGTGTCTCCCACATGGAGAAGCAGGCTTCTCTCCATGTCCCAAAGGTACGGGATTCCTCTGACTCACATCCTTACATCTCAGAGGATCTGTCCTCCCTGAACCACAGCACTACGCAGCTAATATCTTGCCTGCCACACCCACACCTGGGATGCTGTGAGTAATCAGCACATTGACACACACATACCTAGGTGCAGTTAACCCTGTGTGCACCAAAGCAATCACCCATTCACACAGGTCCAAACGCTGTTAACCATGTGTGCACTGCTCAAGGCCCCTGCTCAAGGCCCCTGGAATGTATACCGGCCATGGACTATCATGCCGGTTACACCTCACATATATAGATAGATATAGATATATATATATATATAGATATAGATATATATATATATATATATATATATATATATATATATATATATATATACTGAATATCATCAAAAAGTTGATTGTTACAGTAATTCAATATATAAAGTGAAACATATATTATATAGAGTCATTACACACTATTTCAAGTGTTTATTTATGTTACTGTTGAAGATTATGGCTTACAGCCAATGAAAACCCGAAGGTCATTATCTCAGAAAATTAAAGTTGGGAGGATGAAGGGCCTGAGGGATAAAATATTACCTAAGTAGTTATCAGAGGCTTCACCTTGTGTGGTTGTCACAACCACTATAAAAGTATATTACAGCTGCTGCATTCCCCAGCGTGGTGCATCTAGAGTAGGGAAGATGAAGGGTTAAAAACCGTGCTGCCGTATTCCACGAGACATCAAAAAGTGAATATAATATTTGTTTATTAGTCAACGTGGTTCAGGGCTCCCTGGCCCCTTCCTCAGGACAAATCAATATCATATTGCCATGTTTCGGGGCGTTTCAGAGAGTCCTGAAACATGTTGACTAATAAATCAATATAATATTCATCCTTTGATGTCTCGTGGAATACAGCAGCACATTTTAACTCTTCACCTCCCTAGTTTAATTTTGTGAGATAATGACCTTTGGGTTTTCATTGGCTATAAGCCATAATCATCAACATTTACAGAAATAAACACTTGAAATAGAAACTCTGTGTGTAATGACTCCATATAATACATGTGTTTTCACTTTGTATTGAATTATTGAAAAAAATTAACTTCTTGATTATATTCTAATTGAGACACACCTGTGTGTGTGTATATATACTGAATTTTTCGGACTATAATACGCACTTTTGTTCCCCCAAACTGTGGGGGTACGTCTTATAGCCCAAATGTGCGGAATGTGGGTGCAGGGGGAGGATGGAGGCAGCTCTGGAGTGTGTCAGGGGCTGGAGCGGGCTGCAGGACCCAGCGGGAGGTCACGTGCTCCCGCTCATTTATTATGCACTGCATCTGCTGTCCATCACTGTGGTGCTGAAACTGCACAGTGGTGATGGACTGGGGGAGCATATTAAATTGCGCCCCCCCTGTGATGGCACATGCCCCCCCCACCCCCAAGTGTTAGATATGGCCCCCCATGCTGCTGCCAATAATAAAATAACAACCAGATTACTCACCTTTTCCAGCGATGTTCTGTCTCCCTCCATGCAGCTGCGCCCCTTCACTTCCTGGTTCTTCTCTCTGTGATGCCGTTTATGTGATCGGCTCAGCAGTGACTTCACCTGTATGCCTAAGGAAGTGGAGGAGCGCAGCTGCATGGAGGGAGACAGAACATTACTGGAAAAGGTGAGTAATGTTGTTGTTAATTTATTATGGGCACCAGCATGGAGGGCCATATCTAACATGGGGGGGGGGACGTGTGCCAGCCCTGGGGGACGCGTGCCATCACTGGGGGATGTGTGTCAGCCATAACCAGAATAAGGGGGCCATATCCCAGGATGAGGGACCATGTACCAGGATGAGGGGGCTATGAGGGACATATACCCTATATGATTTGTAAGACAGACACTGACATTATAAGACAGACCCCATTTAACATTAAAAATGATTTTTTATCTCTTTTCTTTCACCAAATTTGGAGGTGCAGTGTATGTGTGTGTGTGTGTGTGTGTGTGTGTGTGTGTGTGTGTGTGTGTGTATTTTTATATATAATATAATATATATATAATATATAATATATAAATTAAAAATTGTAACGTGCTGGGTGTTATAGTATTGTATTGCAAAGAGGGAAACGGTCCATATAAAGGGATCTAAGGTCTTTTATTTTCGACTACCATTGTCTCAAATAATAAATCAAGTGAGAAAACAATAAAATCTTGCCCGGCTAGGCACTAATACATCATACCTCTGTCTGACACTATCAGGGGTGTGTGCGGGCTTGACTCTCAAGTCATGGATAGTTACTGTAGCTTGCACCACTGTAGATATCCACTTCTGGACACACCATGGTTCTTCAAAGGCTGTCTCTGTCCCTCTGAAGGTGTTCTTCTGTGGCTGTAATGATGTACATTCGTTGAGCTGAGCTGGATAAGCCTCCGGTATCCCCTCCACTGGAGTGGGAGTGATGAGCCCCGCTACCAGATCCCACTCATCACTCTAATGAAAGCCAGCCTGGCACTATCATTACATAAATGTCTCCACAGCTGAGGTTGAGTTCATATGTCCAGTAATCATCTGGTACAATGCATCCTGCAGAGATCAGTTTGAATAAAAGTGCAAACCAGTGAGAAAACAAATCTCCCACTCGCATAGCGCTCGCATTACATAGGGAATACCACATGGATTTCACTCCTCCAACTTTTCTGGATGAGAACATGAACACATTTTTATGCACCACTGTGAGCGAAACCTAAAGGTTACGGTATATGTTAACAATTACTGTACATTCAAGTGTTGTGACACTATAGTGGTCATTACAAGTAACTTAGCTTGAGTTTCAGGGTATATGAACATAAAAATAATCTTTGTGGCAAACAGATATAACAAGCTGCATTGAATTGGATGTGTGGATTTTGTTACAAAGTTTAGTCTGTTGTCAGAATCTGAACCACTGGTCAATCATTGCGATGGATTTCTCTGTACTGGTTAGAGAAGATATCAGCAAAGACGAAGATATTTTACTATGTTACACAGTATCGGGGCTCATCCAGATATCTGGTTTTTTTTTTTCCATATACAAGAAAGCTGGACCAATCTTTAGAACCAGACTATGATCAGAGTGTGGTCCAAGTGTCATCTGTGTTTCTTGTACATTCTCTATTGTGACAGTCTATGAAAATTGGACCACACTCTTAGGCTAGCTTCACACCATGGTTTTTGTCAGTCCGGGTGGATCCTGTTTTTTGCAGGATCACCCTGACAGAACCTAACAGGACAGGATATGTAGAAAGTGTGGTCAAATATGGTCCGACATCCTGTTTTTTTTTTGCAGGATTCGTTTTTCTGCCACTGTCCATGGTGCTGAAGTCTGCCTGTGTCTGCTCTACTGCTGTCCTTGGTGCTGAATTCACAGCCTGTCCTTGAAATACTGCTGTGCATGGTTCTGAAGTCTGCCTCTGTCTGCTCTACCGCTGTCCTAGAAGTACTACTGTCCATGGTGCTGAAGTTTGGATAGCAGGATTTTGAGCATGCTCTGTGCTTAAAATCGGATTCGGGAAACAATCTGATTTTTTTTCCATGGATCTGGCACCCATAGACTCCCATGTTATGTTCGCCGGATCGCCCCGGAGCTGTTTCTGTCTGGTTTTGTCTGATTTTTTTCACTGGAGCCAAAAAATGCTGCAGGCTCCGATTTTGGGGACAGTGAAAAATTGGACAAAACAAATCCGGCGCAGAAGACACAAAACCTGATGGCCAAAATGGACCAGTACGGCACAATAGGTATACATGGAAGTCAAAACCGGATCAGGTTCTGTCTTGTTCAAACCGGACAGAACCGAATCCCAAAAACAGTGGTGTGAATCTGTTAATCAGTCAGTGCTCGTATGTAAGGAATGGATGTTTGATTGATCCTTTCCAGTAAGAACTTGTGGATTATGCATCTAGATTTATCCCCCCCCATTAAATGTAAATTGTCCGATTAACTGGTAATCACATATTAAGGTAAGTTTATGAAAATATGCCCTTATGATATGATGTGCCATTTTGAGTAACCTGTACAACCTTTTTTCTCTGTTTGTTTCATTCGATTGATTCAAAACTTCAATCTGCATAATTCCATGTATAATTTTTTTTAATGTGCCAATAGCTCTTCGAGGTTCAAAATCACAGTCTGTAATCTCAAAATGTAGCTTTGATGCATGAGAGACTAATAGATGACACTGGCAAAATGACAACAAGTTTAAATTTCACTTGGCTATTATTTGTGAAGATTGCGGGGCTGAAAATGTTCTGTAAGAACTGTCTTCCAGATATTGATTTTTGCCTAGTGCTGTCAATCATTTAAATGAGCTTGGAGGTAAAGAGGTTATTCTTATTTCCCCGTCTCGGCAATGCTGTGAAAAATGTATTTCCCGTATTTTAGGTACAATTGAATTTGCCTATTCTAAAATGTGTGTTTGTCATATGATTGATAGGAAAAATGCATAAGAATTGGTCTATGAGATATTAGTTGTGAGCAGCAGTGTTTTAGTCACACTCCTTGTTATATGAGTCATATTCCATAATACTATACATAGCAATACTATAATTATAGGAACAAAAATTTAACCGGAAAAGTGTAATCAAATTTTTGTGAGCATATTAAAGTGACCACATCATGTAATGGTGGCTGAAAAGCAAAATAACACCTAGTGTTTGCTTTTAACTCTTTAAATTTCTTATAGCCATTGTAGGGATATTAACTTGTAAAGTCTATAAGAAAGTTTATATTAAAGCTATGATTTATATTAACTCAAGTGGCTGTTACCAGGAATTTGAGAATTTGTCTCAGGAGGTGTGTTCTTCTTCTCCTGCATGATGATGACCAATCATAAGCAGTCAGCAACATACAGAAAGGAAAGAACACGCCCCCACCCCCCAAATAGTTTAGAGTAGCAGACTGTAATCCCACGATTGAGTAGAGCAGAGATGAATGTGATTACAAGCACTTTTCATCTGACAGCAGTCAATGTGGAAAGAGGAGGATAGATCAGAGCTGACAGTGCTGTGAAAGGAGAGCATCATAGGTATTTGTAAGGAGACAAAGCTCTGCTGTACGACCCCTTACCCCACACTCGGTATGTGAGGTGAAAGCTGAAAGATTTTTGTAATCTTGCACATCTCTGCAGTGAGAGCAGTACTTCTGTGTCATTAAGTCTCACACCAGAGATAGCCTGTTCTCACTTATTATGGAGTTGTATTTTTTATTTTTTTTCCTGTGTAGGTTGCTGCCTAATATAAATGGAAGCAGTGTAAAAATTGTCCATGCATAATTTTAAAATACCTGCCCCCTCCACCTATCAGTTGATATTTGCTCTGACATCCACTGGATATAAGCAGTGTAGGGAAATATTGCAGATCCATAAATTGTAGTTGCCCATTGCCAAGTAATGCTGTTTTTTTCCTGGAGAAAATGCCTGTTTGAGGTGAGATGTTGCAAGGGGAAATACTTCTCATCTAAGGCCTCATTCACACAGAGTGTTTGTGATCCGCTTTGGTTGATCCATTTTGGGTGCAGTTTCTGTTACTTTCAGTTACTATTTTTTTTGTGACTAAGCATCACAAATACATCATCCATTTGTGTTGCTTTTCTGCTCCATTTTCGGGGGACACAGACGGACACGACAGACAGACACACATAACAGAGACATACAAACACTTTATTACTCTCCACAGTGATCCATGGTCAACTCCTGTGATGTCTTTTTTCCCAGCATCGGCAGGACCTGCTAGTAGTACTAGTACTGACAGGACCTGCTCATGTGACTCTCAGGCTGAGTCACATGGGCAGGTCCTGTCAGTACTGTACCCACAGATCCTGCTGATGCCTGGAAAGAGCACATTGCTGGAGCTTACTGTGGAATCGCTGGAGAGGATAAGTAATTGGAAGGTTTGTGGTGTGGAAAAGCGCAGCAGAAAACAGAGCACTAGTTGACTCTCATTATTTTCTGGATGCGCTTTCTTCACCACTAACGCAGCAGTCAAAATACGCTGACGTCTACATAGCAAATTGAATATCCCTTCACTTTGCTGCAGACGCAGTGATTGGTGCAGTGTAGGAAAAAAACCGCAGCACCAAAAACGGATCAAAAACACCCAGTGTGAACATAGCCAAGGCTGAGTTCACAGTGTCCAGTAATCCTACATTAGAATGGATCCAGCAGCTCTGTTGGCAAAAACATAGTGCAAACAGAATTTTTTGCCCGTTTTAAAAAAAAAATTGATTTCTTCAAGATCTGTTTTTTTAACGTTGGAGTCTATAAAACTTATTGCGTCCATTTGAAACTGATGGCTAAATAGCATTCATTTAATGGATTTGTTTTCCTTAAGGCCCCGTTACACATAGTGATATGCTAAAGATATTGCCGCAACGTCACAGGTTTTGTGACGTATCAGCGACCTCGCCATCGATATCGCTTTGTGTGACACTTGGCAGCGATCGGCCCCCTGCTGGGAGATCGCTGATCGTTAATGAATGGCCTGGAACATTTTTGATCGACGATCTCGCGCTGGACATGCTGGATCGCTGTGTGACAGGGGCATCGGCAAGCGAGCTCCATGCTTCGCCCGAGAACAACACAGATCCCAATGATCGTCGGGTGTCGGCGCATCACTTGGTAATCTGCTGGTAAGTCTTCCTGTATGGCATCTCACCAGCGACCACGTAGCGACACACCAGTGATCCCGGCCAGGTGGATAGTTGTCGGGATCGCTGGTGAGTCACTACTGTGTAACGGGGCCTTTAGACTCATGTATATAAAAACATGATAATTATAGAAACTTGATTCCAGCTCACCCAGTGGCTCATCCACCTGGGACTCAGACATTGGCCTTGCCCTGGCCTCACATCAAGCATAATAGTAAAAATTGGAGTCCAGCTCAACAGGACTGGATTTTCCTTTTCTTTATATAGCGCATACAAAAAAAGAATTTACATGGTCGACGCGTTTCGACTGCACTAAGCAGTCTTACTCATGACTCATGTGATGAGTCAGACTGCTTAGTGCAGTTGAAACGTGTCGACTGGGATATGTTGACCATGTAAATTCTTCTTTTGTATGCACTATATAGAAAAAAAAGGAAAATCCAGTACTGTTGAGCCGGACTTCAATCTTTACTATTAACCTATGAAAAAACATGATCCTCAAAAAATTATTTTTTTTTTCCAAAATGGACAAAAAAGTTTTGTTTGCACAACGTTTTTGCTAACGACTGGATCCGTTCTTAGGGATGATTAGTAGACTGGTGAATGTAGCATGATATGGACATGAAAGTTAAACTCCCAATTGCAATTTTCTTCACGTAAAGCAGCAGTTACATCCCATTCTCAGCGCTGCGTATAAAGTCCCGTTTACAACATAGCCCTCAGTCTTTTGGTTGATAAGGTGACTTGGCTGTCATGTTGATTTCCCCTCTCCTCTTACTTTTGCAGCATTAATAAATCTTTTAGCATAATCTTAATTATATACAACCTAATTAGGTGATTTCATCTGTTCATTCAGATGTGCAGGGAAAAGGCAGTCTGTGATAAACTAGTTTCCTCCTATACATTCCCATTGAATTGTCTTTTTTTTCCTTGTGTTTATTTCTGAATGTCGCAATGAATAGCGTAAGTTCTTTTTCAGAACAAATTTTAAATAGTATTAGTTTATTATTATATCACAAATTATATTCAATTTTTTAGCAGATTGTGAAATAGTCTATGTGGCAGATAAAATTAGAAACGTTTGTACATGTTAGAAAAAAATAAATAATAAAAAAATTAAACTGTGAGACGGATGAGCTAACTGTTTTTTTGTATTTTTTAAAAAAAAAACACTTTGATGTATAGGTTGTGAACTAAAGCTGGTGATATCATATAATTGTAAAAAAAAATCCTTTTCTTAGTATACAGTACACATCCTACATCGTCCACTCACAGGCCTTCATTACAAGCCTGCGAAGCTCAATCCTCTCCCCATGCACTGGCACGGGGAAAGGTCAAAGAACTCCTGCATAGTGAAACTCCTGCATAGTGAGCATGTGGAATGATGTGGTGTGATCAGACTATGTCCCTGTATGGTCAGACACATCCATTACACAGTACATAGCAGGGACACGTAGATAAGATTATCTCAGCACAGGAGATGTGGTATAATCAGACCATGTCCCTGTACGGTCAGACACATCAATTAGCAGGGACACATGTATAAGATTATCTCACCACAGGAGATGTGGGTATATTCAGACCATGTCCCTGTACAGTCCGATGCCGCCATTACACAGTACATAGCAGGGACACGTATATAAGATTATCTCAGCACAGGAGATGTGGTATGATCAGACCATGTCCCTGTATGGTCAGACACAGCCATTACACAGTACATGGCAGGGACACGTATATAAGATTATCTCAGCACAGGAGATATGGTATGATCAGACCATGTCCATGTATGGTCAGACACATCCATTACACGTACATAGCAGGGACACATATATAAGATTATCTCTGCACAGGACATGTGGTATGATCAGACCATGTCCCTGTATGATCAGACACGGCCATCACACAGTACATAGCAGGGGCACATATATAAGAAAACAAACGCTGCTGGACACGTTTTTTTCCACGGCTGCAAGTGCCGCATCTGCCGCAACCTGCAAAACCCACTTGCCGCACCTGACCGCAAGCCCCATAGACCATGCATGGGGCCTGCCGCAAGTGAGGCCGTTAGGCAGAAGATGCGGCAGATGCGGTAATTCTGCGACATTTTTCAAAAAAGCCTATGTGAAAGGGGCCTTACCTTATTAAAGGGATCCTGTCACCTCCAGAACGCCTCCTAAGCTACCAAAACATGTCCCTGCAGCATCCTATCACTAATCTCACACTTCTTTTGTCTCCTAAAAGCATCCTGTGAAAATGCATAAAAACGTTTTAATACTTACTCATTAGGCATTATAATTAGCAGGGGCTATATTCTTTAGTCACCAGGGTGGGCTGTTTTGCTGTTTTGCAGGTTCCAGGATCCACCCCCCCCTCTCTATCTCTCACAGAATGCAAATCATTAGTCCTGCCTTCAGCTCCACATCACAGCAGCATAGACAGAGAGAGGGTGGATCATTCGGGGCGTGAAAATGAGCACCTAGGGAGGGCTTAGAGTCTCACAGGGGACGCCCTGTGAGACTTATTCAGGGACAAGAAGTCTCAGATTTGTAAGTGTATATTGTTGTTTATTCCAATGTTACACAGCGCTTTTTTTTTATAGAGAAGGAGCACTATACTGATATGTTAAGGTGCAGGGACAGGTATTTAATAGGGTTGGGGGTGATTTGGAGGGTCCCTTTAACCTTATTCAGGGGGTCTCAAATGGATGTATCCGCCTTCTCTTGTTTTGTTAGATTTTACAATTCTATTACTATCGTCAATTATTTCAGATTACAAATTGTACATTTTCATAGCTCTTTTTTTCTATCTAGAGATTTTCAGATCCTTTTCTATTATGACATGGACTTTGTCTCCACCGTGGTTTTGTATACGTTAAAATAACGCGGTCTTTTGTTATGATTCTGCAGTTAATGATCTGGGTGGCGACATTAAAGGCGATGGAAAAAGTTCATCAGCTGCCGACAAGGTTGTAGAAGAAATCAGAGCGAAAGGCGGGAAAGCGGTGGCCAATTACGGTAAGGAGGTTTCTGCTCAGTTGTGTTATCACATCTATGGGAAGAGGCACTGTAGCACTTACCAATTAGGTTTTTTATTAGACGTCTTATTAGCAACTGACTACGAGCAGTCAGCGCCTGATAAATCTCTAGTTCTGTTTACACAGGATAATGCAGTAAAATATTACTTATGTTCATAGATTTGATACAAACACACCCATGGACATATCACATTACAGTTGGAAAATCAGACAGCAGAGTAGTCATGCATGACTTTTATAAGTTAAAGAAACAATAGATTGTGCCTTAGCGAACCACGAGCAGCATAAATCACACGGACTCCATTATTGCAGCTGTGTCGATATTCTCCATAGATAACAGAAAACTGACCAGCACCTCCAAGAATAAGACAAGTGTGAACAGGTGCAGCCGAGACAACTAGTCAATATAACCAAAAAAATACCGCTGCACTCTGAAATGCTATAATATGTAAACACTGAACGTATGAAAATGGAATTGTGTTACTGATATAAAAATTGTTGTTTTTTTTGTTTTGTTTTTTTAAAAAGAGGTACTTAGTGCACAAATTGTTCAATTCATGAGAGCCCATCAGACAGCAACAAGGTGCATCCCTTTGTTCGCACCATGTGACCGTAATATGCGGAGCGAAGTAGGCCTGATGTGAAAGAAATGTAGGCGGAGCATTTTCCAAATGATGAGCACGTAGACATTATGAAATGGACAATAGGGGTACGAAATTAATAGACAAGCCCGATAGATTTGTGGGCAACGGCCGTTGACAGCCGACCGAAAGTTTGATTCTTCACCATCTAAAGAACTGAAAAAGAGACTATTTATTTGAAGAAATTGTCTATTTGGTAAAATTTTGCTATAAGGTGTATGAGGCTGTATCCTTATACACACATAGTGTGTGACCTGTTAGTCTAAAGGCCTCGTTACACGGCACGACATCGTTAACAATATCGCTTAAACGTCATGAATTTGGAGTCATTCTAGCGACATCGTTAGGATGTCGTTGCGTGTAACACCAGATTCAACTTCGATAAGTCGTTGGATCGCTGATCACAGGTTTGAGAACATGTTCTCAAGCCACACGATCAACGAGCAGCCAACCTGGTATATCGTTGTTTTGAATGCCGCGATAACGATGTCATTGATGACTTCGCCCCTTCACAGCAATGAGCAGGTATCGTTTGCTGGGTTATGCGAACGATACCTGCTCACTACATCATTGGTGCTCGTCCATGATATCTATACATGTGATATCTCACCAATGATGTCAAAACGATGTCGGAAACGACCTCGCGTCCACAAGATCGTTGCCAACATCATTTCAACATCGTGCCGTTGTAATGGTACCTTAAAGCACTCCAACCATCAGCCTAGGACATTTGTAATTAGTGCTGGTTCCTGCATGTCCCTGTCAGTGTATAGTAACGGGTTAATGTTCATTAATCTTAATTTGATACACCAAAAGGCACCGTTACACGGCACGACGTTGAAACGATGTCGGCAACGATCTCTTGGGCGTGCGGTCGTTTCCGACATCGTTGGTGAGATGTCACCTATAGATATCGTGGACGACACACCAACGATGTTAGTGAGCAGGTATCGTTCGCACAACCCAGCGAACCATACCTGTTCATTGCTGTGAACGGGCGAAGTTGTCAATGACATCGTTATCGCGGTGTCACACACAACGGTTGGCTGATCGTGATCGTGTGGCTTGAGAACATGTTCTGAAACCTGCAATCAGCGATCCAATGACTTATCGTAGTTGAATCTCGGTGTCCATGCAACTACGTCCTAACGATGTCGCTTGAACGACTCCAAACCCGTGACGTTTAAGCGATATCATTAACGATGTCATGCTCTGTAACGGGGCCTTAAGGGAGCAGGGTGAGGAGCTACTGCCTGTGACATGTTTTTTTTTTTTTATTATGTCACTATAAATATAAAGGTAGCAGAGACAATTGAATTTAGCCATGCAAAGTGAGTAATAAGTGCTCCAGAAAGCGGACTACAGGCACTTGGCTGCGACACAGGTGAAGATCACTGTAAAGCCTTTACACACGCTACATTTGTAGCTTGTCACCAGGTAACTTACTGGTGCAGTGAATCATGGATACATGGTTCATCTGTTGCTGTGTACAAATGGAATCATGTATCCATGATTTCACTGCAACATAAGTTATCTGGTGACAAGCTACAAATGTAGCCTGTGTAAAGTACCTAAGGGCGCCTTACATGTGTGGTTTTTTGGTATCTTGCTAGATCAGGCAAAAACCTTATCTGACCAGATACAGTTATTGGATTAAACCAGTTGAAACCATACCAGTTGTATACTGGATCCTTATGCCAGTTCTGTTTTAAAGGGAATGAACCACCATTTGATTTTAAGGTATAAGGTAAAAGCGCCATACAAGCACGAGGATGGTGACATGGACCGTACCTTCAGTCTTCTGATTAGATGTTTAATTACAAAGATAATGTTTGTCAAAGTTAAAGTGCTTTCACATGTGCAATAAGTGTAATTCGCTGCAGATCCGGCAGATGTTGCTGCATCTTGCCACGAATTACACCCTACCGCAGATGTGATAGCACCCTTAAAGAAATGTGTCGAGCGGTGATTATGTGTGCAACAGGTTGCGGGACATTGTGGGTCAGGTCTGCCGTATAGGTTCCTCCTCCTGCCTCCCCCTCCTTTTTTATTTAAATCTTGTACTGTGATTGCCACTCCTGATGATGCATGCGCACTACAATAGAAATGGTGACATCATTAAAATGGCGCCAGAGTCAGTGAATGTTTGTACCATGATCTCTGGTGCCATTTTATCAAGGACACTGTGAAGATGAATATAAGGGGTATTGCGAAGTTTAACAAACAATTCAAACTGCACATGCACCGATGCCGCTCATATTCACCTTCATGTCACCATCCTAGTGCCTGTAGGGTTCTGCCTTTACCTTATACCCTAAAATCATGGTGGTTTGTTCCCTTTAATACCGGTATGGTTTCATCTGTCACCATCTGGTATTGTCCAGATCAGTTTGCCTGTTTTTGGGTCTGGTATTGAACACCTGAGCGGAAGGCACGGTCCCCGAACAGGGACTTAACGTGATTAAAGCATTATACTCACCTGTTCAACACTGCGTTCATCTCCGGGTCCACTCTGCACTGCCTGCTGAGCAGCCAATCACAGATGCACAGTCTCTGTGACAACGTCTGTGATTGGCTGTTTTGCTTCTGTGATTGCAACAGACAATCAGACGCTGTCTCAGACAATGGGCATCTGTGACTGGCTATTCAGCAGCCAATGCAGTGAGTATTAGATGAGGCTAATGAGCGGGACACGGAAGAGTGCATAGCGGTGAGACAGGTGAGTATAATGCTTTTATCACGTTAAGCCCTGTTTGGGGTCCGTGCCCACTCAGGTGTTCGGTACAGACCCCGAACTTTACATGTATGAAATGACTGCGCATGGTTTGTAGGCATGCTGGATCCATTTTTACCAGATCAGGAATGATCGGTAAAACCAGATCTGGTCACTCATTGATGGGAGCTTCAGGATTTTAAGAGTGTTTGTGTGGAAGAATGGCCAAAGTCACACCTGAGCAATGCATGCGACTAGCTTCTCCATACAGGAGATGTCTTGAAGATATCCAATACATTTCGGTAGCATGTTCAATACATTTTCTTCATTATAAACACATCACTAAATTTATGGACATCTATGGTTTTATTTCTTGCCTGTGTGTCAATAGCACCTTTAGAAATATATTTAGTTAAAATTGGAGACGGGTTCAGCACTTACTTCACGCACATACATTTTTGGAAGGGTAAGACAAAGTTTTTATTTATTCCATTTTGGGATAGACATGACATTTTTATGGATCGATTGAATTGTTTTTATATTTTAATAAATCGGACATTTTTGAACGCAGAGATAGCACTTGGATTTTATTTTTTTAATGGCGGAAAAGGGTGGTGATTTGGGCTTGTTTTTTGTTTTTTTCATTTTTAAAATACTTTTGTTTTCATTTTTCACTGTATTTATTAGCCTAATAGATATAAAGTATAGCTGTATATAGTGAAAATCAAGGTCTCCTTTGAAGCCCGGCTACAGATCTTCCAACAGACCCCGGACTGTCAAAGTAGCCCATGATTGCACCTGTGCATGATAGCATAAGATGATCTGCTCCCATTCCGTTGTGCTGTTAATGCCGCGGGCTGTGCTTTGTGCCACCTGTAGTGCTTAGAGGTAGGTCCTGACTGGGGCAAGCTCATATCATGGTTACTGGAAAAGGTTTATATCACAACTCCAGCATTTTCTTTACTTAAATATACACATTTTGAAAAATCACTTGAGGGCTGTGTATTTTGGAACAGACTAGAGGCACAAAGCCTCATTTGTCTCAATTATCCAAATTTTCCGCTTTGTTTGGTGCAGCGTGCTGGCACCATCTCTATTGACATCACTGCGTCTGCTGCACCAAGACTCAGTCAGACAGGCTGACGGTGGAAGAGGGAGCTGCTTGTGCTTTGCATTCAATGTTGTCTACATCCTGAGAAGTAGATAAGGCTGAAGACACAATGGTGATAGTAATGCAAGAGACTAGTGCAAGTCTCTCATAGCATCACACGCCATGGCCGTTGGCTCTCCGGACAGGAGTGTGCAGCTGCATTGAAAACATTCGGATGTACACTCCTGTTCGAGAGCCGGCAGACGTTCCGGGTGATGCAAGGAGAGACTTGCGCAAGTATCTTGCATTACTCTTGCGTGTCTCTGGCCTAAAGGTTGAAATTAAGCAAGCGGGGTGGATTGGGGCCAGGCAGCAAAATGTTATGATACTTCATTCTTTCCAACCCTTTGACTCTCTGGTCCACAGGTCAGACAGCCAAAGAGCCGGATGTTTTACACAGAATATATTTTGCTTGGTCTGATTCTTAGATTGGAAAGTGTCTCATGTGCCAGGGTAGGAGGTCAGAGGAATTTGTAAGAGAAATCTTGTAGATGGTGATATGTGGAGGAGAGAAGGAGGTCATGTTAGAAGATCGTGGTGTTGTGGACAGTCGTATAAGTCAGTTGGTATTTTCTGGTTGAATAAGTGGTCAGTGAAGGGGAGTAAAGAAAAAGGACTGAGTCTACAATCTGAGGAGAGGGGATGGGGCATCTGCGTTGAGGATAGAATTTAAATTGTACAGCTACTGCCATCTCCTACCACCGTCTTTCAGAAAATTCCTGCATATTATAGAAATATTGAGATCAGTCTGCATATCATTTCTTCTTCTTGTATTTCATGTAATATATAATAACTTTGACCTCTGCAGCATTAGTCACATCGTTACCAGGTTTACAATTAGCTGTCCTTTCAATCTGCTGCCACATAGTCCTATTCAGGTTGGGGCTTATTTTGCGTACTAGCAGCACATCTCTTTTTGTAATGCTTGTCTACAACTTGTACTTGATGTTGGCTTTTATTTGGATTAGTAAAAGCTTGTATTTCACAGAAGTAGATTTATTTTCCATTAAAAAGACACTGCAGTAGAATGCCCTCACTCTCAAGGGTCAGCTTCTCGAGAAGTGCGGAATCACTGCTGTGTGAATGCCATCCTCAGAGTCTGAAATTGGTCACTAAGATTCCTGCTGAGCCGGAGCATTAGGCTCTCCCATTGTTTGCAATTGACATCCGGCTGTGTGGCGCTGTCCCTCCTGGCACACGCTTTCTCATGAGTTGCTATAGATGATGCTTTACATAAACATTTCTTTGCTGTACCACCTTTTTCCGGCGTTCTGAGTGAGATGTATTTCTTCCATGATGTTAAGCCGACTGATGCACTTATGTCTTGTCAGCCGTTCGGCACCAAGCTGTTTTGTCACTCATCTTTCATTTTACAATCACTGATAATACACTGTTACCTTTTTAATAGAAATTACTAGATACCTAAAATGTTTCAACTAACATATTTAGAAGGGGTTATTAAAGGGGTTTTCTGGACTGATCGATAACGATAAAGGTCTGGCTTCACCACTGGTCAGTTTACAATCTCTGTCAGCAGCTGATGTAAATGTCCCCGGCAGAGCTCCATTCATTGTAGTGACCGCTGCCAAGTTGCGCACATCATTGCCTATTCAAGAGATCACAGCTGACCTGCAGTATTCGGCAGCGCACGCTACAAAATGAACGAGGCTGAGCAGTGAATATTTACATCTACAAGCCTTCAGAGTTACAAACAGCTGACCAGGGGGATGTCCGCTTTAGGACCCCCACTAATCTAATGTATTCTATGACTGCACAGTCCCTTTAATTATTATATACACTATTTCCCAAAGCCAAGCTGATCACATGAAGTGGGGAAAAAAAGTAGTTAGTCAGCCACCAATTCTGCAAGATCTCCCACTTAAAAAGATGAGAGATGCCTGTAATTGCCATTATAGGTAGACCTCAACTAAGAGAGGCAAAATGAGAAAACAAATCCTGAAAATCACATTGTCCATTCTGGAAATAATTTTTTTTTCCACATTTTGGTGGAAAATAAGTACCGTATTTGGTCAATAAAAAAAAGTTCATCTCAATACTTTGTTCTATATCCTTTGTTGGCAATGACAGAGGTCAAGCGTTTTCTGTATGTCTTCACAAGGTTGGCACACACTGTTGCTAGTATGTTGGCCCATTACTCCATGCAGATCTCCTCTAGAGCAGTAATGTTTTGGGCTGTCGCTGGGCAACACAGACTTTCAACTCCCTCCAAAGGTTTTCTATAGGGTTTAGATCTGGAGGCTGGCTAAGCCACTCCAGCACCTTGAAATGCTTCTTATGAAGCCACTCATTCATTGCCCTGGTGGTGTGCTTGGGATCATTGTCGTACTGAAAGACCCAGCCACATTTCAATGCCCTTGCTGATGGAAGGAAGGTTTGCACTCAAAATCTCTTGATACATGGCCCCATTCATTCTTTCATGTACACAGATCAGTTGTTTTGGTCCCTTGGCAGAGAAACAGCCCCAAGGCATGATGTTGCCACCCCCATGCTTCACATAGGTATGGTGTTCTTTGGATGCAACTCAGCATTCTTTCTAGTCCAAACACGATGAGTTGTGTTTCTACCAAACAGTTCTACTTTGGTTTCATCTGACCATATGCCATTCTCTCAATACTCTTCTGGATCATCCAGGTGCTCTGTAGCAATCTTCAGACAAGCCCAGACATGTAATGGCTTAAGCAGGGGGACACGTCTGCACTGCAGGATCTGAGTCCCTGGCAGGTGTAGTGTGTTTCTGATGGTAGCCTGTGTTATGTTGGTCTCAGCTCTCTGCAGGTCATTCTCTAGTTCCCCCCATGTGGTTCTGAGATTTTTGCTCACTGTTGTTGAGATCATATTTGACTCCACGGGGTGAGATCTTGCTTGGAGCCCCAGATCGAGGGAGATTATCAGTGGTCTTGTATATCTTCTATATTCTAATTACTGCTCCCCCAGTTGATTTCTTCACACTAAGCTGCTTGCCTATTGCAGATTCAGTCTTCCCAGCTAGGTGCAGGGCTACAATTTTGTTTCTGGTGTTCTTCAACGCCTCTTTGGTCATCACCATAGTGGAGTTTGGAGTGTGACTGAGGTTGTGGAAAGGTGTCTTTTACACTGATAACAAGTTAAAACAGGTGCCAGACTACAGTAATGAGCAGGATACTGAGGAGCCTCAGGTCTGTGAAAGCCAGAAATCTTGCTTGTGTGTAGGTGACCAAATACTTATTTTTCACCAAAATTTGAGAAAATTTCTTTCCAAATCAGACAGTGATTTTCAGGATTTGTTTTCTCATTTGTCTCTCATAGTTGAGGTCACCTATGATGTAATTACAGGCCTCTCCTCTTTTTAAGTGTAGGAACTTGCACAATTGGTGGCTGACTATATATTTTTCCCACTGTAGTATCCTGCTGATGTAATCCCAGCAAGCCCTTGTGACCAGTGAGAAATTGGGAACCAAGTGTTTGATTCCTAGCAATGTCACAGGGGAAGAGTAAACCGTTATTGAAACCAATGAGTTGCCTTTTGAAGTGACATGCCTGAGTAAGAGAATCCCTTTAAAATGGCACTCTAGCCAATAGATGAGTGCACTAAATAAGGAATTACCAATTATGGCTAATTAACCACAATTAGCAAATACATGGCTATTTTCTCCTAAAAAAACAGTCCACATATAACCTATTGACAAATGTGGCATTTTTCAACTCTGCCCCATTTTCTTAAAGCAAACCTGTAGTTGTTTAAAAGAAATTTTGAGACAAAAATGAATGAGTTTGCCTGCTTTTCTCTGTTTTGCGCTGCATTGCATTTATTGCTTTTTTTTGGAGCGCAGTATGTGAAGTCTCTGCATGTGGAGCAACTTTGCATTTCTGGGGGCACGCACTTTACCCCTTCCTACCAGATACTGTCTTGGCAGCTAGATACTACTAGATTAGCTGCCAATCTGTGGCTGGCAGCATCTGGGTTAGAGGGATGACTTCACATACACCTCCATAAAAAAATCTGAAGAAATGCTCAATTGCACTACAAGCAGAGATTCACATGTTTCTTTCCAAATGTCACAATCCGAGGATATCAGGAATTTTTGCTAGGTTTGTAACTCAACTTTTGGAGCAAGTGACCAATTCTATTTAATGGCGCCAAGATGCAATGCCAGACAAATGGAGCTCTGTTTCTAGAGGTAACCTGACATTTTTCGAAACCCGGAAAGCCTCTTTACTTTAGAACGTCTTTTAAGAGATTTGAAAATGGATTTTTACATCGGACAACCCCTTTAAAAGGTATTGGAGTAGTGATCTTTAGACTTGGTTTCTTATAGTTTCCATGACAAATCTCTCGATGGCTATAGGATTTTTTCCTGCACAAACTTCCCCTGTACACCACCCCTTTCATTTACTGTCTGAAAGTAGTTCTATTTAAAACATATCTGTCATTGCAAGGACATTTGGTCTCGCAATCTAAGGATCCTTGAAACATTCATCATCTCTGTATGTTATTCTGTAGAAATGCAGACTTCCTTGAACCCAACGAGGGAAAATATGAAGCCGTTACCATAATATCAATAGAACAGAAACTCAGGACATTGTTCTTGGCGTCTGCAAAGCAAACTGTGTTAAAAATATTCACTTTTTTTCCCCTTCAGATTCAGTGGAAGCAGGAGAGAAACTTATTCAAACTGCCCTGGACGCATTTGGTAGAATAGGTAAGAAATGTTAGTTATGTATTAATTACTGAATTCCCCGCCTTAAAGTGTCTGTCAATGAGCAAACAGATGTACCAAAGCATCTGTGTCATTGTGAAATAATCCTCACGTCGATTGCACGGGCGCCTTTATGCAATTCAAAGCATTTATATGCATGTTTTTTTAAAGAAAAAACATGCAAGTAAATTATGCATGTATGATACTAGATGTACATACCATATTTTTCGAACTATAAGACGCACCCAGGTTTTAGAGTAGGAGTATAGGGATAAATTAGACGCAAAAAAAGTGGTTGTGACGCACTCTTATAGGGGGTTCTGCTGCTGACATTGTTATGGGGCTAATGCACCATATTCTGTACTAATGTCTCCATCCTGTGCCCCTTTCAGGTATATAAGTTCCCCATCCTGATATATATGTTTTCCATCCTGGTATACATTCCCCATCCTGCTATATGTTCACCATCCTGTTATATATGATCCTTCATCCTGATATATGTAACCCATCCTGGTATATGATCCCCAAACCAGGTAAATGTCTGCCCTCCTCTTCTCTCCCTCCCCCCTCCATCCTGGAATATATGATCCTCTATCTAGGTATATGACCCCCATCCTATAATATGTGATCCTCATCCTTGTATATATCCCCCATCCTGGTATATATGTCCCCCATCCTGGTATATATCCCCTATTCTGGTATATATGTCCCCTTCCTGGTATATGGCCTCCATCCTGAAATATGGCCCCTATCATGGCACACAAAGAAATAAACTATTATACTCACTGTCCAATGCTCCCACGGAATGGAGCAACATCCTGTTCTCATGCCGGTAGCTGAGCAGCGTGTAAGCACACAGGGCATGATGTCGCACTCCCCACACTGTTAGCTGCTAGTTTGAGAGGAAGACTTTGCGCTGTGGGGGAGGGGGTGGACAGTGAGTATAATCATCTGTCCACTGCTACCTGCCGGGATATGTGCCACTCCAATGCACTGTGCATGGGAAGCAGTGAATATCCACTCTCTTTAATAGAGGGCACATGTAATTGCCCACAACTGCAGCAGCAGTGGACTGACCACGTGTGCCCGCTGTTTAAGATACTTTTATATTCACTGCTTCCCCTGCTCATCATCCTGCACACCTCGGCATCAGCTTCAGTGCTGACAGTGGATGGGTGGGGGGAGCTGTGAATATTAAAGCATTTTAAAGGGAACCTGACCCCTCCAAATGACCCCCAACTCTATTAATACCTGTCCCTGCACCCTTAAAGATCATAAGCAGCGGTCCTTTTGTGTAAAAAAAGCGTTCAGTAACATTGTGAAAAATGCTATTATAAACTTACATGTCAGGGACTAATTCACACTGAATAAGTCTCACAGGGTGTTCCCTGGGGGGTGTCACACGCGTCAATGTCGTCAGCGAGATGATCGCTGACGACATTGACGGCTGATTGCTGGTGAGCTGTCACACAGACAGACTCACCAGCGATCAATTGACCAGTGACATCATGGAAACGATTTAAATATCGTTTCCACGATGTCCTGCTCCCGCTGCCAGCCTGCTGGAAGCGGGAGCAGCCTGGTCTCCAAGGTACACTGCGGGTAACTAGGCAGCGCGCGCTGCCTAGATACCCGACGTGTACCTTAGTTACCAGCCTCCTCCGCTCACCCGGTGAGCGGAGGAGGCTGGTAACTAAGGTACACAGTCGGGTATCTAGGCAGCGCGCGCTGCCTAGTTACCCGCAGTGTACCTTGGATACCAGCTCCCAGCGCTTGTGACAGGCGCTGGGAGCTGGAATATCGCTAGTCCCGGTGTCACACGCAGCGATGCTGCGTGTCCACGCGGCGACAATCGCCAGGTTTCAGAGCTGGTTCTGAAACCTGGCGATCATCAACCAGCGATTTATCGCTGGTTGATGCAGTATGTCACACGCGTCAATATCGCTGCAACGTCACGTGCAGCCGATATCGTGCAGGCGATATTGACGCGTGTGAACCCCCTTAAGCTGTCCTGACCCGCTCATTATCACGCCCCGATGGGCGTGATAACTAATCCTTCTCACCCTGCAGAAAGGGCGTAATAGCCGGTGTGAAGCTATTTGCGTCACATCCGGTCCTTGTGACGTGTGTACACCCTTTAGGTGTAAGCCGACAAGCCGCTAGGATTAGCAGCGTTTTGGATGCAGCCTATTTTCATTGTGGCCAATACGCTGCGTTGTACAGTACAAGTACATAGAAAGTCCATGTACGCTGTGCGTCTTTTTTCCGTAGCATAAACTGACATGCTTCCTAACCCCTGCATTTCCTGCGGAGACACTGTTCTCAGCAGGAAGAATGCAACGAAATCCGCTGCGCCCTGAACTCTGATGGTGGGCGCTGATAGCGCTTTCTATCGCAGAGAATGCTCTCGTCTCTGCAAGAAATAACTCTCTGCGTCCAGAACGCTGCATGTCCTGATCCTTGGAACGTAACCTGCTTTATTTTTTTCTATTTTTCTTTATCCTTGTAATTTATCGACATTTTATTTTTCAGATATTCTCATCAATAATGCAGGGTAAGTAATCCTTGCTATATTTTACTTCTTTCTTCACTGCTCATGTAGGACTGTTATTTTTGTCTAAATGGCCTGTGTTGTAAATAGTGTGCGCCCGGAGTCCTCAGCCCGAGCTTACAATGGCATTGTGCCTTTATCTAGGTTACTGTACACTGTGCCTGTCCCCAGCGTGCACAGATTAGCATCACATCTTGTAGCTTTGTCTCTCATCTTGTTGTTCTCTTGTCATCTTTGTAGTGGCGTAACGGCTAATGATATAGGACAACACCTGTGCAAAACTGTGCGCCAGAATTCTCAGAGAGCAGAGACGCCGAGCTCATTATTTTAATTTTAAGTCTGCTGCGCCTCGTTGGTGTGTGGAAGGGATATGATATACATTTTTATTTTGTTTCTGTTTTGCGCTATAAAAAAAATGCATTTTTTCGTCCCAGAGGGACACAGCTGGGAAGAATACGGTCCTTAATAATCCAACAATGCTAAGAAATAAATATATATATTTCAAAGTTTGAATTTACATTTAACAACTTCTATTTTGTCTACTTAGCAGATGTCCAGTCATTGCTATAAAACTATGTGAGACATCACTGTAGAGAAAGTTTTACAGTAATTCTTCCCCCTCCAGAATTCCAGGGACTTTTTGGAAGTAAATATCAAACTAGAGCAGAGAAAGCAGGTGGGGCGGTGAGTAGCTGTTCTTTAAAGGGAATCTGTCTGTAGGATCAACCCTCCTAAGTCCATCTGAAGACAGATATGTCATAGAAGCTGATGACAGATACCTGCTTGATATCTGCTAGTTAATTCTTGTTCTTGGAAATGCCATTGTCCATGATTTCACTGCAACCAGAGATCTGCCAACAATCTCTGCACAAATATCTGTGTGTGTGACGTGGCCCTTAGTCATCTGAATGGACATGAAGTCATAGGAAGCTGAATGAAATGATACCTGCTTGATATCTGCTAGTTAATGTCTTGTTCTTGAGAAATCCATTTTTGTTAATGTGTCAATTAGCCATTTAGATCTATGTGCCTGACGCTGATCTCCCAAACTCCAGAGCTTATTTTAAGGAGGTATTCTCATCTCAAACATCTTATCCCAATATATAGTAGGAACAATAATAATAATATTAGTAAATGCCTCCAATTAGAAATATAGTTTCGCTCTCCTGATTAGCTATGTCTTCTAAATCAGGGTCTCAACACTCCAGGCTCGAGTGCGCACACAGTCAGTTTTCAGGATTCCCTAGAATTGACAGTTGGTCATTTAATTACCAACTGTCAAATGCATGGAGATCCTGAATACCTGCACTGTGTGCGGCCTCGAGCTTGGACTTTGAGACCCTGTTCAAATCGTGTGCAGGCATTACAGCTTAGGTATCCATGATTATCCAACTGACAACTAACCGTCACTATATGCAAATCATGGATGCTTAACGGTACCGTCACACGTAACGTATCGTTGCCGATATCGTATCAAAAGTCACGTTGTTCTGTGACGCTTGAACGATGTCAAACAACATGTTGCGTGTGACACTGGCAAACGATAATGATCAGTCGGCTGATCGTTCATCGTTGATTTGAGGACAGGACTCAATCTATCGTTGGTCGCCCGGTGGCACACAGTATCGCTGCGTGTGACACGGGAACGACCGATAAGCCGCACCATCACCTCTCTGCAAGCGCGGAGCTGGTATCCAAGGTAAACTGCGGTAACTGCAGCGCGCGCTGCCTAGATACCCGATGTATACCTTGGTTACCAGCCTTCTCCACTCACTGGCTGGTATCCAAGGTACACAGCGGGTAACTAGGGACCTAGTTACCTGCTGTGTACCTGGATCCAGCCGCTGAGCGGAGAAGGCTGGTAACCAAGGTATACATCGGGTATCTAGGCAGCGCGCGCTGTCTAGATACCCGCAGTTTACCTTGGAGACCAGCCTGCTCTCGCTTACCGCAGCTGGCAGCGGGAGCAAGACATCATGGAAATGATATTTTTTTTTAAATCGATTATTTTTATTGAGATAAGAATTTTCCAATACAGTAGAATACATCACATACAGAGAAAACAGTCCCAAGGAAACATTTAACAATGACTTATGCAGCCCACATACAAGTACATTCCCCCCCCCCCCCCCCCTTTTCCCCATGAACCATAGCACATATCAGGGTTGGGCACAGCACCCTTCAATCCGGATAAGGATTCACAATAGTAATCAATCAACGAATCAAATAATAGTTATGCTGTATTATTGGATCAGGATATCTATGAGATATGACTAGCAAGAAATGTCTAATCAGGTTAAATAGTTATACCACTGCAGATAGTATTAGGACCCTGTCATATTTAACAAGGCTATAAAGTGATTCCATGATAATGTTTATAAACTCTCCAAAATTCCCATTTTTCCCGCAGTACCCCCATAAGTATCCCACTCAACGCTATCGAATGTTTCGCAGCGTCAAGCGAGAGCACCGCCCTCTCTCGCCACACCGAGATGCCATTGTATGTTAAGAAATTACCGTACGCAGGTTAATTGGCCTAGTTTATGGGCATAAAATCCTGTAATCCTCTCCCACTACCTGATTGATCACTGTCATCAGCCTAGTAGCCAAGACTTTCGCCAAAATCTTTACATCAGTAGATAGCAAAGAAATAGGCCTGTACGACCCGGCTGTAGAAGATCTTTCCCTGGTTTAGGCAAGAGGACCACCACCGCCTCCCTCATCGATTCAGGTAGAACCCCCTCACCCAAGCCCCCTCAAACACCTCCTTTAATCTAGGCATTAACACATCCCCATATTCCTTATAAATTTCAATTGGGACACCGTCAGACCCAGGAGCCTTATTATTCTGAAAATCTTTTGTCGCAGTCCACATCTCCTCTTTTGTAATAGGAGCCTCCAATTGTAGTCTCTGGACCTCCGTCAGCCTAGGCAGCCGCATGCCACGGATATACCGCTCCAGCTCGCAGAAGATTTTGCGAGTCTGGAGGAGTACAACCGCTGATAAAAGTGAGAAAAACACTTTTGCAATCTCTCCGGTGTCCTGTGACCAATAATCCATTACTGTCCCGGACAGCTGAGATCAGCGGAGCCCCAGTTTGGGCTTTAGCAACAGTAGCCAACAGATGTCCAGCACCTTCACCCTCAGCTAAAATTGCTGCTTTAAGAAAAAACGTTTATTTTCAGCCTGTTGTAACACAAATTGGTTTAATTTAGATTGGGCATTTACCCATTTTAGCTTGTTGTCGGTAGTTGGTGAGCCCACAAAGCCGTGCTCCAGAGTATCCACCTCAGTCTGTAAATTTTGCATACAACCTCTAGTTTAGATTTAATCCTGGATATTTCTTTTATTAGGACTCCACGCAATACCGCCTTCATGGCATCCCAAACCACTGACAGGGAGACCGATCCCACATTGTTACAAAAGAACTCCTCCAGAACAGATGGAATGGAGATATTGTTGTCAAACACTGCCAGCCAGAATGGGTTGAATCTCCACCCACCCCTATGACATATAGCACCCCGGTCCACGTTTATAACCACCTTAAGAGGGGAGTGGTCTGAAAGCAATCTGGTACAATATTCAGTCCCAATTATCAATGGCACCATTGCGCTATTCCCTAAGGCCAAATCTGAAACAGAAAAAAACAGCACTGTTGCGCCACACTACTAAATTTCACCACAATGTGGTTCTATTAAATGAACACTAACCTTTCCAGGTTGTGCAAGAATCCGCACAACCAGATTAAACGTATAGGGAGATAGGGTCCATAAAGTTAATGATTATCAGACTTTTGTGTGAAGAGAGGATATTTTACACTCCTTGAATTGGTAGAAATCACTTGCTTGTCTCCTCAGAGCCGGCTGATCATGTGATGAACACAGGTGGAGTTTGGATGATGCACTGCCAGGTCCTATGGACTTTGCCCAAGCTGCTCGCTACACCGCACTCCCCGAAGGGAGAATAGGTATGAATGATAGAAGGAGCGGTGTTAGAATGCGGCGCTAGGTAACACAAGATCAAGCCTTCATAGAATTACCTTAAGTTTATTACACAAAGCTGCAGGGTGCGACCAGCAACGCGTTTTCGACACACAAATCGGCGTCTTTCTCAAAGTGGATCCACTAATCATTTTATACCTAATGGCCCAAATCTATACCTAGAATAACGAGGAATGAGATGCAGAGTAACAGGAGTATTGCCTAACATCCGGGAATCGCATACGCCACACATCCATTAATTGTACCTCTTGCAAAACTCTCGCCAGAGACGTCTCTTGTATATTGCCCCCTCCCATCTCAGCCCGATACTTATCCAAGCCGGCATTCAGGTACATATTAAAATCCCCAATTACCAACAAGGGTATGTTAGCGTATTCCGTAATAATGGGAATTATATGTAATTTACTCACAGCAAATGGTGGAGGAATATATAGAGTAATCAAGCACAATCGTACCCCATCCACTCTACACACCAGACATACATATCTACCCTCCCTGTCAATGATCACCCTTTCTGCCGTGAAGGGAAGAGATGGGTGCACTAAAACACTCACGCCCCTGGAGTATGTGCTGTGCGTGGAATGAAACGCAGGCCCCTTCCACAATTTAGTAAGAGAGGCAGCCGCCTCCGCATTACAGTGCGTTTCCTGTAAACACGCAACAAGATTTTGATGCGTTTTTAAATATTTAAGTATTGCAAATCTCTTTTTAGGATCCCCCATGCCCCTGACATTCCAAGACACAATATTAAGTTGTCTAGCCATATTCAGAAATATACCATTTTACAGCTAAAACCGGATATTTTAAGTACCGCCCAGCGCCTTTGAATTTATCATCCTCCGATACGTGAAAAGGTTCTCCCATAACACTCATAACAAACCCCCCTCCCACCCCTCCCCAACCTAATAACAACCTCATCGCGTTGTTCATCACTAATCCCATATATCTTAATTTAACTCTCATGTGGGCCTTTAACAAAAGAATTATGCCCACAGCGAGTAAGAAAGAAGGAAAAAATAGAAGTCAGAAAAAGAAAGATAACAGACAACAGAAAGAATAAAAAGAGATAGACAGATGGGAGAACAAAGTCTCGCACACTGCAAGGGGATAAAACTTAAGTAGCTCGCAGTTAGCCCCGTGACAGCCCCCGCTCCATACAATCAACCCAAAAAAACTATATCGGCTTGCCCGAGATATATATATAAGAGAGAGAGATAAACAGATCTCATACTAAGTACAGTCCAGGATAAGATACACTTATAAAATCCAACATTGTACATCGGACCCATTTATTCTCAAAGCCAGTAGGTCTAATCTTTATCAAGCATTGTTGAAAAAACCCACGAACAGTCATCCATTGCGAATTTGTCTCTCTTTTAAGTCCAGCCATTTAGACGCTTCCTTGGCCAAATCAAAGAAGTGGGTTCCACCAAGCGCCTCCACTCGCAGCCGGGCCGGAAACAGCATAGAGTATTGCACTTTCAGCGCTCTCAAACGACGTTTAACCTCCTGAAATTGAGCGCATTTTCTACGGACCTCCACGGAGAAGTCCGGATACAGAGACACTCTTGCCCCCTCTATACGGAGATCTTCGGCCGTCCGTGCCAGATATAGGATTTTGTCCTGGTCTCTAAAGTGGAGCATTTTTATCAGGATCGGGCGAACTTGGTCTCCTAGCTCAATAACAACCAGTCCTCAATTTAACTATGTCACTCCAAACAACCAATTAATAACTGAGAGAAACCGAAGATCTCACTCAAGGAATGAATTAATCAGTAAGATCAAATTTTTATCAATAATTGATTCTTTATTGTCAAAAAAATATATAAAATCAAACACAGAGCTACAAACCAGGAAACACCACATAGCACAACAGAAACCTTCAAACAATTCAGGCTCCGTAGACCTATTGCACCCCAGACCACTGTAAACAAAAGTACACCTCAAACTATACATCCATAGGTACCTTAGATAGCTTTGTTTTTGGAACTAGATATAGTGCCTTTCAATTTCCTAAGGCTACACTTTACAGCTCACTTAATGGCAAAGCTATTGGAGTATCTATAATTGTAAGGGTAACCGGGTCTCAAAGAGGAGGACGGATCAACATTATTTTACCTGTTTTGAAGGAACGACGTGCCTGGGCTTCCCACCCCTACGCCGTTTCGCTATAGAGCTTCTTCCGGGGGCGTGCCAGTATGAGGAACTTTGGGCTTTTTATATCCCCCATATGTTGTGCGTCATCCAAATAGGCTCGCTCTTATTGGCGCAGCGGGATCGAGCCTCCGGACAATAGATACGCCCACCGGCGGCAGCGTGTGTAAACACGCCGCGTCTATCCGCCGGGAGACGCACCCTGTCATAGGAGCCCAATCACGCACGCGCGCTAGTGAGACAAATAAGGAGAGGAACAAACTA
This sequence comes from Allobates femoralis, assembly GCA_033576535.1. Lineage (NCBI taxonomy): Eukaryota > Metazoa > Chordata > Amphibia > Anura > Aromobatidae > Allobates > Allobates femoralis. The sequence goes on along the minus strand of JARQOC010000003.1, from coordinate 719,087,132 downwards.
ACTACTGTATCCAGGGCAACAGTCATGTGATACTAATCACATGACCCAGAATCACCAATCAAAGCCCGGATTCTACAGATGGCTATAGTTGTCTTGGTAGTTGTAAGAGTAAGTGAAATCTATAAGACAGTGCTTTCTAAAAATTAAAGACTTCCATTACAGAAGTAAATACCAATATATTAATACATCAAAGTGCCTAGTGCTACAGTACATTATCAATCAGAGAATGTATATATATACATATCCATACATAGTGCAATACATACTACAATATTTCAATACAATACAAAAAGTGACAATTCATAAATATACACAACTATAATCCCATTACTGAGATAATTACCTAGACAAATTTATATTATCTCATAGAGATAAAAAACTACAGCGAGCTAAAATTTGATAAAAACACAAAAATTAATATACAACAGTATATCCCCTCTCAGCCAAATTCATGATGCCGCAAATCTTCATTTTCGTAATCTCCAAATTAATGCCAATGACTCTCTAAAGGAGACTAAACGAACCTAAATAAAAATAGAATAAAAATAAAAAATAAATTAAAATAACATATATATAAACCATTATTAAAACGAAAGCCCAATCAGTTATCCTCATTAACAGCTGATAAATCTAAACTACTCTAGATCTTAACACTAAAGAAAGGCACCAAAACCCTGATTCTCATTTAACCCCAGGGGTGCCATGGTACCTAATCTATATATCCAACGGCTTTCAATCTGAGCCAACGGTGGCTTAAATCACCTCCCTTGGTCCAAGATCCAATTGATCAATCACCTTAAACTTTAATAAGGTAGGGTTACACTGATGGAATGTTTTAAAATGTCTTGAGAGAGTTTTTAATTTGGACACATCCGTTTCTTTTTTGGCTTTTTCGATGTCCAGATAATGCTCCCTTATACGAATTTTTGCTTCCCTAGTTGTCATGCCCACATAAAGTTTTTACATGGACATTCCCTACATATATGATCCCTTTTGATGAACAGTTAGATGTTTTAAAATCTTAAAGTTTCTTGTTCTTTTTTGATTCTCAAATGTCTTGGACTTAATGCAGCTACTACAGGCCTTCATAAACCACAAGGGAAAAACCGAGGAGTCTTTCCGTTCAGATATTCCCTTCTTCCCCGGTTCATAGTGGCTATGTACCAGGGTGTCTTTCAAATTCTAGACCGCCTGGCACCATAGAAGGATTATCCGGAAGAATTTTTTGTAAAACTGGGTCCGTGTGTTAAAACCGCCCAATGCTTATACAAAATATGTTTAAGATCATTCCATTTTTATTAAAGGTAGTGATATACCGTACCTTCCCATCATCCTTCTTGTTCTCCTTTATCGGATATAGCAACTCATTTCGTTTTACCTCCATCGCTCTTTTGTAGCCACGTTTAATACTCCTCTGTCCATAGCCTCTTGCTGGAATCTCTTTCTTAGATCTTGTGATTGCCGTTGGAACGCCTCTCATTAGAACAAATTCTTCTAATTCTCAAAAATTGACTTATCGGATCCCTTTAATCATGGAAGCTGGATGAGATGAATCAGCAAACAGAAATGAATTAGTAGCCGTTGGTTTTCTAAAAACATCCGTAGTGATCCTACCATCTGGAAGAACATAAATTTTGACATTAGGAAATCAATCTTCCTGCCATATTTATATGTCAATTTTATATTTTTGTTGTTTTGATTTAATCTGTTCTATCAAAACCCAAATCGTTTATGCTACCTTCCCATATAAATATGACATCATCGATTATAACGACTCCACTGATGTACTTTCTCAATACCTATGATTTCATCATTCTGGAAGATTTCCCTTTCCCACATGCCTAAAAATAAATTAGCATAATTGGGTGCACAGGGCCGCACCCATGGCCACTCCTTGTTGCTGTAAATATGTTTTTCCACCAAAGACAAAGAAATTATGTTTTAAAATGAATTCAAGGAGAACCACCAGTAGCCTGATCATTTCGGGTTCCAGGTCGTCGATTCTAAAAACCATTTAACGGCACTGTATACCATCACTATGGCGTATCGATGTGTATAACGATTCAACGTCTGCTGTTACAAACATCATGTTTTCTTCTAGATGTAAATGGTCCATCTTCTGTAAGGGTGCTTTCACATCTGCGTTTTTCGTAATTCGCGGCAGATGCGGTGAAAAAACCGCATCTGCGCGTTTGCGCATAACGGTTCCACTTGCGGCACGGTTGCGGTTTTTTCCATAGGAAGTATAGGGGGACTTGCGGCAGATGCGGCAAGTGCGGTATTGCACTTGCGGCAGGTGCGGCAGAGAAAAAAACCGCAGCTTACTGCGGTTTTTTTCGCTGCCGCACCTGCCCCAAGTGCAATACCGCACTTGCCGCATCTGCCGCAAGTCCCCCTATACTTCCTATGGAAAAAACCGCAACCGTGCCGCAAGTGGAACCGTTATGCGCAAACGCGGCAGATGCGGTTTTTCACCGCATCTGCGCGAATTACGAAAAACGCAGATGTGAAAGCACCCTAAGATACTGGTTGTATCTTTAACAAATGATGGTAACTGATTAACCAAGGGTTTTAAGAAATGATCAGAATAAGAGCATATTGGTTCGATTAAACTTTGGTTACCAGCAACAATCGGCCTACCTGGGGGATCACTGAAAGTTCTTATGGATCTTCGGGATCAAGTAGAAAGTTGCTATTCTGGTTCAAATTTCTTCATATAGTCAAAAAGTTTTTTTAGACTATATCTTTTTCACTGCTTCTTCTATGATGTCGAGAAGATCTTTCTTAAAGACCGATAAGGGGTCGCATAAAGCCTGCGGTAACAAGTTTGATCGTTAAGTAATTTGAAAGCTTGTTCCTCATATTTTTTACATGGCCATATTACAATATTACCCCCTTATCGGCCTGTTTAAACACGACATCATTCCAATTTTTTAACTCTCAATAGCTTTTAACTGCCCTCAGTTAAATTACGTTTACCTTTGAACCGATCAAGATTTTCAATGTCATTAGTAACTATTTAGTGAAAACCTCACAGCGGGGCAAAGACTTATGGCTGGAAATTTTTTTGAATTGCCACAAAGTCTATCTGGAATTTTTCCTACCATCCCGAGATTATCCTGTTCCAACGGCTGATCTTCCTCCAGGGAGTGTAGGCTTCAAGTGCACTTAGTTCTTCATTCGATAGGGTATCAATGGATGTTTCTTTTTGGCATAAATTCTCTTTAAAATGATCTTTCGTGCAAATAAGTTCAGATCTTTTATCGACGTGAACGCGTCCTTCTTGGTTTATCTCCTAGCTGCGGCGGCCCTGGCAGGCACTCTGTGAGCTCTCTCAATAGCGAACATTCTAGAAAACTTATCCTGGCCTAAAAGTTTTCAGCAGCCATGCTTCAAAAAATTCCACTGCATCTCTGCCTTCCGCCCTCTCTGGAACTCCTACAATACGCACATTATTTCTACGTAGGCGATTTTCTTTATCGTCCGTTTTATTGTGCAAGTATGTAATAGAATCACAGCAGCCTTGAATCTTTTGACCAAGGGAGCCACAGTGTCCTCCAGTTCACCCAACTCTCCCTTCGGCCGCAGACATACGTTCTCTCACTTTCTGCATATCATGGCGAATGGTGGATATCTCCATCTTTAGGGATCCAATGTGACCAGCAAGCTCAGCATTTCCTTTAGCAATAGCTTTAAGGACATCTCTAAGTGTGGGTTCACCCTCATCATCTGCTTCATCATGCGTGTTAACAGTCTCTAAGCCCTCAGGCTCCACAGTATCATCATCATCCTGGGCTGCCTCCCCATTGCTGCGTAGCTTTCTCCCTTGTTCCTGCAGGGGCTCCCTCTCACAAACACCCATTGTCCCTGGGTTATATGCTGCAGTATTTTCACCTGGGGTCAGTGGGGCACCTGGCTGCTGCTTCCTGGCGAACTGCTGTAATTTGGCCGCCGCTTCCAGCCGCTTCTCCCACTGCCGCGGGGTCTCTCCTTCCTGGAGGCCTCCCTCGGCGCCATCTTGCGCGCCATGCGGCGCTCCCCCAGCCGCCGACCGCAGCCGGCCATCCTGCCGCGACATTGTACAGCCTGCCGGTCCCACAGTGCTCACCGCGTTCCTGGAGGTCAGCCCCAGAGATTAGGCGACTCAGAGTCGAATTATTCCTCGGGCAAGAGGAGCTCCTCACCTGTGCGACCGCTCACATAGCACGCTAGGCCACGCTCCCCGGAAATGATATTTAAATTGTTTCCACGATGTCTCTGGTCCATTGATTGCTGGTGAGTCTGCTTGTGTGACAGCTCACCAGTGATCCGAATGATATTGTTTGCGATCGCGGCGTGCATGTGATCGCTAACAAAATCGTTCATCGCATCGCTGCGTGTGACGGCACCATTAGGCTGCTTTCACATAGGCGTTTTTTTTTTAAATGAGGCAGATCCGGCAGGTTTACCGCATCTGCGGCATTTTCTGCCTAACGGCCGCACTTGCGGCACCGATCCGTCAAGCCCCATGCATTGCTATGGGACTTGCGGCAGGTGCGGTATTGCTGGTTGCGGCAGATGCGGCACTTGCAGCCGAGAAAAAAACTGCGGTCAGCAGCGTTTTTTTTTTCCGCAGCCGCAACTGCTGAATCTGTCACAACCGGCAAAACTGCACCTGCCGCAAGCCCCATAGCAATGCATGGGGCTTGACGGATCGGTGCCGCAAGTGTCAAGCAAGTGCGGCCGTTAGGCAGAAAATGCGGCAGATGCGGTAAACCTGCCGCATTTTCAAAAAAACGCCTATATGAAAGGGGCCTAAGCAACTGTATTGCCCTACACATGAGGAAAACAACATGGCTAATCAGGAAAACTATACTACATTTCTAATTGGAGGCATTTGCTAATATTATTATTATTACACTGATTACATATTGGTATAGGATCTTGGAGATGAGAATATCGCTTTAAATGAAGGAAGGACATAGTGTGAGACATGTGGATCAGGAGAGTAGACTGTCAGTCATTACATGTCTCACACATGTAAAAGAGGTTATACTCTCTTCTGTTTAAAAAAAGTTAGACAGATTGTGAGGGAGATCTATGACCAGCCATAGATCTAAATAGGCTCACTTACATATTAGGAAAATGTGAGTTTTTCTGGAATAAGACATCAGATCGCAGATATCAAGGTATCACTTTATTTAACTCCCTGTGACCTGCATTCCCATATATACAGTTTAGGAGTATTGATTCTGCTGACCTATTCTAAGCGCTCGTTCAGATGAGCATATAGCTGGCCCGTGTACATCAACAAACCGCACATACACCGAAAGGCCGCTTTGAGGGGATTATAGTTCTCCCTTTGGAAAACAAGCAGAATATGAAGTGTGAACAATTCTCCAGGAGAAAAACATGCAACTTGATTTACTTCTAGAGGGGAAAAAAAAATTCTCGCTAATGCCAACCTAGAAGTCAATGTTCGACTCTTTAAGGAGACCGGTAACAAATATCCCTAGTTGAAAAGGTCTTGTCATTCACTTACGGCATAGGTATCCCTATTGAGGAGTATCACATAAGATATTTTTCAGGAGGTGCAAGAGGTGTAAATTTTTAAGCAGGTTTGGTAGAAATTCTGCAAAGTAAAAATGCTTTTAGAAATAGAAATTAAAGTGTTAAGGGAATCTTCTAGCAGGATTTCACCTCCCCTCCCATCTCCCCCCCCCCCCAAACTCTTTATAAGTGTATATAGCTCTTATAAAAACAAGTCCATCCATAACGTGTCAGTGGTTTTTCTACCATTGGATTTTAATTTTGTAACTTATATGGAATAAAGTTGGAGATTTTATCTACAATTGCAAGTGCAACATGTCTTTGAAAGAGCTACTTGCACATATAAACAGATTGGAGAGGGAAATCTTGCTGAAAGATTCCCTTTAATATTTTTTTTTTTTTTCAATTAACTAAATTCAAAGTAAATTAATGGAATAAATATCTAATTCAATCGATTTTTGGTAAATGCAAAAAATCTATGTCGTCAGATCGAGGCTCTCATAGACTTGTATTGAGTTCTGACCTCTGGCTTCATGAGACACTGGAGTTGCCAGCAGGTCACAAATCCCCAGAGACTGACAAGAGTGGCAGTGATAGAAAACGAAGCACCTGAAAGATGATTATAATACAGAAGGCAGGGGACTTATTTAAAGCACCGCTCCAGCAGTGCAATAAAAATATACGCTGGAGTAGTGCTTTAAAACTGAAACAGCTGTGTAGGAGGCTTTAAAATGGATGAGAAACAGTAAAACTGCTACAAAAGGTGAGGTTGTGGAAGACAGCTTCATGTCATAGGTCTTACACCATGACAAGACGGTGCACAGCAGTAAGTCACAACATAGTTATACTTCAACAACTTTGTGCTGGGTTTGGTTTTCTCTTCTGTTCATTCATTTTGCATTTTGTTTATTTCTAAAAATAGACTATTATCATTCATATTTTTGACAGCATACTTAATTTGAAGCATTTTTTCCACACCTGCGTAAAATCTGTGCACAGTGCTGTCTAAAGCCGGCTTCACACCACGGTTTTCACCTGTCAGGACCAAACCTGATCAGGTTTTACCCCCGTGTATCCCTTTGATGCTGGATCGGTGCTATTTGGCCGTCCGGTTTGCTGTATTTTCTCCCTGATCCGATTTTGTCCGGTTTTGCATCGGACACAAAATCGGAGTCTGCATCATTTTTTTGGGTTCAGTGCAGAAAACGAACAAAAGCGGACTCTCAGATCCGGGGCGATCCGGCACCCATAACATGAGAGTCTATAGGCGCCGGATTGCCCCGAATCCGACAAAAAATCGGCTTGTTTCCCGGATGACTTGTACTGAACAGCGCCATCTCTGAAATGTAGCTGCGCTCATTCGGCACCATGGACAGCAGCAGCATTTCAGAGCCACCGCTGAACGTTCAGCACCATGGAGAGCTCCACTGCACAGACTGCTGAAATTTCAGCACTGCGGACAGCAGCAGACATGAGCACAAACGAATTATGCAAAAAACTGGATCGGAGGGCATATTTGCCCACATTTTGTGCTCATCTGGTGCTGTCAGGTCCTGTCCGTTGCATCCTGCAAAAATAGAACCTGACAGCAGAAAACCGTGGTGTGAAGCCGGACTTACAAGGAAGAGGGAAGGAGCAAAGAACAGCGTTCATTTGTTGCAATGAGGAATGTGAGACCCTTTCACAAGAATAGAGCTGTATAGATGCCAGAAAATCCCTGTTGTAACGAATTGACTCCTTGTCCATCTGCAAGAGGTAGAATGAGTCAGGAACATATTGGGCTGACATTAGAAATAAAGTAGCACACAGTGACAGAGCGTGAAGGGTTTTAGGATTCTGCTAAACCTCATCTAGTTTTGCTCTCTCTGACAATGACTCCGATCAAGAAGATAGCCTTGGCCCTCTGTCTTCTATCTGTTACAATGCTGAGAGGTTTTCTTTTCTTTTTTTTTCTACAAGAGAACAGCTCCAGACACAGATTAATTTAGAAATGTAACAACCCCTTCTAGTCATCATATAAGTCAGGTCTTGTAATTGTGTCTGCCCATAGTGCCATAAAAAACCCTTTACATTTACTGTTGGACAGACCTCTGTTTATAAAAACAAAACAAAAACCTTTAGTTTTTTTAATATTAAACACAAGAATAAAATATAATTCACAATTTTAGCTCCTGTCCTCTTATTACTAGAGCCATACCTTTTTTTTATTTTCCACCAACCGCTGTATATGGGCTGTAATGTTGCGGGATGAGTTGGGGAGTTTTGAATTCCACAATTCATTTTAACATACACCATTTAGTCGTTGCCTTTTGAGGGTTTTCTTTTTATGGTGTTAATTGTCCACCTGAAACGGAAAAGACCAAATTATTCTCCCTGTCTGTAAGACTACAGTGGTCCAAAACATATAATGGTTTGGTGTGTTTCTTTTTTGCGTGAATTAAAATTTGGAACTTTTGTTAAAGGGGTTGCCTGGGCTTTTTCTAAAATCTGTGTGTATATCTAGGCTGAAGAATGCTAATAGTTTGTCATTTACAGCCTATTAGCATTACGCATGGTTACCTGGATATTAGTATCAATAACCATCCAGAAAAATAAACCGGGCACTATCCGTGGATTAAACTGGTGCCGATATATTCAATATGACTGTAGGCAACAGATTTGCAGTGGTGCACGCATAGATAAAGTGCGAACATATCATAGAAAAGACAAAGAAAGTCCAGCGGCACTCACCAAAGGCGATTTTCTTCTTTTATTAACGGTTCCAAGCAAGCGTGACAGGAATCGTACAAAGGGGAGGGAGGTCTCTGCACCTCCCTCCCCCTTTGTACGATTCCTGTCATGCTTGCTTGGAACCGTTAACCTTCCTAGCGGTATTCCCGAGCCTGGTCTCGGCAGATGCGGTGAAAAAACGCATCTGCCGCGATTGCCGCATAGCCGCCGCACTTGCGGCGCGGTTGCGGTAATCGCCATAGTAAGTATAGGGGGACTTGCGGCAGGTGCGGCAAGTGCGGTTTCGCACTTGCGGCATGTGCGGCCGCGAAAAAACCGCACTTGCCGCACCTGCCGCAAGTCCCCCTATACTTGCGGCGCGGTTGCGGTAATCGCCATAGTAAGTGCAGTGGTTATGCGGCGGCTATGCGGCAATCGCGGCAGATGCAGTTTTTTCACCGCATCTGCCGCGACCGCGGGTAAGCCCGAGCTTGACTCAGGGTTACCGCTTCTGGCAGTGAATGTTAACCCCGAGTCAGGCTCGGGAATACCGCTAGGAAGGCTAGAGTCTTCTTTGATCAGTCTCCAGCAGGCCTGCACTGTCTCCAGCAGGATCACGTCCATTTACTTATGAAAATGCTGCGTGAATCGCATTTGACTGAGCTGTGCATCTCCTTCTCTCTGCATCACTGTGCCACAGCCATCCCTTCTGTCAAGGTGATGACTGCTGTCAGTGATGGTGTGTGTAGTAAATCTCCATCACAGAGGTAATAGCTGCCGCACAATGATGAAGAAAAGTGATAGTATCAGTGACAGTTCTGGCTCTTGGGACGGAGATGACCGCTCTGTGTCACTGATGCAGTGTGCGCGGTGAATCTCCTTCACAGGGGCCAACGCTGTCACCGATGCGATCATCTTCCTGTATATCTGTGCCGCAACTGTCCCCTCTGTGAAAGAGATTTACTGCGCACACAAGGCATCACTGACGGAGAGGTCATTTCCTTTACAGAGGAGCAGCTTTGGCACAGTGATGCAGAGAGGAGGAGATGCACAGCTCAGTGCAATGCAGTTCAATCCGCGTTTACATAGGTGAATGGAGGGGAGGTGATCCTGCTGGAGACAGGGCTGGCCTGCTGGAGACTGGGTATAACGTCGTGACGTTACAACCAGGCTCCAAAATAATACACCTCTACAATACCTCTAATACACCTCTACAATCGGTATGTATACAGGAGGGTGTAAATACCCTGTCACTGTAAAACACCCTACTGTATTTACTTTATTATACAAATAGATTGAAATTTCTACCCATCCATCCGTTGATCCATCCCATCATCCATGTCAGTGAGGGGGAGTAGGGGATGATCTCTGTTGGTGCTGTTGCTCTGTGCATTACCTCTATTCCCTGCATTTCCTATACAGGTGATTGTGCGGAGGCTGATAGTAGCATGTTGGGAGGAGTGCAGGCAACGGTACAGGGTGTGTGCTCACTACTGGCTTTCAGTCCAGCACAAGAATGGTGGGAAATGTAGGAAGAAGGGAGCATATGATTCTCAAGAGGGAATGATATCTGTGACAACACAGCTGGTGCTAGGACACAAGAATTAAGCAGAAAAGAACATGAATCTTGGCAGAAAAGGTATATTGGGATATTTACAGGCATAATTAGCCTTAAAGAGAATCTGTCAGCAGGTTTTTGCGATGTAATCTGGAAACAGAATACTTTGAGGATTAATACAGAGATTTCAGCTATGCTTGTAATATCACAAAGTGTGTTATTGTTTGCCTGACTTTTCCAACACGTTCCCTTCTGGGATTAGCAACTCACTTTATATAGACTGTGTATATAGACCCCAAGAAGCAAGTCACAAAAAGTCAAACCAAGTTAATTTTTTTTTTTGCTTTTCGCCATGCCCTGGTGTCGTAATGCGACCCCTTTTCACCGGCATTACGCTATGATATAGCAATCTATGCCTGTATGATCTGTGACCCAGCCACTGTTACTCCCAGCATTAGGGATCAGCTAAAAAAAAAAAATATATGAAAAAGGGTTAACGAAACCTGCAGTGCTGCGGAGGTGTCCACAGACGGAAGCCAAGCTCTATACTTTGTAGCTAGGAGCTTAAAATGAACCTATTTGTACACATGGCACATTTTTCTGTCTTCCTAACCTTATCAGCCAAACTTGATTGAACAGAAGGCCCTCTTGGATTTACTGCAGGATTGTGCATTGTATTTTTGAGTTTCCTGAGGACTCGATGTAACTGAGCAAGAGACTGAATACAGAAGTAGACGGCACACTTGTGCTTGAAATTTTGCTGCTAACAAATATATTGTAGCTTTCAAAAATGCTACGGAGATTGTGATCTTTTCAAAAATCCACGAGCGATGTCTTCTGACAGTCTTGCCTTAGGCTAGTGTAGTTGTAGATGGTAAGAAGCGCTACACAGTACGAGATAAAGCTGCGAGCTCAGAGGACGGAGGGTGTAATGTGGATCTATCCTACTTCTTGTGACCCCACTCGTAGCTATCCCATTACCTGATCTACACATGCGAGCACTAGTCTGACTTTGCTCTCTAGAACACCAAGCACAAATCTGTATTACTAGGAATACTCAGGCATTTTCCTCCTTAGTTTTCTAAATCTTTCATTTCATATTTTCTCTCTTTTCCCCTTTTGTCTGATTTAATCTCATGTATTTATAATGCAGTATTTCTTTTTTAATCTAAAAGCATTATTTTTCTTTAGTTATATGGAGGAAACACAGATCATAGCCTTTAAAGGGAATCTTTCAGCAGGTTTTTGCGTTGTAAGCTGAGGACAGCGTGCTGCAAGCGTTTAAAAACAAAAATCAACTATGCTTCTCTTATCAGGTCTGTGCATTTGTTTATTACCCTGTGATTACCATTACAGAACTAGAAAGTCACATGTACGGCAGTCAGACACACCCTCACAGTGAATGCACAATCTCTATTGAGAGCCTGGTGTGGGTACAAGGTCTGTAAGCACACGGCATATCTTTTGGAAATGGTTAAAATGCCACATCGACCTCGACTGAAGAAAACAAAACAAAGGGGCCAATTTATCAAGACTGATGCCAAGAAATGTTGTGACTTTTCAAAGCTTTTATAACAATGTCTGGTGTTAGAGCTTTATGAAGCACTGACTCTTCTGCTCTCTAGCACAGAACTTGACGTACAAGAGCACCAATGATCATTATACTGAGTAAAGCAGCTCTACTTACAGGGTGGGCCATTTATATGGATGCACTTAAATAAAATGGGAATGGTTGGTGATATCAACTTCCTGTTTGTGGCACATTAGTATGTGGGAGGGTGAAAACTTTTCCAGTTGGGTGGCCATTTTGAAGTCGGCCATGTTGGATCCAACTTTATTTTTTCCAATGGGAAGAGGGTCATGTGACACATCAAACTTATTGAGAATTTCATAACCCTCCTCCCATTGGAAAAAAAAAAGTTGGATCCAAAATGGCTGACTTCAAAATGGCCCCATGGTCACCACCCATCTGGAAAAGTTTTCCTCTTTCCATATACTAATGTCCCACAACAGGAAGTTGATATCACCAACCATTCCTATTTTATTTAGGTGCATCCATATAAATGGCCCACCCTGTATTGACCAGTTGAGGGCAACACATTAGGTCTATAGGGGCTACATTCTGTAAGTTGATAGTATGCTGAAAAGGATTATGTTTAACTGCTTGCATATATGAAATTTCTCCAAATCCCGTATACCTATTTTGTTTCTGAGCCATTTTGATGACAGATGCCCTTTAAAGCACCTTTCAGTGGTTTGTTTTTTTAAATTTTACAGTGTAGTGGTGCTTTAAATTTAATTACCTTGCCCCTAGTCTTATACTTGCCCTCCGGCATCTTCATCTTACATCTGTGCTGCTTCCGTCAGTTTTCTGCAGTTTGTGACCTGCCGGATCACTCTTGTGTTTCATGGACCATGCCAAAGACCACTCTAATCAATGTGTATGAGAGCCTCATTCTTGCCTCAGTCTAGCATGAATTGAGTTGCATGATTGCTTGTGGCATAACTTCTGACTTCCGGCCAGTCAGAAGTTGTTCTACATGGAAACTTCGTCATTGAGCAAGAAAATAGGATATAAGTAGTGAAAGTAAAGTAAATTTTATTATGAGAAAATACATTTTTTGTAGCTCACCATGCATATCCAGAGCCAAAGCATGTATGGAGATTGCAACTGGAGGGTGCCAATTACTAGCTGGTGTGCTTGTAGCACTAAGTAGAATGCAAGTGAGGTAACTCAGGAGACACGAACAATCTGGTTTAAAATTTCTTCATCTATATTTTAGCAAAGAGAAAAAAGTGCAAAACATCTTAAAAAGCAGATGTGGTTCGGGCACCGAAATGCCCTTTATCAAAGCCTACGATAAAGGGCACTTTTTTATCTTTGCTAAAATAAAGATGAAGAAATTTTAAACCGGATGGTTCGTGTCTCCTGAGTTTCCTCACTTGTATTCTAAATTTTATTATGTGGGCATTTAAAAAAACAAAACAAAAAACTAAATATCCAATATTTTGGCTGTAAAGGAGCCTTTCTCATGCTGTGGGAGCAGGTCCCACATGGGGCATACCACTACTCAGGGTCATTTATCTTCACAAGGCATATCACCCTCAACATCTTCATATATGCTACTCATCTTCTGAACAGTTTAGATCCCTCACTACATTATAGTGGGCCCTCTGGAGTCCATATTAAAGAAATCTATCCCATCCGATATATTGCTTCATATTTCCACTGGGCTCTTCACCATAGACATATGAATTCTCATCTATTTTAGACCAGGTCTACTCACCAATGTATTACCATTTCTACACACTATCTCCTTAAGAGAGGCTCTTGTAGAGCTGAAACATTGGATATATGTATTTTAATTGCCTACTTTATAAAATATACTTTATTTTCATTGAGGATATCGCATTTTGTTGCTGAGTACCAAAGTTTACCATATGCCTTGATCTCTCTTTTTTACTTCTGAGCACCAATATAGTCTGTTGAGCCGAGCTTCTCTCCGCATTAGTCAGACGGTGCGGTCACAAGGTGACGCTGAGGGATCGGTGCAGTGAAGACGTTGCACCAGTATAAAACCAGGGGCAGCAGTCTTGGATTACAAGCACCATGGGGTCCAGACATCACTGACCTTTAGACAGCACATCGGTCTCTGGGTTTGCTTCCAGCACGTTATGTGGAGGTCATTGGAGATTAAAAATCGGTTTGCCATGTAGAGTATGAACCAAATTAATCGTTTTTTTATAAAGTAAAGTTTATTGCATCAAAAATTGTATTCTAATAATGTCAAGATATTAACTTTGGTTTTTAATATTTGTATCTAATTTTCCTCAGTGGAATGGTAAATGTATCCTAGGTGAGATGCCCTCCTGACCACAATACCTTGTGTAAAGGTCAAGCTTGTTACTGTGCACTGACCAGATAATGAGCGGCTCAGGAGGCGAAATCAGGGAAAAAAATCTATAGTGCAAATGCATTCACTTAACTCTTAATTCATCACCGCGCTGGACGTGATCTTATTTTAGTTTTCTTTTGTAACTCTAATTCTTTTTTAACCTCTAATTAAACTGCAATTCTTCTTTAAGACTTCCCTGGCAGTTTTTAATTGTTACCATGTCAAAGGTAAATTGCTCTGGAGACTTTTTCATTTTTTGCTACTTTCACATCTGCGTTTTTTTAAATCGGGCAGAATTTTGCCTATTTAAAAAAAAAAAACATGATCCGTCAACATTGCGTTACTGACTAATGCATTGCCTATGGCATTCCAGTAATGTGCGTTGTCTTCCAGTTGTATCTTTATGTCTGCCGCATCTGGACAAATCCGACACTTCAGGCATTTTTTAAACCACATTTAGCAGTGATCCGGCATCCGGAGCGCCTACTGAGCAGTGAAAAACCAGATTGAACAAAAAAAACGCAGATGTGAAAGTAGCCTTATTACATAATTCCGGTTATTAAGGGTTCAAGCCTTTACCTGTGATTTCCAAATCTTTTTGAGATCTAGACTTCACTTTCCCTAATGTTTCTCTCATTACGGAATAGTTTTCTGGGAAATAATACATACCCTGGATATCACATCCACTTTTACCTTGAAGACTTAGTCCACGTGAACATTTTGAGTATTTGGTGAGTTTTTTACGTCAGTATTTATAAGCCAAAACCAGCAGTGGGTAAAAAATACAGAAGTGGTGATGTGTTTCTTTTATACTTTTCCTCTGATTGTTTCACGCCTGGTTTTGGCGACACATACTGAGTAGTGATGAGTGAGTATCAAAATGTTTGTAATCGCTATAATCGAAATGAGTAGTTTTCAATACTCGCGTACTCATCTGAATAGTGAGTCCTATGTTAGTCAATTAGTGATAGGCTCCACCCACAAACGGCCAGCTATAAAACAAGTATTTCCAGGGCGGGGCATTTCCAGGGCACCTTGCTGTGCCCCCCAGAGAGACTCTAACATTAAATCTGTTCTCACTGGGGTGCCGACTCCCATTTATGTACTGAAAGGACAAGGCAATTAGTGTCATGGATCGTTTATAATCGACCCATCAGTCACGAGCACCAGTGTTTTTCGCCTAGTAACAAGTATCGCGAATACTGTACTATCCGTGTGAGTAGCAAATAGCAAAGGTTACACTCGCTCATCACCAATACTGAGGTAAAGCCTCACCAAATACTCAATGTGTGCACTTGACCTAAGTGTTCATTCACACAAGCATATAATCGTTTAAACGCTGAACGATGCGATCTTAACTCTAGACTCTATGTGGCATAGGGATCATTCCATCGTAACATTGAGCATCGTGCACTATTCACACAGACAATCTGAAGTGTCGGTGTGTTCAACGTTCAAATCCGATAAGTCATACTTAATTGTTTGCAAACAAATATTCATTATGTATTACACGATAATTTTCATTGATGTGAAGAAAATGTAATCAAATTAGCAAAGAAAATGTTTGTATAGTGATACCTCGGTTTTCGTTGACTTTGGATATCGTCTGTTTCGGTTTTCATTGATTTTTTTCAATGGAAAATGTGTCTTGATTTTCGGCGATGCCTCGGTTTTCGTCGGTTTTCATAAATACATCGCTGCTAATTTTGCAATAAAAAACGATGACCCACGTGATTTTCTTTACAAAAAATATGTGCACCCTTCTATCCCCTCCTCTGCATCTTACACCATGTTCCAAATTATTATGCAAATGTTCTTTTTCTCTGATTTTCCTAAATGGTCTGTGCAAATGACAGTCAGTGTAATAAGTCATCACCCGTTAGAGTATACATCGAATTTTGTTGAAGAAGTCTCCCAATGATAACAGTATATTCTTCTAAATTAAAAAAAAACTCTCAATGCACTGTTCCAAATTACTAAGCACAGTAGAGTTTCTAAACATTTGATATGTTTGAAAGAACTGAAAATGCTCATTTGTTGAATTTGCAGCATTAGGAGGTCACATTCACTGAAATAAAAAGCTATTTAACTCCAAAACATCCCAACAAACCAAGTTACATGTTAACATAGGGACCCTTCTTTGATATCACCTTCACAATTCTTGCATCCATTGAACTTGTGAGTTTCTGGAGAGTTTCTGCTTGTATTTCTTTGCATGATATCAGAATAGCCTCCCAGAGCTGCTGTTTTGATGTGAACTACCTCCCACCCTCATAGATCTTTTGCTTGATTATATGCCAAAGATTCTCTATAGGGTTCAGGTCAGGGGAAGATGGTGGCCACACTATGAGTTTATCTCCTTTTATGCCCATTGCAGCCAATGACACAGAGGTATTCTTTGCAGCATGAGATGATGCATTGTCATGCATGAGGATGATTTTGCTCCTAAAGGCGTGTTTTTGCTTTTTGTACCATGGAAGAAAGTTCTCAGTCAGAAACTCTATATACTTTGCAGAGGTCATTTGCACACCTTCAGGAACCTTAAAGGGGCCTACCAGCTGTTTCCCAATGATTCCAGCCCAAAACATGACTCCTCCACCTCCTTGCTGACGTCGCAGCCTTGTTGGGACATGGTGGCCATCCGCCAACCATCCACTACTCCATCCATGTGGACCATCCAGGGTTGCTCGGCACTCATCAATAAACAGGACTGTTTGAAAATTAGTCTTCATGTATATCTGGGCTCACTGCAACCGTTTCTGCTTGTGAGCACCGTTTTGGGGTGGCCAAATAGTAGGTTTATACACCACAGCAAGCCTTTGAAGGATCCTAAAACTTGAGGTTTGAAGGACTCCAGAGGCACCAGCAGCTTCAAATAACTGTTTGCTGGTTTGTAAGGCCTTTTTAGCAGCTGCTCTCTTAATCCGATGAACTTGCCTGGCAGAAACCTTCCTCATTCTGCCTTTGTCTGCACGAACACATCTGTGCTCAGAATCGGCCACAAACCTCTTCACAGTACGATGATCACACTGAGGGTATGTGCACACTGGCCGGGTTAGGGTCGGTTTAGGTGTGTAAACCGCCGGTCGGTTTACATAAATTTCATGTAAATTTATGTTAATCCAAACCGGCGTTTTGATTAACATTAAAACCTATGTAAACCGACACCCGATGTCCACACACCGGCGGTTTACACATGCTCATCCGTTGCTAACCCGCTGGGTTCCCAGCGGGTTAGCAAAGAATGAGCAAGTTCTATAAACCGGCCGGTTCTGCAGCGGCTGCAAGCAGAATCATGTACTGCTTCCAGCCGCCGCAACACCGCCGGCGCTAACCCGCTGGCCACCCGCCCGGCACCCGCCCGTCACCCGCCGCACATACCCGCCAGGATGCCGGTGGACGGCTCCGGAGCTTCCTGGCGGGTCCGCCCAGCCGCCGCCGACCAACCCGCCGGCCAGTGTGCACATACCCTTAAGTTTTCGTGCAATATCTAATGTTTTCATCCCTTGTCCTTTTTCTTTCCCATGTTACTTGAAAACTGTGGCCTGCCTAATATTGTGGAACACCCAGTTTTCCTTTTATTGGGCTCACCTGCCAAACTAATTATCACAGGTATCTGAGATTGATTTCAGTGATCCAAAGAACCCTGAGACACAATACCGTCAATGGGTTTCATTGACAAAAAAACCCCCTGACGCTTAAAACCAATTTGCATAATAATTTGGAAACGGTGTACGTTCGTAAAAAAGATCATTTATAAATTACCAAATTAAGTGTTTATTTTTTCATTACTTTAGTTTTTCATATTCATTTTACAGTCATTTCTGAGTGATTCTAGCATTAACCGCTATCTTTATTCACTATAAAATGTGTTTTTTTTGTAGGTATTTTGCAGTGCCCCAAATTAATGAATTCATTTTTAATTGTTTCCTATGGAAATTGTTGCCTCGGTTTTTGTTGGTTTCAGTTTTCATCGATAGTTTTCGTCTGGATTATCGAAGAAAACCGAGGTATCACTGTACTTTTTTTGTATGAATAGTTTTCTGTTCCAATGCTCCAACTGCTGCTGGTATTCGCCTTGGAGCACGGTCACCAAATAGCGGCAAGTTTTAGGGTTTTCTTTTTCACTTCTCTTTTCTGGTCTAATCATGGAATGAACGAACAAACGAACAATCTCCATTTACATAATTTTCAAAGGATGAACGAGAATCTTTTTGTTATTCTAAATGTTTCCATTCACGATGAATGAGCATTATTGGGAACCTGATGGCGGATACATTTGCCCTATTTGCGGGCAGCATCTATCAGGCGCTGGCTGTATGACCTCAGCCAGGTATGTTATGACTCTGAGATGATGCGACAATTTAACATATAACATAATTTAATAGCCCCCGAGGACAGACCCTTTCGGATCTACGTTGTCAGTCTTTTCTGTGGTCACTTTCACATTAGACTTATCAGACTTTTAAAATTATTTTGCAGAATTTTGAGGGATCGCTCCTTTGCCCGAATAAGCGATGCAGACTGGGGTGAGTACAGAGCTGTGTGCTATATTTTGGTGATTTGTTCTATGGAAGGTTTTTGCCGATGTAAATAATAGAAGTGATGTTTCCATTATTTTCTTGCAGCTGTTTTGCCATATGTTCACTTTGTCATAAAATAAAGAATTATTATCATCTATAATAGTATATATTCTGGTTATGACTATAGCTTCCACAATGAAGCATAAAACTCTCACTCTTCATAGCTCTGCACCATGATTGATGAGGCTTATTCTGTTATTTTTCTGTGACATTTTCTGTATTTTTGTAGCCTTCTTTATCTGTAATGCAGCTTTTGTTCTGTTAGTTCCCACTATACTGACGGACCACGCACATGCTTTAGTAGTATTCAATATATCTCTTCTCCTTAAAGCTTACCTCCAATCTCACAAGAAAATGACTTTAGTGCCTCTAGGGCTCTTAAGTATAATCAACTTTTACAATCAATGTATTAGCGAATTTGCAGTACCGACTGTTTGAAATGTGTGCTGTGGGCTTCACTGATGTAAGCAGTGTCCTTTTCCTGCTGCTAGATTGGGAGTGGCGTCATAGTGAGCAGTTGGTCCATCTACATCAGAGGTCCCCAACTCCGGGCATCAAGGGCCGCCAACAGTGCAGGTTTTCAGGATTTCCTTAGTATTGCACAGGTGCTAATGTGATCATGTGCACAGGTAATGATTCCAAGCCCTTGTGCAATACTAAGGAAATCCTGAAAACCTGCACTGTTGGCGGCCCTCGAGGCCTGGATTTGGGGACCTCTGGTCTACATGATCCACCAGTGCCGCCCCCAGCTCCTACTTGGGAAAGTTTCTTGCACTCTACTTGTGCATTGTAGGATTAGATTGGCCGATGGTGATTATCTTATATGATTTCTTTGGAAAGAAAGACCAGGTAACTTTTTTTCTTGGTTCACCTATTGCGAGTATAGACAGGGACCTGCAATAAGTGAGGACCCTTGACACTTTGGTATTTTGGCCAAAATATGGAAGCCTGCAACCCAACCAATACCTCACATTTCATCATTTTTTCAGTTTGTATTGTAGCTCTGAGTTTGGTTGGTAAAATGGTAAGTCTCTCATGTAGTATACACACTCATAGTGTTTAACTTGACCGCCATACTCCGCGTTACCAATTGGCCATTGTTCAGACATGGTGCATATTGTCATGCAGTGTTAACTGGCACACTACACCTGGCGTCATTAATAGGCTCCTGTTCAAACACTGTGTGCATCTCACCTACTTATATTACTGACTCCCTATGCAGCTTCATTAGTGTGTATTATGTAAGCAGCTGCTCACCTCTATCAAAAGGTTGAGAGCAGCTGCTCCATCTACATGATCCACCAGTGCTGCCCCAGCTCCTACTTGGGGAAGTTTTTTGCACTTGTTTTTGTCGGTTGCTTGTGCATTGATGGAGTAGATTGGCCATTAGTGATTCCGTCATAGGTTTTCACAGTGCTCTCTCCTACAATGACGATGGCAGCGAAGGCTATATTCACACATGTAAGGATTTGCTGTGTCAAAAAGACAGCAAAACATTATTGTGTGTGTCTAGGTTTCAGAAAACTTGCATTTTCTGAAGCTGGTTTTCCTGCATTTCTTGCGTGTTTTTGCTGCATTTTTGGTTGTTGCGTTTTGGCCATAGAACCATGGCAAAAAACGCAGAAAAGGATTGACATGCTCATAATTTCAAAAATGTAGCAAAACCTGTGGTGTTTACATTTCCTGCAGAGAACAAAAACCAATGTGTGTGGGCAGCTTTTCCCTGATCACATAGGTTTTGCTGGGAACCAACAATGCAGGATTAGATAAGCATAGATTAGTGTAAAACAAAGGCAAAATATGACCCCAAAAACACAGTAAAAACGCACTGTGTGGACATGGCCTAAGAATGATAAGCAGGTTACCACTTAGTTTAGTGTAGTTTCTACAGTAGCACAGATTTGTGAGGTCTGCATTGTGGGTTACCTGCAGAAATTGCCAAGAGTGAAGAAGGAATATAGTGCAGAGTCCTGTACGGTCAGAATCATCTTCTGAATGTGGGTTTACGTTTTAAAGGGAAGCTTTCACCTGGATCTAAGCCCCTACACTATCACTACCTGTCCCTACACCTTTCTAGCTGCTCCCTCTATCTATCCCTCTCTGAGCTAAATCTGCCCTATAAAGCTGGGGCCGCCTTTCCAGTCCCCAAGCCTCAGGGACTCCTGTAAGTTATAACTTATTTTTCTGCAGCTTTATAGGGCGGATTTAGCTCAGAGAGGGATAGATAGGAAGCAGCTAGGAAGGTGCAGGGACAGGTAGTGATAGTGTAGGGGCTTAGATCCAGGTGACAGGTTCCCTTTAAGTGAAGTTTTCTAGTGATATCATTAGTCAAGCAATTCTCTCCTGGGTAGCAGAGTTTGTGGATTATAAAAACCTGGTAAAAGACCATGGTTCAATCTTAACTTTGAGAACTCTCCTCCTTGCAGTCCTGTGTAAGATCCTTGATTAGAAGCTTTAGAGGTTTTGCCAAGTGGACTTTTAGGCTATGTTCACACACCTAAGGTTTTGCTGCAGCAAAAACACAGCAAATCCTTGGGGTTTCTAATAAATCCAGATTTCTTCCTAGGAGACAACCTGTATTTTTTGCACGTTTTTACTGTGTTTATGTTTTGTTTTTTTCTGCCTTTTTACCCATAGAACACTTCAAAAACATGGAAAAGAACTGACATGCTCATTCTTTTCAAAACACAGCAGAATTTCTGCAGGTTTCAGTTTCTTCAAAGAAGTTAAGCCAATGTGTTTGGACAGCTTTTCCCTGAATCACATAGAGATGTGCTGGGGTTAGCATACATTAGCATAAAACCAAGGTAAAAATGAAGTGTGTGAACATAGCCTTACTATCCTGAAAAAAATCAACAAAGGGCTGCACATTATAGTGTTGTCTCATCTTGGTCCTGTACACGTTAGATTTAAAGTTGGCATGGCTGCCTTATTATGTGCTTAAGATGTATCCTGCCCAGCGCCGGCTCCTTGCTTATCTGATGGCTATGTTGTCTGAAGTCACAGCATAGAGACTGTTAGTCAAGCAGGAGCAGGTAGCGTTGAAGGTGAATAGAGCTGGAGTGACAGAGGCTTCAGGACTTGATCCTCATTTTCATATCGATGCAATGCGGATTTCTCTCAGCATTGATTGAACGGAATGGTCATGCAAAGGTATTGCTAAATTTGTGACGGAAATGATACATAGTTTTGTAAATATGTGAAAATAAATCTGAAAATTGTGACATGCGTTTGTATTTAGCACGGCAATTGTGCGATACCTCTAAATATAATCTTGAGTGACCAATTGTTTCCAGAAAGTAAATTGAGACCACCTGTGTATAATTTATTCTTGGTAAAACCACAGTAAAACCACATCTCATGGAGCATTGTTTAATCCATCGTCCAAGAATGGAAAGATTATGGCACAACTGCAAACCTACCAAAGATATGGCTGTTCACCTAAATTGACATCTTAAGCAAGGAGAGAACTAAATAGAGAAGCAGTCAAAAGGACTATGGTCACGGGTGGAGTTACATAGATCCTGCTCAGCTAGGAGAATCTGTCTACAGGAGATCTGTATTCTCCACAAATCTGGCCTTTATGGAAGAGTGGTAAGAAGAAAGCATTTTTGAAAGAAAGTCTCGTTTGCAATTTGCAAAAATTCATACAGGGGACACAGATGTCACGTGGAAGAAAGTTCTCTGGTCAGATGAGATCAAAGTAGAACTTTTTGGGCTAAAAAATGTGTAAATGAACTATGTGGGAAACTAACACTGAACATCAATGTGAAAACACCATCCCCACTGTCAAAAGTGGTGGTAACAGCGTCATGCTGTGGGAATGCTTTTCTTCAGTAGGGGCAGGGAATCTGGTCAGTGTTGATGGGGAGATGGATGGAACTAAATACAGGGTAATCCTGGAATTTCATGGAAATCCTCAGAAAAATCTTGAGACCATGCCACATAGGTTCACCCTCCAGCAGGTTGACGACCCTCAGCTTTGTAATAGCGCTGCAATGGATTGTTTAGATCACAACATCTACTTATATAATCCGCAGTTGGGATTTCGGGCGTTGTCGCCGAATCCCAACATGCTTTGCGGGACTGCGAGTGATGACGCGCAGCGTCATCACGAGCCGCAGACCCGCACTACACTTGAAAAAAAAAAAATATGCTCACCTCTCCCCGAGCCCCCGCCGTCTCCCTCCAGGCTTCCTCCAGGATTCCGGTCGCTGCCGGTGGCTGCCGCAGGCTCCGAGTGTCTGCAGACCTCTTCTACTGCACTCCAGGACCTGTGGTGATGTCACAGTCACGTGACACCAGCTTACTCCATGGTAACCTGGTGTCACGTGACTGTGACATCACCACAGGTCCTGAACTCCACTAGGACAGTGCGATCCCTCAGGCACAAGTGACAACAGCCAGGGGGAGCGCCAGGAGAAAACCGGCCGCCGCCACCATCACCCGATGCCTTCCTCAATGACTCGGCCCGCCGCGGCCGCCGCCACCATCACCCAACGCCTTCCTCAATGACGCAGCCCGCCGCAGCGGATCACGGTAGGATGGCGCCGCCGCCGCACTAGCATTGTATCCTGCACGCCCCCCCATGCCCTGCAGACTCATAACAACCCGCTCCTCCACCCTCCGCTCCTCAAGTAAGGTTACAGGTGCGCCGGCCCGCACCTCTGCCCCCACATCTGCCCCTGCTTTACCCACACTCAACCACACTCCTCACTCCTCTTAACCCCTATCTCCTCACTCACCCACACTGCCCTCCTCACTCCTCTTACCCCCCCACTATCTCTCCACTCCCCACACTATGCCCTCAGTCCCCACACTGCCCCTGCTCACTCCTCTTACCCCCCCCCCCATGCCCTCACTCCCCACACTGCCCCTGTTCACTCCTCTTACCCCCCCTATCTCCTCACTCCCCACACTATGCCCTCAGTCCCCACACTGCCCCTGCTCACTCCTCTTACCCCCCCTATCTCCTCACTCCCCACACTGCCCCTGCTCACTCCTCTTACCCCCCCTATCTCCTCACTCCCCACACTGCCCCTGCTTCCCCCCCCAATCACCCACACTGCCCCTGCTCATGCCCCCACTCTGTACCTGCTTACCCCTCTTACCTCCCCCACATGCCCCCACTCACCCACACCTCACTCACTCTGCTGCCCACAGCGCCGCCTCTGGACTCTGCTGCCCACAGCGCCGCCTCTGGACTCTGCTGCCCACAGCGCCGCCTCTGGACTCTGCTGCCCACAGCGCCGCCTCTGGACTCTGCTGCCCACAGCGCCGCCTCTGGACTCTGCTGCCCACAGCGCCGCCTCTGGACTCTGCTGCCCACAGCGCCGCCTCTGGACTCTGCTGCCACAGCGCCGCCTCTGGACTCTGCTGCCCACAGCGCCGCCTCTGGACTCTGCTGCCCACAGCGCCGCCTCTGGACTCTGCTGCCCACAGCGCCGCCTCTGGACTCTGCTGCCCACAGCGCCGCCTCTGGACTCTGCTGCCCACAGCGCGCCTCGGACTCTGCTGCCCACACGCCGCCTCTGGACTCTGCTGCCCACAGCGCCGCCTCTGGACTCTGCTGCCCACAGCGCCGCCTCTGGACTCTGCTGCCCACAGCGCCGCCTCTGGACTCTGCTGCCCACAGCGCCGCCTCTGGACTCTGCTGCCCACAGCGCCGCCTCTGGACTCTGCTGCCCACAGCGCCGCCTCTGGACTCTGCTGCCCACAGCGCCGCCTCTGGACTCTGCTGCCCACAGCGCCGCCTCTGGACTCTGCTGCCCACAGCGCCGCCTCTGGACTCTGCTGCCCACAGCGCCGCCTCTGGACTCTGCTGCCCACAGCGCCGCCTCTGGACTCTGCTGCCCACAGCGCCGCCTCTGGACTCTGCTGCCCACAGCGCCGCCTCTGGACTCTGCTGCCCACAGCGCCGCCTCTGGACTCTGCTGCCCACAGCGCCGCCTCTGGACTCTGCTGCCCACAGCGCCGCCTCTGGACTCTGCTGCCCACAGCGCCGCCTCTGGACTCTGCTGCCCACAGCGCCCCCTGACTCTGCTATACTCTGCTACCCACACAGCCG